>JANZLD010000237.1:12132922-12146120 GCA_026413575.1 Erythroxylum carthagenense | reverse complement strand
CGCCACCCTCGCGGGTCACGGGCTCGGATATCACTGTAAATGTCGGGTTCGGGTCTTGTCGGGAGTGGGGTGCTACACGCAAAAATCACCAAAATTGCAACGTTAATTTTTTAGGACTGAAAGAGGACATTAGTGTCAAAGAGACTCTACAAGAAGTATTTTTGGGAAGAAGAAATGACTCAAAGGTCAGTTAGCTGGGACTGAAAAATTAGATAGAAATTTTTGTATAATTCATCTTTCTTATAGTGTGTTTTGTATTAAATTTTGAATGATGTATATATTTGGATGGTTTGTCAAGCTACAATGTACATGTTTGGCTTTTATAAAATGAAAGGAAGAATTTTGTTGGTTTTTAAATGTTATGTCTTTTCTTTATGATACCTTATAAGAGATTATAAATGATGATGTCATAATCTCAAAGCGCAGGTGAGTTGGTAAGGGGTTCTCCTGGCCTAAGTAAGGTCGTGAGTTCAAACTCGCCCTTATATATGCGGTCATTTAAAATTTAGTTTACCTCCCGCAAGGGACCTACCCAGCTCGAACGAAGATTAGTATGGATGTGAATGGCTCAAAAATGCCTTCCCATAATTGGGACCCTCCTAAGACACCTCGTGGGCAACATAAAAATGATAATACCATGATTAAGTGATAGTATAGTGACTACTCTAACATCCCATTATTATAGGTTATGTACTGGAATATCCTCAGGATGTTTCGGTATATATCCTATGGCAGTGGGGTGCTCAATCCCGCTATCACGACTTAGGAGTCTAACACGACTTGGGAGTCTAACACACGGCTATCTTCCACATGTCAATGGTGACCGTGACTTTTTCTTTCCATGGAAAATTTCTGTAATTTGCAACTCTTCTTGACATCAATTTGTAGTCAAAAGAAATGGGTTGCTGATCTATCTTGTCGAGGAAGAGAGGACCCTATAAAGGAAGTTTCCATGAAATTTCCTTCCACCTAGTCTATCTCTTTACGTCATTGCCAATAAGTTTCCTGACTTTATTCCAAAGATCACATCTGTTCTTAACTCTGTTCATATATAACAACGTTTTAGCTCTTGAGCTTATGGACGTAGTTAGTACTCCTTTTCCAATCTCCAATGGCGATTGATCTCAGTGCTTGCAGACCCTCCAGGTGGTTCTCAAACCGTCGTCAACAATCAAAATCTAGTTCAACTCAAAGCTCTCCTACCTCTCCCATATCTCCATCTAGTCCCAACAGTAGATCTACTAAGCAGGAAGATGAACTAAAACAAGTTTTTCGCTACTTCGATGGTGATGGTGATGGAAAGATATCAGCTTTGGAACTTAGGGCATATTTTGGATCCATTGGAGAGTACATGTCACACGAAGATGCTCAAGCGGTGATCGGGGGTTTTGACGGGGATGGTGACAACTTGTTGGATTTTCAAGACTTCATGAAGTTGATGAAAAGGGAAGGTCGTGATCAGGATGAAGAAGATGATGATCTGAAGAAGGCCTTTGAAATGTTTGAAACGGAGAGAGGATCGGGTCGCATAACGCCCAAGAGTCTGCAGAGGGCCTTGCATAGACTTGGCGATACAAAGTCATATGATGAGTGTGTGACGATGATTGAATGTTTTGATACTGATGGGAATGGAGTGCTTGAGTTCTACGAGTTTCATCGAATGATGGTGGCATAATTTTGGTTATGGTATGTGAGTTTGTACATGGAATTTATATATATATATATAAGTCGATAATAGCTTGCAGGAATTGAAATAATAACATACGAAGAAGAAGAAAAAATTGTATGCTTTTGTGCTTTGCTTTACTTTTTCTTCAGGAATTGTATTGTTTAACCCTTATTCTCCCTAGATATAGGGAGGGAAATAAAATAAATAACGATGGTTTGTCCTGGCTTTTCGTAAATCATGTGACGTCTGGATTTGTGTTGCAAATATTGGGAAATCATCAATCCTGACAAGATCGAGGTAAGAGTCAAAAATATTTTTTATAAATTTTCAATTAAATCTTTTTAATTGAGTAATTTGAAAAATAGTAATCAGAAATTAGAATGATAAAATATATTTGATTTGAAATTTTGCGAATCTTTTTTTCTGTCGAACTATTAACCACAAGCTATACATGTGTAAGTATCTATAGGAAAAGATTCTATCGTTTCTTTCTAACTAAAATTATAATTATAATTATAATTAAAGACTAACTCTAATAATAATTGGAATTTTATTTTATTAAAATAAAATATCACATATTTGATTACTAAATTTTTTTAAACTTTACAATTAAATTCAAATTTATTTAAATTGATTTTTTCTTTGAACTTATATGTCACCCATTGGTTTCCTGAATATATTAACAATGATTATAAACTAAAATTGAAACTGCTTTTTATTTATCTTTTATTATCCAATAAATAATTTATAGGTTCTGTTTGACAATCAATAAATTCTATTAACTGTTAGTTAATTCTATCAACAGTTAGCTGATAACAAATTATATCAGCTGATTGGATCAGTGAATAACATCAGCTGTTTATTTAAAGATGTTTGATAAAATTAGTTGTTTAGTATTAACTGTTTATGTATAAAATGAGTTATGAAGACATGACTTAAAAAAAATATAAGAACACAACTATTATATCTTAACATTTTTTAATATTCTCATAAGAATTTAAATTTTTAATATTTAATTTCACAAAAATCAAATTTATAACTTTAATAAAACATAGAATATATAATAAAAATAAAAAAATAATAATAATAAATTAGTGAATAAACCAAAACAAAAGAAGAGACGTTTCTCGCTCGAAGCTTAAAGTGCACTGTGCTCCGCTTCAACAAATGAGAGTTTTCGGTGGAACCAGTGAACCACACGAGTTGGTTAGATGCGTGGGACAGAGGGCTCATAGTGCTTGCTAGCGCGGAGGAATAAGGGGTAGTTCCCCATCTAGGAGCTACTTTACCATATTCCGAAGTCAAGGAACTTGCTCGCAACACATCTTTCATCTTGTATTGTATGTGACTTTCATGGCCTCTGCCCAAGAATATGACTTCACCAACCTGAGGGTAGGTTTTGAGTCATCCTCAGTTCGTTGGGTGGCCCCGTTAGTTGGCTTGCCAATCCACTCACCCGCCTTCCAACTTATTATTATTATTATTATTATTTATTGTTAAAGTTTAGGGTACTACTTTTTGGTGAAGGTAAAGCAATAATAAAAGATAATAGCTTGAGTCAATTGTAATAACTTTTAGACTTAATTGTCTTTTCATCCTTTAATTTCCCATCCACCAGCACATTTTAAAAAACAACGAACTGAGTTTAATCCGCTAACCTAATCAGCTCATTACTAAACATGATTATTAGCGATTTAATAAGATTAATAAGTTAAATGTCTCTCTATATGTTTAAAAATAGCTAATTAGCCATTTATCAAACAAGACCATAATTATTAGTCAAGATTCACATCTATAACCACTCAAGTGTTAGGAATTTTAAAATGACTTGACTTAACTTATGCATGCATATTTATAACATATAAGTTATCTAATGTTTTAATTTGACATAGGGTATAGAATTTTTTGTCTACTCTTCTTAAATCCAATCATGTTCATTCTTGTTAACTACTAATCGATCTATAATTGATATTTGAAAATATAATTTCAAATCTTAATTCATTTTAGTAAGAGAATTTCTTAAATCACTACTAATTAAGAATAACATAATATATTTCCTACTTACTTTAAAATAATGAATCTTTTTGAACTTATTCAACTAATTCCATATAATACATACCATATTTGAGTATTACCAAATGATTTATCCTAAATAAAGTATATCATAAATTAAAAAATATGATAATTCTCATATGAGTTACCTTAGTAATATCAAGTCTAATGATCATTTATATAATTTATCATAATAAGGAAACTCATAAAAATATAAGTAATATTTTATTTGAGAGCCTTATAATTGGATCAATTCATTAAAGATATTCTATAATAAGTACTCATATGTTTGTTTAAGTGTCGTCATACTTTACTTTATGGAATCAATTACTTTCTTTATAAAAAAAAGCATAACATGTGCTAGTTTTACATTTATACTAATATCTTGACTTGACGAAACTACAACTAGAAATAATTTAGGAATAATACATAAATATAAATTGAATCTTATGATCTCATTACAATTTCAATTGCAAAGTAATGCAGTATACCTTTAGTATTAAAATAACAAATATAATTAAAAAATTAATTAAAATAAATAGTATTTATTAATTAAAATAATAATTACATACAATAAATTGCAACCAACTGATTTGTTGCAAGGACATAAACTAACAATCTCCTATTTTCATTAAAACTAATTGGATATGTATCTAATACCATATCCATCCATATGTTGATTGTATCTATTGTGAGACCAAGACTTAGTAAGAGGATCTGCAACGTTCTCTTCTATGAGAACTCGCCTTAGTGCAATGTCTTTTTGCTCCACTATCTCCCTTAATCAAGTGAAACTTCTTAAATACAAGTTTGGACCGTTAATGAGATCTTGGCTCCTTTGTTTGTATAATGACGCCATTATTATCACAATACAATTTTGTTAACTCAATAATGCTAAATATTACTTCAAATTTGGTGATGAACTTCTTAATCTAAACTGCTTCTTTTACCATCTTTGAAATTGAAATGTACCTTGTCTCAGTCATAAAATCAGTGATAGTTAAGTCTTGGGAGCTTTCTCATCTTACTGCCCTACCATTCATAGTGAAAATGTACCCTGATTATGATTTGCTATCATTAGGATCAGACTAGAAGCTCACACATAAATTCATCTAACTCTTAGTTCAATTCCTTCATAGATGAAGAAAACATTTTTAATTATTCTTAAGTACTTTAAGAAGTTTTTTCATAGCCATCTAGTAATAATCACTAGGATTGGATTAAAATATGTTTGTTATGCTCAAAGTATATGAGACATTCGATCTACTATATAAAATCTCATATATGATTAATCTAATGGCCAAAGTATATGCAATATAATCAATTTCTCTCTCTCATCTTTTGTTTTTGAACACATACTCTATAAGAAAGGAATCCTATGTGATAAGTTAGAATCTCCTCCTAGAATTTTCCATCCTAAACCTCTTTAATATGTTATCAATGTATATAGATTTGGATCAAACAAGAAACCTTTTGATTTATCTCTATAAATCTTTATTTCTAAAGTATAGGCCACTTCTTTTATATTCTTCATGAAGAAGTACTTGGAAAACAATTGTCTATAGATTGGAGCATTGGTAAGTTGTTTATAATCAGTAATATATTATCCATATATAGCATTAGGAAGATGACTACACTGTCACTAACCTTCTTATAGACCCTTGGTTCATCTACATTTTTTAGAAAGTTAAACTCTTTGATTGTCTTACCAAAATGAATCTTCTAACTCTATGACGTTTTCTTAAATCCATAAATAAACTTTTACAATTTGCATACTTGATTAGGAAACCTCTTAGATTTAGAAACATTCAAATTGTATCATATACATATTCTCAAGTAAATTCCTATTGAGAAATGATATTTTGTCATTAATTTTCCAGATTGGATAATCATGATATGCAACTTTAGCCAATAAGAACCTTAAGGACTTAATCATAACTAATAGTGAAAAAGTTTCATCAAAATCAACCTCTTATTTTTTTTTGTAACCTTTATCCATTAGCTTTGATTTATACATATGTATGTTACAATCCATGTTAAATTTACTTTTAAAGTCCCTCTTGCATCCTATAGGTACAATAAGATTGGGAGCATCTAACAATATCCATAATTAGTTAGTATACATGGATTCTATTTTAGATCTTATAACTTCATGTTGGTTTAAAAAATTAATGTTAGATATTGCTTCGTTAAAAGTAGTAGGCTCTTCTATAAGCAATACATTGTATTTTTCCTTTTAAATATATAGATCTAATCTAGTTGGGGACTAATGTATCTTACTTATACTTTATAGACTATATTTATTTTGAACTCTTGGTTGTACATCGTATGTATTAACTTGAGATTCCTTTTCTGTTTGAATGTGAATTTGTGATTTTTAAGATTCTCTAAGTTTTACCTTAATCCTACTTCTTTCTTTGAAAATTAATTATATCCAGGAATATAGTATATATTTAGATAAAAACACCTTTTAATCAAGAGGATGCTAAAATTTATCTCTCTTTCAGATACCTCATAAATTTACATTTATCCAATTTAGCTTAAAGCTTATCAGACGTTTCACACTTTGCATAAGCATCAAATCTTTAGGCATGGTAAGTTTAGTCTTTGTCAATTGATTTAGATGAAACTCTATTTATAAGATAAACAACTATTTCAAGGGCATATCCATAAAAAAGATACAGAAGATAATTACTCGCTATGGAACATATCATATCTAATATAGTACAATTTCTTCGCTCAAATAATGTAATGAAATATGAGTATTCACCTTTAATGTGAGTAAAGATAAGGCTACATATATCTAACTGCATAAGCTCTAGTAAATCAATAGCATACTCTCCCTTTCTATTAAAGGTACTATGGTCATCTTGCCTAATAGACAAGATTAAAAAGATTTATAATTTCCATATGATCTATAATCAAATGAATCAAAATATCCTTCTTTATTTAACTTTGTCTTTCTAATTTCATTGATATAACCTAACTAATAATGTCATAAATAAGATGAATTTTTGTCACTTAATTTTTTTGACATTTGTGTTAAGGATTGGCCTTTCTAAATAAATTCATATAAATCATTTGTAGTTAATCCAAATTCATAACAAACATCATCATTATAAAAGAATAATATTGATTCTTAATAATAAAGAACAAGTCCATTAAAATCTAAATAAGAAATGGAATAATATTTCTTGTAATGACTAAAGCATAATATGAAGTATCTAGTTATAATATAAGGTTAGAACGTAAAGCTAAACTATGATAATCCTTGCTTCATTTTCAAATTGTAAGTGCACTTTGCCTTTCCTAAATAATTTAATCTTTGTTAACATCTACATATTGTTGCAAATATGAGAACCATGTCTAATATCTATACTTAAGAATATCAAATATAGTTAGAAACATTGATCTCAATCATACACGTATCTAAAGAAGTAGCTTATTATCTTTTAGGCTAGTAAGATAGCTATGCATTTCCTTTTCTAATGTCCATTGATTCCATGATAAAAACATGTGCCCATGTTATTGATGTTCTTCTTAACTCCATCATATGACTTTACGACTTTAACTGAAGACTTCTGTTTCGTGTTTTTTTGCTTCTTATAGCCTTTTTTCTTACTCTTGGAAGAATCCACAATAAGAATATAACTAGGTTCCTCTTAAGGCATTTATTTACAGTGTTGAGCATGTTCAAAATTTAAGGTAATGAAACATTTATGATAAAACCTAATTTACCTAATTTTTTAATATAATCAATCCTCTTTAGTACGTGTAACTCAACTAAAGATCCTTCTGTCATCTTGGATTTGCATAATTCTCTAGGAATCTAATTTCTCTCTGTCCTACTTAATGCACCAAGCAACTCTTTGAGATGTAGAATTATAGTAGGAACATCCATGTTCTCGTATAACCTTTAAAGCTTAAGAAACACACTAGCTAACATCACTTATATAGTTTGCTTAACATTATTAATATGAAGTTCAAGACTTCATCAATTGCATCATAACTATGCTATGATGGAATCATAGTGTTAAGAATGTACAATTTATTTTCATTCATGAGAACAATTCTTAAGCTACAAAACTCGTCTAAGAAGTTAGTTTTAGTAAGCTTACTAGCATCCATGATACTTATCGGGAACAAATTGCTACTCGTTTTATTTAACAACTAAAAAGACAAAAAAAAGCAAGTACTAGTTTATGTCACAATACTAAATCAGATAAGGACTTTAATAATATTTGGTTACCTTCACTATTTAGTTAAAAAATAGGTCTAACTACTGTTTAAAAATAAATACTTTAATCTCTTTAATGGGCTAAAATTGTATTCAAACTTAGTTTATCTTAAGTTAATTAACAAACTAACTAAATTTAAATTAAGTAGATAGCATTCTTATTAATCACATTTTATATAACTCCTATATATGTTAGGCTTCAAATTTTTTTATCAAAGTATATCTTATATAGTGTTCTTAACTCTGTCTCTAAATTCATATAATTATAAATTACTCATTCAAATTATTTGAAATTTAGTTAAATAGGACCTATTAATTTAAGATAAAATATATTCGAATTAAATAAGTCTTGAGTCACTTAACAATCCTTACAATAAATATAACTATAGTTTTATTTTTAAATAATGGAAGACAATAATCATATTATAAATATGTACTTCTTATGTAATTAAGATATTTAAACTAAAAATTTTAGGTTTCATCATAATTAATATAATCTTATTATACTAAATATGTCTAACATAAATTATGAACAATAACCTTTTAACACTTTGTTAGATTCTAATTTAATTTAAAAGTTTAACTTTTAAAATTTAAACTACTTTTCAAAACATTCCTCATAAAATTTACCCTTTTAAATATTTTTCAATCAATCTAAAATTATTTTCTAGTTTTATTAGGAATTTAAACTATTTTAATCTTAATCTAAATAAAAATAGAAAAGGCTAAAAAACAATAAAAAAGGAAGGGGGATAGCAAACTCCAATCTCTTTCAGAGTGTACTTGAATGATATGTCCATTTCATCATCTTCTCCAAAGTTGATTTTCTCTTTGTTCTGTCACCTTTGCCTAGTTTCTCCTTTATCTATCACCTGTTATTATTCTCATCTTAGTTGTCACATATGCTCCACTGTTTGGGCTTTTGTTTCTTCCTTTCTTTGGGTGATTTGTCACCTTCGCCAGTGCAAATTATCGCCACTAGTCTAGTAAGATTCACTAGCAGCTAACATTGTCGTTAGTGAAGCTCACCTCAAACAAGTTGAATTAGATTCTTAAGTTTTCCATATTCAATGATGTTTCCATAAACTTGAAACTAAAGGGATATTCATTAGATGTTTTCTAGATACAAGAAAGAAAAGGGAGACATTTTATAGACAATAAAAAACATAAACACCCTAGTTTTCTATTAGCCAATTTTCAAAAAATAAACGAGGGTACTAGATATGTGATTAATTTTCAAAAAACAAACTGATACGATAGCACACTGTTGATGGAGGAGAATCTCTTCCTTTTTCTCATTATCATTATGTCAATATATACAAGTGGAAAGCCCCTTCTCCTTTGGAAACTTCCTTAAAGATCAGCTAATAGATCCAATCTAAAAGGAAAATAATATCCTACGGTTTCAAAGAATATTATCTATAAGAATTCCTAAACCCCCCTCCATCCTGAAGTTGGTGCCTGAAGATCTTGAATGCCCAACTTACGAAGAAGATAGTCAAACTGTGTTATTCCAAGAGCCTTTGTAAAAATATTAGCGAGCTGCTCTTTTGTCGAGATGTAGCTGGGAAAAGCAATAAAAAATCACTACTGTTTCTACTATATACTTTCGGGTCTAACTTGGTCAATCGTAAGGATGGATGACCCAAGCGGTTGTGTCATAATTCAAGAGAATCTCTAGTATTTGTCCGCAATGTTTTGATGCTCGGTGCGCCCGGAAGTAGTAGGGTCCATCCCGCTTCTCACCTGCTCCAATCAGCATCTGCGAAGTGCAGTCCTGTATAACACATAATGTTTTAGTGAATTGAACAAAGCAGTTGGAATGATCAATGAGTTGTGATACATTAATCAAATTGAAAGTCAGGTTGGGCACAAAAAGAACGTCTTTCAACACTAAGTTACTAGTAATATTAACTTCGTCCTCCTTAGTGGCTTCGACTTGACTCCCATTTGGTAAACCAACTGGATAGCTAGCAATACCGCACACATCTCGCAGGTTACTGAGATTGCTCGTCATGTGGTTAGACGCTCCTATGTCAATGATCCAAGAAAGTTACTTACTAGTCATTTTCTCATGAGGATTGTTCTTCTAAATTTTTAGTGCTTGCAACAACAAACCCCATTGTTCACTGCTAAGTCCAGGTGGAATCGGTCCCTCAGCTGCATCTGGGTTCGAGGAGGAACCCTCTCTTTGGGTCTAGGCAGCATTAGCCTGCAACTCGGGCTTGCTAAGACCACTGCCATTGTATCTACGACCTACTGATTTCCCACATCATGTTTGATGTAAGCAGGAGATAGGATCATCATAGAGATGGCCTACGTGATGAGGGCGAGTTTGTTATTCCCATTGGAACTATGTCCAAAGCTAGGACTGAGAGACTCAAGGAGGCTCTTTATGTGCATGTGGGCCAATTTGTGGAGAGAATGGAGTGTATCAAGCCTATTGGAGGAGAGCTATCTAAATCACAGCCCAAATTGATTCATTTATCTCAAATCCTTATATTGGACTCACTTGGGACTTCATGATCATTGTATTGGGTTGCATATTATCACTGAAGCCCAAAAGGAGAGGCGCGTCTATGATCAGACTTGAAAGTGCATTAGGCCAGGCTTAAACGTGTTTTTATTATTCTATTTTGGACTTGTTTTAAGTTATAATTTTATTTTGCGCTTCCATGTATTTTAAGCAAGTCTTTTAGCAATAAGCCTAGATATAAATACTTATATTTTAGGGTTTTTCAGAACACAACTTTGATCATAGTGTTTTTTGTAAGCCGTTGGCTATATTGAGAGGAGAAAACTCTCTTGTTCTTTTCAACTTAGAAATTAAACGTCACTTATCAATTGAATCAGATTATGGCGTGATTTTGATCCTACCAACTTTCTTAGTTTCTTCTTTACCCATTATCTAGGTTGCTCGAGACAAGTTCTCCGTGAGTTCTAATAGGTAAATTTGATACCCTGCATATCAGATTTAGTTTTTGTTAATTTGAATCTATACTCTTCTTCCTTCTTTGAATTCAAACTTTTACATCTTTCAATTCCACGGATTGCGTTATTTGGTATCAGAGCCTTGGTGTGGAGGAGAATTCTTACTCAGCTCCATCAGAATTTAAGAAACCGCTGCCATCACCATCTAATTATCGTCGTTCATCAATTTAGGTGTGAATTAACTTTCGGCCTGGGGATTCAATCTTTCTTTTTGTTCTTTTTTTTGTTAGAGCTTTCAATTATTTTTCTTGGTTCTTTTGTGAAACTTTCGGTCTATATTAAAAAAAGTACGTAAAAATCTAGAAAAATCTGAAAAATCAAAAAAAGGTTTTGAAAAAAGTTTCAAAAAAAGTTCTGAAAAAAAGTTAAAAAAGTTGTTGTTTCGTCATACTTGTACTTGCTAGTTAGTTTAAAATGTACACATACACACCATTTGATTCTTTTGATCGGTTGAGAATTGATTTCAAGTGGTGAATCGAATTTCAGAGGGGATTGAGTGGTAAAAGGCAAGAGTGTGTGAGTTTATTTGAGGGAGTAATTGCCGTGACTTAAACACGAGGGTAGTGACATCATTTGAGTGAAACACGTGAGGGAGTGTGTGAGATTGTTTATTACTAACCTTGTTTTATAGGTATATTATTTTATCTACAATGTCACAAGGAGGTAGTAATGGTGACAACCAAGGGGGACATGCAAATATTGCTTTCATTTTGAAAGCCGTGCAACAACAATTTGAGAGGTTCAATCTAGCCTTAAATGAGGTTAGGGGACAAACAGATGAACTCAGACAAGGGAGACGTTAAGAACCTTAGGCAGGCGTGCAAGTGTACGCCAGCTACAACCACCACCTTATAGACCACCACCTCAGTATGAGCCAGAGGAGGATGACTTTGAGGAGGAGGAGGAGTTTGAGGTATGCAGAACTAGGAGAGCTCAGAGAGTTGAGCCATTTAACAGGAAAGATGGAGACCTCAAATCCATTAAAATGTAGATCCCAGCCTTCAAGGGAAGGAATGATGCAGAGGCTTACCTGGAGTGGGAAAGGAAGATAGACATGGTTTTTGAGTGCCACAATTTTTCTGAAGATAAAAAGGTAAAGCTAGCCACTGTTGAATTTACAGATTATGCACTAATATGGTAAGATCAGTCGGTGACATCGAGGAGAAGAAATGGAGAGGTGCCAATTACTACTTGGGATGATATGAAGGCATGCATGAGGAAGCAATTTGTGCCTTTTTACTATTATAGGGAGATGCACCAGAAACTTCAGAGACCCACTCAGGGATCTAAATCAGTGGAGGACTACCACAAGGAGAAGGAGGTGGCTATAATTCGAGCCAACATAGAGGAGGACCCAGAGGCTACAATAGCTAGATTTTTTAGTGGACTCAATAGGGAGATAGCCAATGTTATGGAGTTGTAGCATTACTTGAAGATTGAGGACATGGTGAACATGGCTATGAACGTGGAGAGACAGCTCAAAGCTAGAATGACAGTGAGAAGTGGAGCAAGCTCTAGCTACTTATGGAACTCTAAATGGCCTAGAAAGGAGGGGAAGTCCAAGGACAAAGGAGTGGACTTCAAGGAAGCACCTAAGAAGCTAATTGGGGGATTTGAACAAAAAGGTACTTCCAACAACCAAGCTACTTCTAATAAACATTCATTTATAAAATGTTTTAAATGCTTGGGTACAGGCCATATTGCATCTCAATGTCCAAATAAAAAAGTCATGATTATGAGGGATAATAGGTTGATTGATTCGGAGGATAGTGGTAATGTAACATCCCAACCCCACAGGACCCGAATCCGATATTGAAGGTGATATCCGAGTCCGTGCCACCCGAGATTAGTAAGCTACGACACTAAATTCCAGCACTGAACGCAGAAAGCCATTATTTAAACATTTTTTTGAAGTCATTGCCAGCGCAGAATTCAGTAAACAATCGGGTCCACTATAATTCGAAATCATTTTTAATCATATCGCAATTTCAATTATATAAAGGTCCGTGACAATATTGACCACTTTTAGAAAACCTATTACAAATACGGCTTTTGCCCATTTGGGACCCACTGACACAAAAGCACTAATTTGCGAAAATCAATAACCATATTGGGCCCACTTCAAAACGAACACATTTCGATCAAAACATAATTTCAGTAATCACATTACAATTATACATTTAACAATTTGGGCCCTCAACAATAACAGTTCGATTATGTAGAAATCGCGGAAATACAAATTTACACAC
>JANZLD010000237.1:12096348-12111197 GCA_026413575.1 Erythroxylum carthagenense | reverse complement strand
GCATCTTTGTTGTTGTTGATCGATGTAGTAAGATGACACATTTCATTGTATGCCATAATACTGATGATGTTGTGCATGTTGCTGATTTATTTTTTAGAGATATTGTTAGATTGCATGGTATTCCCAGGTCTATTGTTTCGGATCGAGATGTTAAATTTTGGAGTCATTTTTTGCGTTTTCTGTGGAGAAAATTGGGTACTAAATTGCTTTATTCTACTACTTGTCATCCAAAGATAGATGGACAGACTGAGGTTGTTAATAGAACCTTAGGTACCTTGTTGCTTGCTGTAATTGGTAAAAATTTGAAAACTTGGGGTGATTGTTTGTCATTAATAGAGTTTGCATATAATAGATGTGTGCATTCCACCACAGGTTGTTCACCTTTTGAGCTTGTATATGGTTTTAATCCTTTGAATGTCTTGGATTTGGTGCCTTTACCCATGCAAGAGTTGTCTAGTACAGATGGCAAGAGGAAAGCCGAGATGGTTAGGGAATTTCATGCGAAGGCGAGACAACATATTAAGCATAGAAACAAAGTGTATGCTAAGCAAGCCAATAAGGGGCGAAAGTTAGTGATTTTTAAACTTGGTGATTGGGTTTGGATGCATCTAAAGAAGGAGAGGTTTCTTACCCGGTGAAAATCCAAGCCAGATCCTAGGGGTGATGGTCCGTTCTAGGTGTTGAAGAAGATAAATGACAACGCCTACAAGATTGACCTGTCAGATGAGTATTCTGTTTTTGCAACTTTTAATATTACTGATCTTTCTCCTTTTGATATGGATTCAGATTCGAGGAGGAATTTTCTTGAGGAGGGAGGGACTGATGTGAGCAGGAGCAAGGATTACCATAGAGATGGCATGCGTGATGGGGGTGAGTTTGTTATTCCAGTTGGACCTATGTCCAAAGCTAGGACCGAGAGCCTTAAAGAGGCTCTCTATATGCATGTGGGCCAATTTGTGGAGAGAATGGAGTGCACCAAACCTATTGGAGGAGAGCCATCTGAATCACATCCCAAATTGATCCATTTATCTCAAATCCTTGGATTGGACTCACTTGGGACTTGAAGACCACTGTATTGGGCTACATATCATCATTGAAGCTCAAGAGGAGAGGTGCGCTTATGATCAAACTTGGAAGCGTATTAGGCCAGGCTTAGATGTGTTTTTATTATTCTATTTAGACTTGTTTTAAGTTATAATTATATTTTGGGCTTCCATGTATTTTAAGCCCAAGTCTTTTAGCATTAAGCCTAGGTATAAATGCTTATGTTTTAGGATTTTTCGGAACACAACTTTGATCATATTGTTTTATGTGAGTCGTTAACTATATTGAGAGGAGAAAAGCCTCTTATTCTTTTCAACTTAGGAATTAAACTTCACTTATCAATTGAATTAGATTGTGGCATGATTTTGATCCTACCAACTTCCTTGGTTTATTCTTTACCCATTATCTAGGTTGCTCGAGACAAGTTCTTCATAAGATCTAGTAGGTAAATTTGAAACCCTGCATATCAGATTTAGTTTTCATTAATTCAAATCTATCCTCTTCTTTTTTCTTTGAATCTGAACTTTTACATCTTTCAATTTCGTGGAGCGTGTTACTGTTCTTTTTGCATCACTACAAGGGTGATCTCCCCACCACTCAGGGTACCTGACGATGGCAAAGTAATTTTCAGTGTCGTGTCCTAAACGGTTGCAGTGGGAACAAACGTTGTCTTTGTCTCAGCCTTCACTTCGACCACGACTGTGCACAACCATAACCATCACGTCTATGGCGCTCTCCTTCCTTTAAGTTATCATTTTTACTCACTCCTCTTGTATGAGAAGAGAGTAAACCTTGTTCAAGGACAGTAACAGATCTTGAGCCAAAATGTTCGAGCGGATCATCCCGTATATAGAGCTGTCCAAGCCTAGTAGAAACAAATGAACTTTTTCTTCCTCCCTTCTTTGTTCTAATATTGTAGCAAGATTGCAAGTGCACATGCCACATCGACAAACTGGTAATTAATTAAAATTAGCCAGTTCGTCCTAAATCTATTTTAGACGACCAAAGTAACTAACGATCGCCTTTCCTTGTTATCGGTAGTCTGCGAGATCGATGTGAAGCTGTTAAATAGGCGGTTCATTAGCCATTGAGAATTGTTCTCGATTGTCATTCTAAAGGTCCTGAGCTACCTCAACATGTGAAATGGTCAAACGTAAGGTAGGCTCGATGGTATTGCGGATCCAAGAAACCAAAAGTGAGTAAAACGATCATCGGGACGTTTGATTGTTCCGTTAATAAAACCAAATTTCTTCCTTGCTCGCAAGGCTGTTCGGAAAGCTCAAGACCACTCATCAAGATCTCGCCCTTCAATTGCACTTGAGTAATCACTATTCTAGGATTATTAAGTGTGGTTATGTCGTATGGAGAAATTGTCTTTCTCTACGTTTCACCAGACATGGCCGATGATCTTGTGTTTGAAGAGAAAAAAAATAGTGTTTATAACCAATGCTCTGATACCATGATACGATAGCACACTATTGACGGAGGAGAATCTCTACCTTTTTCTCATTATCAGTACGTCAATATATACAAGTGAAAAGCCCCTTCTCCTTTGGCAACTTCCTTAACGATCAGCTAACTGTTCCAATCTAAAATGAAAACAATATCTTACGGTTACAAAGAATATTATCTACAAGAATTCCTAATATACAATAATTCCCAATACAAACAATAAACATAACAAAGTTCAAAATAAAGGGAGGTAAGAATCACTTGGTTTATGGAAACCAATTTGCAAAAAACTAAAACATGTTTTTTTTAATAAAATTCATATAATGAAAAGGCGTGCATTGTTTCAAAAATAAAAACAAAACCCTAATTTATATTAGACTGGCTCAATAATTAATTAAGTTTTAAAGCCTCAATAAGTTATCAAAGTAATAACAATGAACTAAAATTCAATCAAATTAAATAATCAATGGAAGCACTGATACTAATTTTGAAAAATTAAATGTGATTGAATCACGAGCGCAGCTATCAAATCTTTTTAATTGAATAACTTGAAAAAAATAATGACAATAAATAAAGAGTTAAAAATATTTGATATAAGATCCTATAGAACTCTTCTCAAATGGTCAATCAAAAGGTGTTCACTTATATAACCTTTTATTGTATTTATAGAGTAGAGAAAAAGAACTCAAAACATTTTCAAAGAAAAAAAAAACAGAAATGTTAGCTCTAAGTTGTCCTTTTTTTATTTATAAAAAAGACTATGTGGTTTCTTTCCAATTGAAGTTAAACTTATAATTATAATTAAAGTCTAAATCTAATTATAATTACATTCTAATTTTAATAAATCAAATATCTCTTAATTGATTCTTAAAGTTTCTTAAACTTCATAATTAAGTCCAACTTAATTTAAATTGATAATTCTTTGCTAAACTACTCTTGATATATGACCTTTTAGGTTCCTAATATATTGTTTATTATTATAAATTATAACTAGAATTCATAATTAGAACTAGACAAATTAAAACTCCTTTTAATCTATGTTTAATTATATAATTAAATAATTTTTAATCATAGATAAAAATGAAAGTTTAGCAATATTTATGACCACTCAAATATTAGGAATGTCAAAATAGTTTGACTAAATCTATCTATGAATGGTTGTATCATATAATTTAATATTTTTTTCACCTAATGTTTCAATTGGATATATGGTATAAAATTATTTTATATTTTATTTAAATATAATTAATTCCATTCTTACTAATTAATAATTGACTCATAAGTGGTTTTTAATAATACCTTTTCAATATCAATTTATTGTAGTGAGAGAATGATTTAAATCATTATTAGTTAAGAATGAGGGAACATTCACCAAAGTCATGAAACTTTTATTGACTAACTCAGTTATCTCTATATAGTTCCTACTATATATAAGTAATAACGATTGAGCTATCTTAAATAAAATATGTCATAAGTAGCATCAACATATTGTAATTATTATATAAAGTACTTTGGCGATCTCAAATTAAATGATCAATTATACACTCATTACACTAAGAAAATCTACAAACACATAAGTTATATTCCATTTGAGATCTTCATAATCCGACCAATTTTGTGAACTTATTCTCTAATAAATACCTATATATTTATTTAAATATTTATATACTTTAATTTATGAGGTCTATTACTTTTTTCATAAGGAAAAAACATAATATGTATTAGTTTTATAGTTCAATCAACATCACTTCTTGATGAAACTATAACTAAGAACAATTTATAATTAACATAAAAACGTAAAAATCTCATAATTATGTTATCTTCATAATATTATTTGCACATTAATTATTTCAAGACATTTATGTTTAGTATTAAAACGTTAAATACAATTAACAAAATAGATAAAGATAAAGAATGCATTTATATGAATTAAAATAATCATATCATGCATTAAATTGCAGCAAACTTAATTATTGTAAAGTTCAACAAACAAGGTGATTACAATCAGGGGCGGATTCAGAATTTTTTTTAAATGGGGACAAAATTTTAATAGAGATAAAATTTTATTTTTAATGGGGGCAAAATTTTAATAGAAGTAAAATTTTATTTTTTGTGGGGACAAAACTTAAAAAAGTATATTTTTTTAAAAAAATCTGTTAGAGACAGTGGGGGCAAGTGAGGGATCCGCCACTGATTACAATGCCTAGATAGTTATGTCTTATAAAGTCATGTTAAATGGTATAATAGAGTTAATAACTTTACTGGATATTCTAAGTGTGTATATAGTTGATTACATATGTAAATAAAGATTATGCATATACCAACATCAACTTAGAATGTTATATTACTTCTAAGACCATTATAAACCAATTATACAATACCATCTCTTATCATATATCATAAAAAGTAGAATGTGATAACTTTAATAGTCACTCACAAAGTTTATCAATAATTTGTATTTAGGATAATATCTAAGAAACTTAAATTGATTTTTTAGTTAAATTAGTTGTATTTAGCTTGATTAATACTGTATATTTGGATACTAATGAATTGTTCAACTATAAAAAGTGAACTTTGGTAAAGGTAACACCGGAAGAAGACCTCTCTCTCTCTTTCTCTAAAGAAGGCCAATAAAATAGACTTGTAATTGGAGATTTGGAGTTGTCATTACACACTGTTAATAGAAAGAGCTGAATAAGAAAAAGAATAAAATGCAATAGTTACCGCCTGACATTATTATGGAAGGATATAAATATTTAATAAAATAAGTTAAGTTTCAACATAAAAAAAAGAGTTCAAGACTAAATTTATAAAATATAAAAGGCATTACATATTTTATTTTATCTACCTAGTTTATTACCTAGATCTTGAGAAGTTTTGCCAATTTAGAGAGTTTGAAATGAAATTATTTCAAGTATAAATTATGTAAGAAAAATAAAATAAAGAATTAAAAATAACACATATGGTTAAGAGTTTGTGGTCTATACAAAATTTAAAATAAAAATAAAGTGCCTAAAATAGATCATAGGTTTTGAAAATAAAATAAAATGCTCATAATGAATCTTAGGTATTTAAAATGGAGAAAATGCCTAGAGTAGTGTTATAAGGATTGAAATGAAATTGATATATATCTTAGGACTAAACATTCTCTTTTAACCAATATTTTTTCACTTATTTCATGATATTTGAATGTTATTTTTCTAAATCGATTTTCCTATCTTTTACTTTGAGCTATTTTTGTAGGGATACTTAGGTTAGTCTCCCTTGTTAAACTTGAGAATCCTAAACTCCACTTCCACTATTACCCCTTTGGTTTATATTTTTTCTTTATGTATAATACCTAAATTGCATCTCCTTTTCTATAGATATGAAGATGCTTTTCTGTAATAGTGCTTTATAGTAATGATACGAATTTGTAACTTTGACGGCATTTCTATTCCAACGTTGTGTTGTATTTTACGTAGAATATTTACATGTACATCTAATATATAAAGCCAATCCTAATCGTAATTGACTCCATTTGCTTTGGAAAGAGGTAAAGAGAGGTTCCCATTGTGCTCTTTTCCATGAAAAAAAAAAAAAAAAGCAATACTAACATCCTTGTAATTGATGCATAAAAAGTTAAAGACAATTGCTTTTGCCCAAAGAAGAGCAAACTAGAATCCTGATATCAAGTAATCTTTTCTTAATGCGTTTTCTTTTCACAATCACTAAATTGTTTTTCTTTTTAAATGGAACTAGTAAAGAAATTTGGTTGTAATGGCCCAATGTTCGGTAGAAGTTCTTTACAAGCCCACGGCAACTTCGGAGTGTGAAGTCCAAGAGTCTTATGTCAAATCATTCGAGGTAATGTAAGACAATATATTTGCCACGTGTTGACGAGTAAACTCAACAGGCTCAGGCCCTGCACTTCTTTGACACGGAGGTATGGATTTGCTTGAAACTCTCGCTATCATCGCATGATCATCAAGAGCCACGAGACACAGGTTTTCTTCAAAAAGGAGCTGGAGTTGGTGCATTTTGGTTAAGAATTGAACCCCGTACGAACGAAGATGGAGAAATTCATTGAAACGGGACTAAAGGAGGCAGCTGCGAGTCTTGTATGCAATGCAACATCAGCTAGAATGGCATGCTTTAGCGAGTTTTGACGGGGTGGAACCATCTCTTACTTCTTTAAATTCTTAAGGCTTTTTAATCTAGTCATATGTTGTCTTCTTCTGCAGATTGATCGTATCTTCCCTTTCCAACATTGTATCTTGTTGGAATTGGAGTGTCTTTTATTAGTAGTAATATATTCGCAAATTATTTCCCTAAATCATTTTTTGCTTTTGTTGCAAATTCCTTTCGTTCCTGAACAAAGCAGGTCACAAATCATCCATGCAGACTACTCTTCTAGCATTGCATATCCTTATAAGCTTGCCAACTGTACTCCTCAGGACTTTGAGGTTCTTGCCTTATTTCTTATCTCTAGTCGCTATTGATGTTCTGGTACTTCTTTTACAATGAGTAAAAGAAGCAGCTGTTGATGTTCAGAGGCCAACTGGGTTACTGGGTTGCCTTTCTTTTAGCCGCAGCAAATCTATACATTCCTGAAAGATTTCCAGGTTTATACTTAATTTTCTTGATCATCATACATTATCATTTGGTAGTGCTTGTTGGTTTTTTTCCTTTTGTTTCATAATGTTTGTCATCTTTTTGAACATGTTTTACACTGTTTGTGGTTACAGCCGGGTGGGCTGTGAAATAGCATTGCAGCAGGAGTTTTGTGTCTGATAATTGGATTTTTGACTGTTTTTGCGGAGATGGAAGATGTGTATGTAATTTACGCTGCCTTGGTTAGTCTTGTCCTTTTTATAAAAGCGTATCTTCTTCAGCAATTGTTTAAGTTCTGCAGGGTCATCACTCATTTGTTTAAGGGTATAGGCACAATTGCTGCGTAGTTTCTCTCATTTTTAAAGAATATTTTTGTTATTTTAAATTCCTAAAAATATTCTATGATATATTACATATTTATCATTTTATTTTATAAATTTTGTTAGATAAATAATTATCGAACTGTATGATTTCAAGTTTTATTTAAAACAACTTTTCCATAATTTTAATAAAATTGAAATAATAAAAAATAGAATGAAAATTCTTTTGGTTAATACGCTAGGGTTATATGAGAGATAGATTATGGGCTTGGGCTTGAACTGGTGACTAGGGCTGGCTGAAGTCAATTGATCACTTCTTTTGCAAGTCAGGTTACATTTGCAGGGCTAGCTAACTTGGTTCTTTCTATACACTCTGCCTTCTAGTTTGTGCCGATAAGAAACTCGAGGACAATGTTCACTGCCACGAAACCCAGGTTGAACTTTTTTATGGTTAGAACTTGCGGATTGGGAGTTGGAGGAAGTCCAAAACCTTCAAAGTACTCTTTGTTGGTAATGCAACAATACGGCCAGTCTCTTAGGCCCAAGTGACCATCAGCTCTATCTTAGTTTAGATGATACATACTTCCCATTTCATATTTTATGATCAATGGGACTTGTCAAATCTCAATTTACAGTTTACGTAACAGACTCCAGAATCATAATCATTCGGACGTGTGATTCCCGACCCCGAGAGGCGTAATGAGAAGTATCATGATTCATGAACCTTTAGTTTAACATCTGAAGATTATTTCTTGCATTTTAATCTGTCTTCTGTTCTTAAATTTCTCTAGAAAAACCAACATGCCTGCAATCCGTGATTACAGTCAACTGTTCAATTAATCATCTGAAATTTATTGAAACTGCTCCATGGATTCAATTTTAGTAGATTTTTTCTTAGTTCAAAGCCAAAGAATTTGCAGAGAGCATAATGTGAACATAGACCAGGAATTTGATGCTTTTGAACGGAAAAGAAACTGCACTGTACATTCCATCACTACGACCCTGCATAACAAAGTTGCTTCTGACATCTTTGTACATGATCTGTGAGATCTACTAGACTTGTATATCCCCTCATTCTGCGACTAAATTAACGAGCTTTCACAGGACTGATAATTTGTGCAACTTCGTCCACTTCTAGCCCACAAGACCAGGACCTCTGTAATGTGTGAGATGACGACTGGGAGAGAACTGTGAGGTTAAAGACGATTTCTGCCATACTTGGCCTTGCTGAAGAGTCTTCCAGTGTGCATGCCCTTGCCAAGATTGCCATGCTGAGGGCACCATCAATGGGATAAAAGCCCTCCAATTTTGGATCCATCCATTTCTTTAACCTCTCTTCTCTTTTCTCTGCAACTTCCAAGACCCTTATTATTTCTTTCCACAGCGATAAAACTTCACCATTTTCTTTTGTTACCATAGCTGTCTTTCCCGAAAGCAACTCCAACAAGACAACCCCAAAAGCAAAGACATCAATTTTTGGAATCATAGTGTTTTTGGCAGGTCTAGCCACTGAAAAATTTGCTATCTTTGACTTGAACCTGGAGTCAAGAAGTATATTGCTCGACCTTATATCTCTGTGAACAATGGTCGGTTGAGTATGTTCGTGCATGTATTGCAGGCCGTTGGCAACATCCAACGCTACTTGTAATCTTTGAGTCCAAGTAAGGAGCACAATAGAGCTTGATGAGGTTGCTGACTTTGGACGAAGCCACCTGTCCAGTGATCCATTTTCTGCATATTCATAGATCAAGAAGCAATTACCCTCTGTATCAGATGATGTTCCCAGTAATTTGATCAGATTGGAATGATTCACTTTCCTAAGTATCTTCAGTTCCTCCGAGACATCTTCCCTGGTTTTCTTTATGGCCAAGACCTTTCCATTGATGTTGGCTCTATATACTGACCCCTCTATCCTGTAGTGTTCGTGAAGGTCCATAGTCGCCTCCATAATCACCTTAACGTCATAAGTAATTTGCTTTCCTATGTAGCCTGAAACCCCTGGAAGTAATTTATCTTGTATGATCTTAGGTTCATAGTACTCACTTTTCTTATGATCCTTTGTTTGAATGAGAACAGCAGTATCCTGACAAGAAGAGCCACTGCAAACCAAAGTCTTCTTGTTCTTATAACAGCGATTTTGCACCAGAAAGGCTACAAAAAAGAACATCAAAAGAGAGACCGCTATGCTTATAGCAGAGGTGATGAACCCATGATGATGCGATCCTCTTCTTTCTGTGGGTGGAGGATACTGTTGAGTGAGAATTGGCAACTGGGATACTGGGATGAGGATGGGATGATCCACCATGGAACTGAAGGTATTGATGTTGTTTTCTGCCACAATATCATCTGGATACGCATTAAACTTAGTAGATACTTTGAGGAGATCATCCTCAGATTGCCAAACGTAGGTAATAAGATGCTGGATTCCATTCTGAAGTTGACTCTTTGAAGGGCACTTACATAACAAAGGAACAATTACCTTGTCACCAGGATACAAGAGAGTCGGAGTGAAATTAGGATTTAGGTCTTCCATCATTTCCCATTTGGTGATATTCTCGAACGTTGTGATTTGCACCAGATAGAAGTTATCACCTTCCTGTATTTGGTAGGTGATGTTGGCAAAAGATTGGTTCCTTGTGCAACCACATCTTATTGGTACAAGTAAAAGCTGGTCTGGAAACAATGGGGTGTCCTCAGACACCAGGTTACTTGCGCTAGCAATAGACTGACGACCAACATCAAGCAAATCAGATATGTTTCCAAGGTTCAACTTGTCTGGTGGCCGGGCAAGGTAAGTGATATAACTTACGCATGAAGTAGGTGAATCCACAGGGCAAGAAAAGTTCGGACCAGGCAGTGACTCTGCTGTGAAATTTGTTATGCTAAAGAAAAGAAGCAAGAGAAATGGAGCTTCCGAAGAAAGGAGAGAAACTGTCATTGCTCTGAACTTGAAGTTCAGATTATGAAGCGTTGATGAGCTTTGAATTAAATAAGACCCTTATTTCGCAATTGAGATTGCTGGAAAAGCCAAGAAGTATTGTCCAGCGTTTGATTTGACAGACTTTCTTCTTCCTCCGCTTCCTGAATTGAAAATTTTCTGTTGTTTTCCAGTGTATGAATACTTCCCATATGATATTCCAAAAAAGAGAACCAAATATGACGGACAAAGCTTGTACCGCTAGCACCAAGTCTGAAAATGACTTCCCCCCTTCTGCTGATATTAATTTAGTGCAATGTATCAATTCAGGACGGCAGGAAGTGTCTTTTCTTCTGATACTATATAGAAGGTCAGATGCCCTGTATCAATTAAACGACAAATTTGATCACCAACAGGATCTATATAAGTTTAATGATTGTATTTCTGCTTTGCATCATCAGCTTCTGGAAAGGGATAACCTATTGCAACTATATGTAATTTGCTGGCATAAATTCTTGCAACCAGCCAAGCTATAAACATCCAAGTTGGTTAATTCTCTGCATTCAATATAAACTGAGGTGGGGCAACTTAATCAAACAATAGAAGCGTTTGTCCGAATTATGATGGTTAGTGACCCAATCACAGGTTTAATGGTCAGGTAGTATGATGTTCATGTCATTTTAACCAGACCCCAGTAACTCGGGTAATACTGAAACCTTCTATTGCCAAATCAGGAAGGACATACAATAATGAATTAAATGAACTGTATTAAAGAGTAATTTCCATCTAAGTCACCTCTTCAGCCTTTTTATTGTTGGTAGGATGAAACTCAGTCAGTCTATGCTTCGGCCACAGTCAGAATTTTTGGTCACAACTCTACCGTGTCCTCTAGTACTAGCAAGATACAAACCAACCATTAGGATCTTTCTGTCTTTTATCGGAAAAGAGTCCAATCTCCTGAAATTGTATACCCATATAAATGGACCGTTTTTTTCAGCCAATAAACAAATGACTAGGGACTATGATGCAGAGGGGAATGCAAGCGCAGACAAAAGAGTATTATCAAGAGATTGCTTACATACAGAATATGTTCCAAGTCCAGAGGAAGTTCTAATCATTGGTGTACACAAAACTATTGGCATAAATTTGGTAAACTGTGGTGAGATCTACAGAGCTGACAGTCCACACGTGACCTTGCAATACTAATGGTAGAGTTTCGCTAAAGTCCTCGCAGCTTTCTTCTAGACTGGCAGCCTCTTTCCGTTTGCCTTCCTTCCAAAGACTCTTTACAAGCAAATCTTTAGTGGCAACGTCAAGCAACAAATTTGAATTCTTCATGTCTTCAAAAACCCTCCATGCAAGAGCAGCCCTTCCGCTTTTGCAATATGCTTGGATCAGTACTTTGAATATATAAGCATCTGGCTTCACACAACTCTGTCTAACCATCAAAAATAGTTTCTGAACGGTCTTCATATCTCCCTCTAATGCAAAGTGATACATTAATCCAGAAAATGTCTGACTGTCTGGGCGTATTCCAGAGGAAATCATCTCGTCAAGCATGTCCATGGCATCAGAATTTCTCCTACACTTGGTCAATGTTCGTAAAAGAGATGAATACAAAAGCATTAGATTAAATTTCGATATCGGACCACATAGTCCCCTGTCATCATGAAAAACCTTTAAAGCAGCATCAGCAATCTTTGAAATACCATAGAAATCAATGATCAATTTAATGGTGCTGAAAGACAATCTAAGTCCTTCACTTCTTACTTTTGCTATGAGTCTATCAACCATATCAGCCTTCCCATGCTGAGCAAAAGCTGCCATCATTCTTTCTATCGTGTGAATATCATGAGTGAATCCTGGTTGACAAGCAACCCAACAGAAGAAATCCCAAGCTCTATCTGGAGAAGTGAAATTCCTAAGAACCTTGCAAACTAACCGATTGGTCCACACAAGTTTGGCATCTTCCAGAGCAGACACAACATCAGGACTCATTTCATTCACGGCCTTTGCCAAGGTTTTTGGGTCCAACCATCGCTTCAATTGGATACCACGAGGTATTCCATCAACCTCTTCATGGCTAGCATCTTCGTCTTCATCCTCATCCTCATCACTACTATCTTCGCAAGACGTTATACTCCTAATTCTCCTGTCTGGCAACATTTCTTGAATAAACTCCTCGGTTTCCGATAAAAATCCTGCCTCCTGCAAACATTGCAAAGCTAAAAGCATGGGACGACCAGGAAATTTGCCATCAACCCTTATTTCATGGAGCAGCATTTTGACATCCCCAAACCTTTTAGCACTAGCAAGCCCTTCCACCAAAACTGAATACTGCTTTAAAGTCCGCTTTATTCTCATAAAAGGCAATATCCTGAAAATCTCTAGTGCTGGATCCAACTTGCCCAACTTAGTCAGATGTTCAATCATAACTGTATAAGTTCTAGAGTTTGGAATTGCTCCTTCATCAATTAGCCTGAAGAAGACCTTCACAGCCTCCAAATGCTGACCCTTCTGCCCATAAAGTTGCATAACAATGTTATAAGACTCTGTGCACAAACGCTTGCCACTTTTTCTGTACTTATCCCAAGAGTCTAAAACTGCATCCATTTCCCCACATGCAGCATGCCACTGCATGAGGTTCATAAAGCTAATCCTAACACCCCAGTATTTTCCCGCATCAATATCAGCTATCAGGAACTTCAGTTCTGAGCTCCTACGTGATTTAGCTAGAACTGTTGCCAACGCATAAAGGGTGGATTGATTATGCGAGAAATGTGGAAGGGTTTTGAGGGACTCGACAAGAAAAATAGCAGAATCTGCATTAGGGGTACACCTAATAGCGTGAGTGACCACAAAAGGGTCTAAAAGGCGGCTATGTAAGAGAGTGGGAAGTGAGTCGGGGTTGGAACGGACACATAATCTAATAGAATCGATGAGCTCGGCTCGCCGGAGATACTGCTTAAGCTTGTTGGGAAATGGGTCGCGAACAAAGAAACGAGCTTTCTGCGTTATAATGTAAACCTGAATTTTAGCCGGAAAACGTCGAGTGAAGTTCATATCTTCCGGTCGAATTATGGCCTAAAACAGCCTTCCTCACCCACTGCGGTAAATCGTCAAACATTTTGTGAGCTTGAATTAACCATCACCGGCACAAGAAACTGGTCTCATTACGCACAATTCTTGGAGAACCCAGACATCATCGGGTTTTGGAGAGGCCCAAGTTTCAAAGTCTCTAAGGTTGTCAGGTGGGTTTTAGTTGGGTCTTAACTGGAAAAATCAGAGGGGAGATTAACGCTTAGAGCATGATATGACTTTAATCCTAACATCTTTAAGGGTTTAAACATTTAAAACACATATTAAATAGACAAAAAAATTTTACAAAATAATGTTTATGTTAATCAAATATTGAAATGATGTTATGTTTATATTTTAATAAAAATTAGAATTTACTGTTACATAATTAAAATTTTAAAATTAATCAAAAAATGAGTCTTATATACGAGGTCATTGTTTATGTACTTTAAAAAACAGATCTCAAATGCTAAGTGACAATGGAGCTTAACATTTATAAATTTAGGCGGAGAGCTCCAATTTTCATATGACAATGACCTATTTTTTATTTAAAAAATAAAAATAATATATGTCAATATTACATTCAATTACAGGATAGTTAATTCTATTAAATTTTCCATCAACTTAAGATTTATTTTGAATATTTTAAAAACATAAAAATTTAATTTAAATGATTTAAAACGTTAGTTTATATTCTTTACGTTGAGGTTCAAAGTGCAATTTTAGCCTCATATGTAAACTACTTAGAAACACTCTATTAAGCCACCAAAATCTTTGAAATTACGAACATTATATAATATAAAACACTCTTAATATCATAGATTTTAAAATCTACTGAATTGCTGTAAATTATGGACAAAATATGCAATAATATAAAAATAACAACTCTGAATTGTTACGCTTTGAAAAAAAGAGAGGAACAATTTAAAAGAAAACAAGAACTATGACATCAAAAGCCTAGTGGCAGTACTGAGGTCATTCTGAAAATTTGAGGGTAATGTTAGGGAAAAATAATAATAACAAAGTCGGAGAACTTAGGGCTTAGATATATTTCTAATTCTCTTTATATAATTTAAACTGTTTTCTTAATGTTAGGATATATTGTATATATCTTTTATTTAGTTTTGATATTTTAATTAGACATATAAGATATAACTTGTAGGAATTCTACACTACATTAGAGCCTATTATTATGGGGACATTGGAATTAACTTTATTGCTAGATGTGTTGGTAAATTGGAATCGTTACTGCCATATTGTTGGGCCCTGAAAATTTTTTTCATTTATTTAATTATTTTTTATTGATTTATTTATTTATTCGATTACTTTAATTACTCTTTATTTTGCTTTAAGTGTTTTAATTGTGTGTATATATATATATTTGTTGAGTCTTGGAATTAGCAAGTATGATTGGGATTAGAATTTTGAAGTTAAAGTGAAGGATT
>JANZLD010000237.1:12080263-12094349 GCA_026413575.1 Erythroxylum carthagenense | reverse complement strand
GCCAAAATATCAAAGAGACAGAACATAAATCGGACTAAATTTGCTTAATATGCTAACCCCTAATTTGGGGTGTTACAAAAACCATAACGAAGTGTTTCTTTTATCTCAAATATATTGTCGTTCTGTTCTTTGTTGATTAAGTACTTGATTTATTTTTGTTAATTGTCATTTAATTAAAAATACTTTAGAAAAATCCTCTGTTAAGGTTAGTACATCCTCTGTTGAGGTTAGTACAAAGCGGTCGTACTACTGAGTGTGAAATTCTTTCACAGGAAGTGAGGTTGAGTGATAATGTCAAGGGTTGAGTGGTATCGACTCAGTAAAGCCTTGGGTAAATCTATTGTACTTCGATGAAAGTTATTAAGCTAAGTGAGGGCCCCGCAGACGTAGGCAAGGTATGTTGAACTGCGTTACTAAATTTTTGGTATTCTTGTTATTTCGTTTTTGCTTGGTTTTATTTTTGTTCGTGCTAAAGGAGTTTATGGAAAGCTTACGAAACAGTTAACACTTTCGGTTTTTCAATTGGTATCATAGCAAGATCACCGATTCAGAACTTAGTAGCAAGTTGGTGCAGATCCTAGTTTCGCGAGCATGGCCATAAGAGAAGGAGCATCAATTATCATGCCATCGCTGTTAGACGGTTACAATTATCCTGCATGGAAATCACGAATGAATGTCTTTATTCAGTCGCAGGGAACAAGAGCGTGGAACTCCGTAGTACATGATGGACACATTCGATGATCATTGATGATAGAGGAGAGGTAGTTCAAAAAGATCCATCTGATTGAACAAGAACTGAAGAAGAAAGTATACTTGGAAACTCACAAAGAATGCATGCGATATTCAGTGCTATTGATGAAGGATGCTTCTTAATGATATCAGCCTATGAATTGGCTAAAGAGGCGTGGGATACTTTGCAAACTATTCATGAAGCGTCCAAATCTGTGATAGCCCCAAAACTACAGATGTTAGCTGTGAGGTTTAAAGAAATGATGATGGATGAAAATGAGACTATCAGAGACCTTCATGAAAGATTGCGAGATATAACAACGTAAGCACATCAATTGGGGAAGAAATATTCCAATCTGAAACTAGTTAAGAAGACGTTGAGATCACTACCTTTAAGATTTATTTCGAAAATTGCAGCAATCGTGTAAAGAAAACAACTAAGAAATTCTAGGAATGAGAGTTCTGATCTGTGTTCCATTGAAAATGAAAGATGTATATACAAGAAGTTACAGCTATTGATTATATTCCTAATCAAACTAAACTACCTAAGTTGTACAAGAATCACAAAACAAAAGGAAAGGAAAAGATATACATAGACTTCCTAAATAATAGCTGATGATTGTCGTTCCTAAATAATAGCAGTTCATAGCCGTCGTTCTAAGACTCCCCCCCCCTTCAGTTAAAGCATGGAGATCTCGAATGCCCAACTTGCGAAGAAGAAAACCAAACTGATCTGTACCCAACGCTTTTGTGAAGATATCAGCAAGTTACAGTGAAATACAGATATATGTTGTACGAATGTTACCAATTAGTATCTCATTCTGGATGAAATGACAATCCACTTCAATGTGTTTAGTGCGTTCATGATACACAGGATTAGCAGCTATATGTAATGCTGCTTGACTATCACAATACAAGTTCATCGGTTGAGAATGCTCCACACCAAAAACAACTAACAAACCTTTCAACCATGTAAGTTCAAACATTGATGTGGTCATAAACCGATATTCAGCTTCAACGAAAGAGCAAGAAACTGTTTGTTGCTTTTAGTCTTCTATGAAATGGGAGAATTTCCCAAAAGAACAAAATAACCAGTCAGTGAGCGTTTCGTCAATGGATAGCTAGCCAAGTTAGAATCACAATAGGCAAACAAAGTGATATCACTATTGGCACACAAGAGAGTACCCTGACCTGGATTTCCTTTTAGATAACGAACCACTCTAACAGCTACCTCCCAGTGTGCTTTCTTGGGATGCTGCATGAACTGAGCAAGAATGTGCACACAATAAGACAACTTGGGACGAGTTATGGTGAGATAAATAAGCCATCCCACCAGCCGTTGATACTGCCAAGATCATTGACAGCAACACTCTCAGAAAGAGCAAGTTTATGATTTTGCTTTAGTGGAGTTTTACCAGGCTTGGATCCCAACAAACCCATATCTGAAATAATATCAAACGCATATTTGCGTTGACATAAAAAAATGCCATCTGAGTTTCTGACCACTTCGATCCCTAAGAAGAATTTCACTTTCCCTAAATCTTTCATATGAAAACAACTACTTAAATAATTCTTGAACCATTGTATAGCAGAAACGTCATTACTAGAGACAATAAGATCATCGACATAAATAAACTCTATTAACTGAATAATTCCAGCTTGGAAGATAAACAAAGAGTAATCTAAATGCGATTGATGAAAACCATAAGCTTTAAGTGATGCAGCCAATTTCGCAAACAACATCTAGGTGTTTATCGTAAATGATATAGAGATTTACGGAGTCGACATACCATTCCTGAGGACTCAGCAAAATCAGGCGGCATTTTGAACATCCATTTGATGAAGTTCCCAATTCTTTACCACCACAACGACAAGAAAAGTGCAGACAGTACCCATTTTTGCTACAGGAGCAAAAGTCTCTTGGAAATTGACTTCTTCAACTTGATTATTTCCTAATATCCCCAACCGCGCCTTGTACTGTTTAATACTTCCATCAAATTTGTATTTAATTGTATACACCCACTTGCTTCCAATCGCTTTCTTCCCTAATGGCAAAGTTTCAACTGTCCATGTACCATTTTCTTCCAAAGCGTGTATGTTGGACCCTGTACTTTTCTTGAAAGTTAGAACTATCAAATGAGAAATTTTTAGTGATTAGTCATGAGTATAGAAAAAGAAAATTTTTTGACTTTGAAAAGATAGACAAGATTAAGATAGTGAATGTAGTAAGTTGATGATGAGTGGGTAAATATGTGTATGTTCTGTTATTAGTGCTCATGATCAATCATGGACTATAATTTATTTATGGATGATATTGAGTTGAAATGGAGTTGAGAATAAGGAGTAAATGAAGTAAAAGAGGTGATCTTAGTATAAGATGGGTTAGGATAAAATCTGGAATCAAAATTTGGAAGATAATATGGAAAATGTAGCAGTAGCATGTTTACTGAGTATGCTTCAGTCTTTTAGCTATAACTTTTTCTATAATTATCCAAACATGATGATTCTTAATTTGGATTAAACTAGAGATGTATGAATACATTTTTCATGAAGATGTCAAATTCAAATTATGTCTTTAAGAGTCTCAAAATCTAACCTGAAGTTGAAAAACTGGGTTGCTTCTGTGAATATTCGCCGCGACGAACTTGAAGGATTTGGCTAGGATTCCTCTCGGGTAAAGTTTGCCACGGCCAACTATAGGTTTTGCCACTGCAAACTTGTGATTGTGATTTTGTTCGCGAGAATTCCTCTCTGGAGGAGTTCTCTGCGACGAACTTTTGACTTCGTCGCGACAAACTTTTCTCTACACTAAACATATTTCAGTATTTTGGACATAACTTTTTCTATAGTGATCTTATTGAGATGAATTTTAATTTGGAGTAAACTAGAGACATAGGCTACAAAGTGTATGAAGAAATCGAGTTTTAATTCAGTCTATAAGAGTTTCAATTTTTGGATGGAAGTTGAGCATGGAGTGTTGGTTCAGCATAAGCACGGTTCAAAAATGTTTAAGGTATAACTTTCAGATTTCTGAACCAAATTGAATGATTTTTCTGTCATTAGAAACTTGAGAAAATGAGGAACATTTTTATAGAAGGAAGTATTATCAAATTCTACATTTACCTAATCAGAATAAGGAGTTAAGATGTTAGGAGTTGATGGACAAAAAGGGGCAAAACTGGGAGAACCAATTAAATGAAGGGTAAAAAGGGAAGAGCAAGCACAATGTCATATTATTTAAAAGAAGAAGAGGAAAATCGTGGGAGTTAGAAAAGAGAAGAGAAAGTCATGAGAAGAGAGGAGAAAAGAAAGAAGAGTGCGTGGAAGCTAGGGAAAAAGGAGAAAGAGGGAGAAAGAAGAAGATTTGGGCTAAACCTAAGGTAAGTATCATCTTTCTTCTTGCTTAGTAGCAAAACAAAAAGGGATTAGAGAAGAGAATGAGTTTGTGTAGGAAGAAAGAGGAGAAACCCTAGATGGATTTTTATGGATTTCTAAACTAGATTTTGGTTTTTCCAACCTAGTAGACTATAAGTAGGTTAAGCCTAAGCCCAACTTAGCATTTATTTCATTTTTGTGAGTTTTGAAGCTTTATGAATTTCTATGGGAATGTTGTGTTGAATGAGAACTTGGTTGTTTGAAGGAGACTAAGGAATGACAATCCAAGAGCAAGATGAAAGGCAAGCTTGACTTGGATTTTTGCAAGTGAATAGGTGAGTAATATGTTTATAATTGTTGTGTAAAATAAGCTAATTGTCTTATGTGTGAATATGTGCTAAATTACTTAAATTGAATGAATGTGATTGTTGAAAAATGTATGATGATTCATTATCATGACATGCCATGAAAGACGAATGGCTTTTTATATGAACGAAAAGATGAGAAAGTATAAGAAGTATGAGAATATGAAAAATGTATGGAAATGAATTGAGCATAAATTTGATTGTATTTCGGGAAGAGAGGAACGTTTCGTTAGTCACGTGCACATTGACATATAGCCTTCTCCTAACTGCCCGCTTGAGGCCACAAGATCCTGAGAAATCAGACTCGTTTTGTTCACGGTATAAACTTCGATTTATCCGTTTCGTTCCACGGAACTCTCAAGCCATTTATTTATGCATTTGCATTTTGATTTGTCAAGTTATGATGCAAGATTGAGTGTTATGTTTTGATGATTAATTACACTTGACATGCTCTATATGATGATATGTTGAATTATGAGTTGTGAATTTGAATTGTGAATGGTTGAATTGCTAGCCCAATGAGATATAGACGTATATGAATATATGAAGCATATGCATGTTTGATTGTGTGGCTCGTTGCTAATGGCTATAAACGTATAAGTCACTGAGCTTCGCAGCTCAACCCATTCCCTTCAACTCTGCAGGTGCAGAAAAAGTAGATCAACATTGATCCTTGCAAAGTTTGGCAAACACCAAGAATAGAGACTTTTGTAATTAAGTTAGTTCATAAACTTTTGGGTATTTAGAATCATATGAAGCATAAGCATTCAATTGTATCATGTGCATTTTGTATTCTGTAATAAGCCAACGGTGTGTGGCTTTTGTTATGTAAATAAAGTTTTTCAAATTCTTTTGCTTTAGTAATGAAGTGATGAATTGAAAAAGTTTTGTTTGTATATGTTCATAGTTAATTTCTTTGTTAAAATGGTTGTTTTGAAAGAATGGTATGAGTTGAATATTAGTTTTTGAGGTTGGTTGTCTGGGTCTTGTTCGAGAGTTTCCCGAAGGTTGCGAGCACTGGAACTTAGGATTTCGCCATGGCGAAGTGTAAAAGTTCACCGCGGTGAACTGCAAGAGAGGAGACTTCCGCCGCGGCAAACCTGCCAACAATGACGCTGAAAAATGTCCAAAGTATGAAATTTTTTGGGAAATCAAAGCCCTGAAATAGGTAACGAGACCCAAACGCTAACAGTGTATTTCTTTTTGCATAGTTCTCGCCACCGTGCATCTTTACCTGCTTCAACATAAGAATGTGGTTCGTGTCCTTTGGTAATGGCTGCCAAGAAACAATGATGTTGTGCAGAAAATTATCATATCTCACATAATGTGCTAGAGAGTAAGATGTACCTGGGGAAGTAGATTGTTGAGAGGAGCATGATGAGGGACTGCTACTGATGGCTTTTGCCACATAATCTTTTAAACGTACGAAAGGTGGCTTGACCTATTATCCCTTACCAAGTTGCTCCTCCACCACCACACTTCTTTCCACTTCCTCTCTTTCTCGATTCATCTCAATAACACTCCCTACATTTTCATCATGTGCCTCTTCTAATTCATTCTCAACATCATCCGACTCTATATTTATGTTTTCGAGGATCTCATGTCTTACAGTTTGCTCATTTGTATAAGGAAAATCTGTTTCAACAAACACCACATCTCGTGATACAAAGTATTCATGGGTATCCAAATCATACACTCTCTAACCCTTCTTTCCAAAAGGATATCCAACAAAAATACACCTGCGACTCCTATTAGCAAATTTATCCTTTCTCGATTTAGATTATGTGCGTAGCACAAATAACCAAAAGCCCTAATGTGTTTATAAGAAGGTGCTACACCAAAAATCATCTCATATGGGATTTTAACATTCAACAACATTGACGGAGTTCTATTAATTAAATATTCAGCAGCAAGAACGCATTCTCCCTAAAATTCTATGGGTAAATTAGTCTGAAAAAGCAAGGCTCTCGCTACGTTAATAATGTGGCGATGTTTTCCTTCCACTCGACAATTTTGTTGAGGCGTGCCTACATAAAAGGTCTGATGTAATATTCCTAAGTCATCAAAATATCTTTTCAACAAACAAATTCACTTCCATTATTACTTCTAACAATTTTCAAATTCTTTTCAAATTGGCATTTAACCATCACGACAAATTTCTTCAAAACATTAGCTACTTCATGTTTTCCATTCAACAAATATATCCACACAACACGAGAGTAAACATCAACAATTGTTAAGAAATAAATTGGGCCACATGAAGCTGGAACTTTATAAGGTCCCCACAAGTCACAATGTACCAAGTTAAAACAACTTTCAATTTTATTGTCACTAAAAAAAGAAGATTTCTCTTGATTGTTTAGCTCGACAACAAACATCACAAGTTTTATTAATATTTTTAACTATATTACCAGCTTCTGGAATTAACTCTACCACCTTATGAGAAGCGTATCCCATCCTCTTATGCCACAACTCGAACGATCCTACAACATCCACCTTGCAAGCATGCACTGGAATCACTCCTTTAAGGTAGTACAGGCCCTCACGCTGCTCACCTACTCCAATCAACCTCTTCGAATTTAGGTCCTGTATAGCACATATTTTATTAGTGAGTTGAATAACCAAATTTGAATCATTAAGTAGTTATGATACATAGATTAGATTGCAATTCAAGTGTGGCACAAAGAGAACTCGACGCAATTTCAAGCCTCTCCAAATAGAACAGTTCCTTCTTTCACTGCCATAGTTTTATCTCCTTTTGGTAACCGGACGAAACATGACACGATATCATACAATTCACTCAAAAATGCCAAGTCATATGATGAGAAGCTCCTGTGTTAATAATCCAATGTAACATTTTTTGCTTACCTGTTAGCTTCTTATGGCCACTAGTTTGATGAGAGCTTAACATGTCCAACAAAGTTGCCCATTGCTCATCGTTCAACCCATTGATGCCCTTCCGATATGAATCTATCACAAGTTAAGTTACTTGAGTGACATTGGCACGAGCAGCACCTCATTTATTGTGTCCACTTCCATTGCCATGTTTTTGACTACCTCCTCACCCAGTTGAGTTTTTACATAGTCTATTACCCCACCACTCTAGATAGCCTATCAATTGGAAACAATTTTCAGCATCATGTCCCTCTCGGTTGCAATGAGAGCAAATCGAGTTATCTTTTTCTCCCTCTGAATTTTGCCCATCTGCTCGGACAATAAAACCAATATGATTGACTCTTTCTTCTTTAGTTACGTCACAGTTCACACCTGCTCTTGTTGAACCACCATGACATAAGCACGAATTAGATTGGGCAAAGGTTCACTGTTCCGTATCCTTCTTCATCCAAGCCCATCAAAATTTGATGAACTCTTTCTTCTTCACGCTTTCTTTCCAATTCTTTGGTGAGATTGCACTTACATCCTGTACAAACGCACATAGGAATTTGATCATACTTGTTTACTTCATCCCACAAAGTTTTGAGTCTACCATAATAAGAAACAATCGGTTGACCATCCTACCTACGGTTTGCCAAATTTGATCCCAACTGCTACATTCGTGGGTCATTCTCAATTGAAAACCTTTGTTTAATATCCTCCCACAAATCCTTGACGTTCTCCATATGAGAGATGGTGGAGCGAAGCATTGGTTCTATGGTGTTAAACACCCAAGAAACCAGCATAGAGTTAATGGTCCACCAATCTTCGAGCTTAAGTGAATCATCCGATGGTTGCTTGACAAATTCATCAACAAAACCATATTTCTTTTTTAGCCCGTAATACTGTCCGCATAGCTCTAGCCCACTCTTCATAATTCTCACCTTTCAACTGAACTTAGGTAATCAGATTCCCAGGATTGTCATTCGAGTTCAGTATGTAAGGGCTGATTATTTGCTTCCCTGATCCAGAAGTCTCACTTTTCTTGTTGTCAACCATGACTCTGATGCCATGTAAAGAAAACAACTAAGAAATTCTAGGAATGAGAATTTTGATCTGCGTTCCATTGAAAATGAAAGATGTGTATACAAGAAGTTACAACTATCAATTATATTCCTAATCAAACTAAACTGCCCAAGTTGTACAAGAATCACAAAACAAAACTGAAAGAAAAAGATATACATAGACTTCCTAAATAATAGCTGATAGCTGTCGTTCCTAAATAAAAGCAATTGATAGCTGCCGTTCCAAGAGGAAGCTCGTGACATCAATGACTTGTTATTGGAGAAGGTGATTGGAATTCTTATAAATTTCGAAATTAATTTGTTGAGGGACAATCGAGAGAAGAAGAAAGGATTAGCATTGCAAGCCAAGATTGGTAAAGGTATGAATGATGTAGAAGATAAATCTGACGAGAATGAGGATGTGGAGCTATTAACACGAGAGTTTAGTAAGTGGCTAAAGAGAGTGAAAAAGGATTGATCGAGTTTAGGCAAAATGACAGAAGCTCATCGAGCAACAACTTCAAATAAGCCAAAACTCAAAAGGGAGAAAGAAAGGTAAAGAGAATTCAATGCCATAAGTGTTAAGGCTTCAGACATGTTCAAGCAGAGTGTGCTAATACCATGAAGAAGAAAAAAGGAAAATCCTATACAAGCACTTGGAGTGATAACGAATCCAAAAGTGAAGAAGAAGTTATGAATAGTGATGCATTAGTTACTTTGTACAGTAAAAGTCCAGTTACTTGTTTGACAGTAACCTATAAGAAAGTAACTGAAGACGAAAACACAAACGATTTAGCTCAAAGCTCAATCTCAAATTATGACAGTGATGAAAGTGGATCAAGTGATAAAAAGGAGACTATTTACGAGGCTTACGAATTAATGTACGAAAAATGGATGAAAATATGTAGAAAGAATGAAAGATTGAAAGAAGAGAATCTCTCCATAAAGAACACCATACAAGAGTTAGAAAAGAACTTGATGTTGACATCAGATGAGCTTGGTGAAGCTAGAATGAAATTAATAAGTACCGAAAAGGATTAAGAATATTGAATGAAGGCATAGAAAAACTAGAAAACTTAATTAGAATTGGTAAGGTTAAACAGGATCTTCAAGGCATTGGCTATAAGGGTGAGTGCTCTAAAGTGAATAAGGAGAAAATTGATATGTTCAGATTTGTCCGAAAAGAAGAAACATCAAGAAAGAATCGAAGTTTTGTACCCACATGTCATTTTTGTGGAGTTATCGGGAATATAAGGCCGAGTTGCTACAAGATGTTACAAATGATGTTTTAAAGGGGTCAAAATCGAAAATCTAGACACTCTCTATTAAATTTTTAGAAATAGTCTATAGAATCGAAGCGCATTTGGATTAAAAAGGATCAAGTACAAGCACAAAAATGTAGTGAATGAAAAATAAAAAATTGTACAGATTTACAATTAGTTACTGTTTGTAAAGCAAATGGTCAAACAGAGGACAAGTCAGTTACTTGTAAAGAAGAAATCCATGACTGAGATAATGTGATGAGGAATAAGCCCAGGTTTGAAATTCTTTGAGGGGCATAGAGATTGCGTGTTTTACATTTTTGAAGTATTTTTTTATGTTTTTAAAAAAACAAAAAAGGAAAAGAAAAGATTTGTTTTTAGTTCTTTAGTTTTATGTTGTGATTGTCATCTCATCTTTTTAGTAGTTTGCATTGTAACTTCTATTTCATCCTACCAAAGACTCCTCAACTCTCTCATCAGTATGGATCTTTCTCGGGTGTCTCTCTCTTTCAGTCATATCTCTCAGTGTTTCGAATGTTGGTAATTTGTCTTCTTGGCATGCTTATGATTCTTCCGTTGAACCTTCTACTGATTTTTATGTTTCTTTATTTGGTGAGATTGATAATGTTGAAGGTATTTTTCATTTTGACAATGTTTTGTCCTAAGGGGGAAGATATCGGATTGTTTATAGTGAATGTTCCATTCAAGGGGAGATTTCAAGGTATATGTGTGATATTCGTCATACTTTTTGACATCTTTTTGTCCCAATGGAAAGAAATTTGGATGATTGGTGCTCTTTGGAGCTTGATATTTGATTAAGGGGTTCAGCTCATGTGGATTATGCATTTGATAGTTATATGTCCAATTATGTTATTTAGGGAGAGTTTCATGTTTGTGACAAAAATGCCAAAAAGGCGGAGATTATTAGGATATATTGTATATATCTTTTATTTAGTTTTGACATTTTAATTGGAAATATAAGATATAACTTGTAGGAATTCTACACTACATGGGAGCCTATCATCATGGTGACATTGGAATTAATTTTACTGTTGGATGTGTTGGTAATTTGGAATCGTTACTGCCATATTTTGTAGATTGTGTGATTAAAGTCAACATGTTGATTGCATGGTTGAATAGGGACACAAATTGCTTGTGGGATTTTGCACATCTCCTAATCACTGTAGATGTCTATAAAAAACGTGAGTGGTAGAAATTAAGTGGGAACGTGCGTGCGATAATGAGGTGGATGTGTGTGTATGAGATAGACTTGATGTGAGTTAGTGTTGGTGTTGCACACGTTTAAGATTAAGAGAGGAAGGGTTTTAGTTATTTAATGATACATGGACTATGAATGTGGGTGTCTCTTGAAAACATAAGATATAGTTTGTGCTAGAACATATTGTTTTGCCGGTGCTCTTGCTCCTTAAAGGAAGGGTATTAAGTGCATTGTTATAAAGAGATCAGAGAGTCCACTAGCAACTAGGTCTATAGTAATGATTTTCACCAACAGATGGCGAGTCCTTGATCAGTTGCGTATTACGTCAAAGTTTCGAACTTTTGTCATTACTATCAAAACGTTATACGAGAAATCGTTGGATGACAATTTTGGATTTGGCATAAGTGGTATCAACGGTAGCTATTAGTTTTAGATTGGAAGGAAGACGTCTTTGAAGAGTAGGTTGAGTGGGCTGTAGTGTATTGTGGGCGTAAACACTTAATGACCTCTAATATTTGATCATTATAATTATTATGTAAATACTATGTGTTGTGTTCTTCTAATTAGAACATTATCTATTTTATCTTTCCATCTTAATAAATATCTAAACAATAATATGAATGAACCATTAAAATAAAAAATATTAAAACAAGAAATAGAAAAGCAATAATATCATTAATAAAGAAAAAAAGTGGTTTTTAACAATCACTAAAAAAATATAAATATAAAAGTTAGAAATTAATACTAGAAATATAAAAGTTATATTGTTACGTTAGTTGTTAATGCAATATATGAAAAGAATAAATAAATAATTGCAGTGTAAATAATAAGAGCAAAGTTTAAAAAAGATAACTGGCTTTTATTTTATTCAAATATTATGAAGCATAAAGGAGCTAAGGACTTTATAGGAAGAAGGAGAGCTTGCTCGAGGGTTAATAGGTTTTATAAAAAACTGATAGCTAGGAAGTTGGAAACCTTTTTGAAGAAGAAGAAGAATAAAGGAAAGATATATATATATATATGAGTTAATTATTAAAAAAAGCTTAAACTTCCTTTAATTTTTCAATTATAGGTTGAATTTTAAAAAATAGCAATAAAATGCTCAAACTTTTAATTTTTTCAATTTTAGCATGATGTTAGTCTCATCGTTATCTTGGTTAACGTGACAATGTCATGTGTCAAATGACCCCCACTAATCAAACGCGTCAGTGTCATTAGGGGAAGCTTTTCTCATTAGAGAAACGAAGTCAGACACGTCAGCATCATTAGGAGAAGCTTTTCTCATTAGCGAAACGATGTTGTTTCTTGATAGTAGTAAAACGATGTCGTTTCAAGAAAAATGATAGAAGACTTCTCCTCCTCCTTCATTTTTACTCAACCTGTAAACTAATCCCTAGGTTTTTTTACATTATTTCTTCCCTCCCTCCCAGATGCACAAAATCTGTAGGTTCTTCGACATTGTTTCGTCCCTCCCTCGCAGGTGTAAGAAATCCCAAAGCATTTGGATGTTCTCCTTGTAGATGCAAGAAAACGCTATGTATTTCTAAATCTACAACATTTTTCGAGTGTCCCTTACATTTTTTTTCTGATAAAGGTTCATGAATCCTCTCTCCCAATGTTGTCTATAGCTAACATCTTACATTTTTTGTTTTTCTCTGCATATATGTTTGATTCAAGTAGCTTTCATTTGATGATTGTGAATATCTTGAAACCGTTGTATCTTCTCTTGGAAATTGATGTGGAAGGAGTGAATGGGTGATGCAATGATTGTACCCCAAAATGGAAATTTGACCTTTGATGACTAGAGCTACATTATACAAAAGAGCTTCTTTATTCTTGCTTTTGAACTAGTTTGAGTGTTCTATCATGATTTGGTTTCTATTCTGACCACCTAAAGCTGTATTGCATGTTCAAGCAAGACTTGCTGGTTACTCTTTGTGTTTATTTTCCCCAAGATCCATTGTCTAGTTTGCATAGAAGACCATAACATTAGATTTATTCATTGCTTGGTACACTATCAAGTGAGTATTTAATACTTCATGCTTTTAGTAATTAAGTCCCTGATGTTTGAAATAGTGTAAGCAATCACGAGTAATGTGAATTTTGAACAATTCAGTATAGTTAAGTACAAAAAAAATGAAGAAAAACATCCTCATGTATTAAACTCAGAAACTATTGATAAGTGTTGATCCTAAACTTAAATTCCAAAGAACTAAAAGGAACAAATTCAAAAGTTTCATATGTGAATCGCACACAGTTTTAGTTTTTTTACTACAATATTTATATGTGTAAATGATAACATGTTTGGAGCATTGTTCTAGTCTAAATAGCCTTATCCTGAATAAGCTAGTCTTCCATCACTATAATGTGTGTATATGGAAATGGACAACAATCTTTTCAGCAGGAACAACAGTCATCACAGCTTCAAGCATAAGAATGATAGTACATGTTCCAAAGAAATGGAAATGGAACAGACAATTAACATATCGAAATCATACTTGAGAAATTGCTTGGGGAAATGAATTTGAATTGGTTATTAGGATATGCATTTACATTGCAACAATCTAATATAAGACAGTAAAATGAACTCTATTAGCTTCATTTGAAGTTAATCATAGCCCATAAGAGAATGGTGCAAGGATTAATAGGCCACTAAATAAATGCAACAACTAGGATAGGGAATTTACAAAGTGAAGAAACAAATCTTTAAACACATAACCTTTAGAAAGAATTAGATAGCTAAAAGTGTTGGATCACCTATGAACAAAAGGTGCAAAATAGAATTTATTAAACAAAAAAGCTCATGTTCAAGAAAACAAACTCTAAATTTGTGAACACAAAACCTTAAGAAACGCATGAAAGAGAAGCAAAAATGTTGTGCAAAGAGAGGTAATCTAATGATAAAATTCAAAAACAAATTAGTAAAAATGCAGAGATTAACAAAAACACTATACTAAGTGTTTAGCGCCCCCTTACCGTAGGGTACATATCGGGACGCCCGAAGGTCGCTTCGACACGTATCCCACGATAAAGGTGCACTACCAGAAAATTTCGCTAATAATCATATGGCATCGCAATAAATTAAACCACAATATATCAGAAATCAGTAAATTTAAAATCTAAAATATCAATCTGATACAGTCATCCAATAGCAGAATAGACAAGTCTATCAGTCCCCTAAACAAAACCAAAAAGGAA
>JANZLD010000237.1:12032485-12048374 GCA_026413575.1 Erythroxylum carthagenense | reverse complement strand
TAGGTTTGAAACACAATCAAAATGAGTTCAATTATTTCATATGGTATTTTTACCTTTGACTAAAAAATGATCTTATTAAATAATAAACATTCACACTTACATAGAGCAACTTATAAGTATCAATTTTATTATAAGTAATATCATTAAAAAAAGTTCATTATTAAAATGAAAAGAAAAATTGATTGCAAATGACATTGTGCTAAACTGAGCTATGAAGATAATAGAAAACGATTATAATTTAGAAGATTAAAATGCATGAACGAGCATATGGGAGAAGAGTGGCTATATTATTGCATTGATAGGGTTATTGTGTTGAAGAGTATTGCGTGGATATTATTGGAAGACTCTAATTTCAACGTTTAAAAACAAGAGTAGCAATCATTTGTAATTGAATTCACGTGGATTGCTGGCTAAATTGAATTTATAAGGAGTAGTGGGTTTCAATTATACATATGGGTTCAATTCATTTTTGTTTTTCTATTCCAAACAAGTGAATTGAATTCAATTATACTGTGGGTATTATTGCAGTGATAAGGTTATTGTATTAAAGAGTATTGTGTGAGTATTATTGGAAGACTCCAATTTCAACGCTTGAAAACAAGAGTAGCAGTCATTTGTAATTGAATTCACGTAAGTCGCTGGCTGAATTGAATTTATAAGGAGTAGTGAGTTTCAATTATACATATGGGTTCAATTCATTTTTGTTTTTCTATTCCAAACAAGTGAATTGAATTCAATTCACCTAGTTCCAAATAGGCCGTAACATGAATTAGAAGAAATTATTTTTCATAATATATAATTAATAAAATAATAAAATTTATTGTATAAAATTAAAATCTATATTTAGATAATGTTCAACAATATCAACAACAATAACACTCAGTAAAAATTTCGTTGAGGCGTGAAATCTGGAGATGTCTATTAGTATGCAACCTTACTTTTAACTAGTAGAGAGGTTATTTCTAAATGATCAATATGATTTAGATAACGTTATACTTACTAGTTAAATATAAATTCTGTAATAATCCATACTGAACTATTATAATAAAAGAAAATTAGAAAATGTATTAAATAAAAATATCATACAATTATATTTGTAAAAGTAGTAATTATAATTTTATATATTTTATTATATAATATATTTTAAATTATTAAAATAAGATAAAATTAGTCAAAACAACAAAATTTTAATTTTAGTAGAGTCTAATTTATAACCTCTATAATTCATTATAGTTTGAGATTGATACGAATAAGTTAACATAAAGAGATTTTTTTTTACCGGTCCCTATATTATAATCACCAATAGTAATATAGAAATTTAAATGATTACAGTGCAAATAAATTAAAGCTTTTTCTAATTGTAGCGTCAACAACATTCAAAAAGATTATATTTTCTTAAGCCGGGGATTGCTATAAAAGACCATTCATTTCATAGTAAAGGCAGGAGACACATCTTTTGTTGCCATCAAAACAGTTTACTGTATTTCATATCTGATATTGCTCCAACGCCTTATCATAATATGCTATATGATGCCAACTTTTCAGGGTCAAACTACAACGACCAGCCTGATGACAAGCATCCTCGTTGCTTATTGTTTTCTGACAAGTTTGCATTTCACAGTTTATGCTCCTATCTATCAACCAAGAGAGTGCCGAGGTGGCGGCAGAAAAGGAGGAGATGGACTCATTATTATGGTTACAACGATTGCAGTTCATCTGTAAATCAGACAGGAAATGTCCCTGTCATCCTAATGTGGTCAAGGGTACTCCTGAGACTGTATTTCAGCACTGCTTGGTTTCCTTGCCTAAACCCATCTCCATAAGCTGATGAAGTATCTGACTCAATCTGGTGTTTAAAAAACTCACCAAGTTTCTTCTCAAAGTCGGACTGTTTTCCCTTCTTCGACGATGTGGAAGAAGATGAAGAAGGAGATGATGATGATGAAGAGGAAGATGAGGATGATGAAGCAACATCAGTCCCAGGACTCGAGTATATCTCTGCCTCTAACCACATATGAGCCAGTACCTGGCAGATGCCTTCTTCAACCTCTGGAGGCAAGTTTGGATAACCTGTTGGATACCAGTCATATATACTTAACAAACCGCAACATATCTGCAATATTGAGAAGGTCAAATATGGCATAGAATGAACAAGAACCTTTGAGTCGAAGCCATGCGTGCATCATCTCGTGAGCTAGGATTGACCCAATCAATAACCTGTGTGTGTATAAGTTTATATACGAAGGAAAAGTTGTGTGGAATAAGCTCTGATAAACAAATTGGACAAACTTAGTACCTTGGGAGGCCATACAAAATCAGAATTGCCGTTACTTCACATCTACGAACTAGCCTATAAGGCTCTGTCACCAAATCTATGATCCGGTTGCCTGCCCCAATCCTAGGCCTCCTTGATACCTGCAAAGTTGAGTGGTATAAGTACAGATTTCAGCTCAGTCAAACAGAGATTACCACGAAACTGAAGGGTGGTTAAAAGTATGGAGTCCTGAAATGAAAAATATACAGTGGCGATAGTTTGTTCTTCTGACAAACAGAGTCCTCTGGTTTCAGGTAAGTGGTGATGGCCCTGAAACGTAGAAGACAGAAAATAGAATTCAAGGTAAACCAATGAGAAATTGAGACAATAAAAAGGCAGATACTTCATTTCTCAGGAAAAGAAGGAGAAGGAGGAGTGCACTATGAAAGTTTCACTGCACCAGCCTTACATTCCTTTCTCCTTCCATGGCTTCATTCAATGCTTGTCTCTCAACCAAAAGTAAGGGAATTTCTTGCTCGATTTTCATATTTAAACCTTCATAAAATTCACGAATTTCAAAATAAAGGGGCTGGCACTCATGAGTATCCATTATTGCAGAGTCTAGGCATTCGAGGCATAGCTTGCGACCATCATCAAGTGAGAGATATGTCATATCTCTGGGCTGCATAGATGGAATTTCTTCATAAGATAAGTGAACAAGCTACAAGGTGTACTTTTAGAGAACAGAAATAATGACACTGATGTTTGCCCTCTCTCACACTCTCTTTCCTCTTTTCTTGATTTTCAGCCATATGTTCTTTTCACTAACCTCCATCCTCTCGCAACTACAGCAACGAGGAGTCCCATCGCGCTCATGTGAGGGGCAATACTTTTGCAACCAGAAAGGATGTGCCCTATATTCGATGAGACCACTTGGATTTGTTGGAATCTAAAACAACAGAAAGAAGAAGATCAATTGTTCAACGTTTCTGTACAGTTAAGGTTGTGCATGTGTATGTACACAAGTGTGATTCAGAAGTTGTGACATATGCTTCCAGTAACTCATTGGAGACATCCATGTACACTTCATTTTTCTCTTCTCAAAAGAGCATTTTCAATTGGATTTTATTGCTCCTGAAATCAAGTACTTTAACAACATCAACTAAGTCAGCATATCTGATAACTTAGGTGAAAGGACCTGCTGTTGTTTACTCTTAACTAATTTATCAATCGAAACTACAAAGGTTTGCAAACAATTACGTTGCTTTCTACCAAAAAAGCATTTGATACAGTTGCATATGTTAGCTCAGTGACATTATGCTTTTTTTCATACAGAGCAGCTTACAGCTGAAGTCCCATCAACGAGGACCTATTGGAGAGAGCTTAATGCAATTATCATGCGGTGCAATCCAACGGAAATGGAATGCTTGATATTGGCCTATCATGAAAATACTTACAAAGTTACTACAGACGTCACATCTTGGGTGGTGCTGCTCCCTATAGCAGGATTTGTGGTAAGGACGATTTTCAGACATAGAGAACTATCACACACCCCAAAAAAAAAAAAAAAAAGATAGGAAAAAGGAAACCTTAGTCAGTGTTGTATATTAACGTACCTTGATACTGCTAACAATGAGACAAAAAAGCAATAAATTACTCAAGAACACTGTAATTAGATCCCAGATCAAATATTCAGTTAAGTTGCATAAATTTGAACCTCGTAATCCGTTATTGGCTGATTGCAAGCATGGCAGCGAAAGCATTCAGGATGCCAAACAGCACCCATGCAGCTTAAGAAACGCCCATGGCCTATCTCAGTGTTGCAACCAGCACAGATCCTAGAGGTAATACATTTTCAAAAACCAGGTCAGGGTTCATATAGAATCTGCAATATGCAAAAATAGTAAAAGTTGTCAAGCAAGATAAATTATAGATCCGAAAGAATTCTTTTAAGCATTTCATTTTTCGATCACTGAAATTGCAGAAGAATGCATCTGGTAATCAGGTAACTTTGATCTCAAGCTCTCTTTCTTGTGAGTACTACAGAACATTTTCATATATATTGATCTTCCTTAAAGGATTTGTAAAATCTTTTGCCAACTAATGAAAAGCTAAGCAAACCGTTTCATGCAACTGTTTGGGCTCTCAAACCTTGGCAGCACGAAACCAGTCTATTCCTAGGATATGATGCTTAGACTTGCTATTGATATCCTACAAATCTAATCAGTTCCTCTTACATGAGTAAGTCAATTACATCTTTCAAACAGGTTCTGAAATGACAGCATACTGCTGCCTAATCAATTCTTCATCCAGCCAAAATGTTCATGCCATGGCAGTCTAATATCACTCCATTTATGATAAAAGAGTTCATTCCAAAGGAAAATCATGTATTGCAGCTTCTGGCTTCCTCCGAATGCCCATTTAAGATGTTTCAATGATGGTATTTCCTTAAAGATGCCTCTTATGTCTGATATAAATAGCAAACGTAATCTCAGTTCTTGTAGCACAATTCAGTAACAGGTTGTTAAACAAATTGTTAGCCATATGAAGTATTTGAATCTAGAGAACACCATACTCAATGCAGCTATGCTTAACTTACAACAGCAAAATAGATTGTTCATGCAGTGCAAAATAGATTGTTCATGCAGTGACTGTACCCGTAACTAGATGGATAGAAGAATGGATATGATGGAAATAAACTTCTAATGTCATATCGGGGAGGAGAATCGACGTTCAAGGTTTCTTGAAGATCTTTGGCAAGTTGTTCATCTTCCTCCAGTTGAGCCTTTACACGATTATCATCTTCTTCTGAGTGATGGGGCCTTTCATCTTCTTCTGCCTGGTGGGATTCATCATCTACCGAGTGGAGGGATTCACTATCTTCCTCTGGTCAAGTTGAATTACTTATTTAACCACTAATTAACAACTAACTAGCATGGCGATATGAAAAAAGAACACTGCTGGAAATCTAGCCATCAAGAGTTAAATCCCATCGGAAGGACATAAACCGAGTTTTACAAGATAATAAAAGATTTCCAGCAAAATGATCAAGCATTTTTACACAAGGGAGCAAGTGAAGACCCTTCCATTTTCAATGCAATTTTATCTTAAGTTAGTTGGTCAAGATGATTTCATAAAGTTGCACTGCAGAATCTTATAGCGAAACCATAACTAGTACCATGAAGATCAATGATGAAGAACCATTTCAGAAGTAAAACAAACCTCCATTAGGTCATAGAAGGCAAATGTTTAACAGTTCTAACCAACCCATTCTTCAAAGGAACTACGAATGAATTAGAATAAATAAGGATCAGGCTTACAGCTCTGGAGCTTACCAATCACCTTTTTGTCTTTTTGATCTTCTTCTGACAGGGAAAGTGCAATAGCACAAGCAATATCTTCTTTGTCAAAGTCTGATGAATTATCCTACATCCAATGTGAAGTTAACTAGCAAAAATTAATAGAAACATGCGAGGATACAAGTCTTGCAGAAGTTACCCCATTTTCAAGTTCACCCAGTCAGGGTAGGCAGACCTGATAAATAAGCCAATGAAAATAAGAAATACAAAGAAAAAGGATAGATCAAGATTACCAGTGATCGGCGAGGCTCATCCCAATACCCATGGTCTTCATACTTTCCCTGATACTGGCCTTTATTGGTAGAACCTTTGAAAATCTTGGTCAACCAACCCATGATGTGAAATTTTCCTCAATAGTGGACTGGTGAAATTAGGTCTGTCAGTAAAAGTTACGAATCCCACATTGATCTACAATGACAAATAACAATTAGGAAAAGAAAATCTGAACTTTCATTGCCAGTTAAAAGAAACAAATTAAAGCACTTTCTCCCGAGAAACTTTCCACTCATGAAATTGGGTATACAACCAATAGGCAATCCTTGGTTACATTTCGAATCTGATATTACATGCTTGCTCTAGTTTTTGTTGTTTTTGAAATAAATCTATTTCTAACACATCAAAGGCCCCAGTAGAAGTGCATCCAGGTGTTGGGGTTTTTGCATCAAAAGGCAAAGAACACTAACAAAACTGCATGACTCGCATAAGCAGTTAGTGTATGTTCATAAGAAAAGCAAAAATTCCTACAATAGATTGGAGGGGGGATGGACATATCAAAAGATAATCCGTAGAACAAACTGGTTATGCCAATACGTTTCAGATTAACGGGTCTCTGATAAATTCAGAATAAACCAATCTAGAGACCATTATTGATTAGTATACCTCACACAAAAGTTTTCAGATGAGAAAAATTCAGGTTGAAAACAAATTGAATCCTGATGAAACAGTTGTCTTTGAACTTCACCAACATCAGAAATACTATATCGTAAAACAGAACTTCACCTGCTATAGTACTTGAAGAATCTGCAGTATAATCCAGGATCAAATTTATCAAAAATATTCCACCTTTATCGCCAAACAAAATCAGATTAAAGAAAAGTTATTTTTGCTTCCATGAAAAAGATAAGATACGAAAAGAGACAACAGAAAAGCTAAAGAAAGGACTTGGTTCCTACGCAACTCACCAGACTAAAAGGGGATAAAATGCCAACAGTACTAAGCTTTTATGGATTTGATCATCTATACGGAAGACCTTCCTCTAAGATGGTAAAGACTCCCAACTTTAGGCGGAGAGGGAGTGAGAGGAATCAAAAGGCTCTTTTGGGTCAGGGTAGTGTAGCTTGTTGAATTCTAACACTTTCTCCTTTCGCAAGTGGGTCCTCCGGTGATTTTCCACCACAGCCTGCTAAATGTCAAAAAATCCATTAATCTTTCCTGTTGAAAAGGTGTGCGTGCGTCTGTGTTTGTTCTGCTCCAACTTGGCTTTGTATACACTTGGGAATGGAAGTGCAAGTGTAAGACCTTCCTGTCAGTGTTGAAGCCAAGGCAATCTTCGTACCTTCTACTCGTGAAAAGCCACAATCTTTCCCAAATTATCAGGTCCGGATGTCTCTGTTTTTTATTCTTCGTAACAAGACAACAATAATTGATGTTAAGTATCAGGAATTAATTTAGTTATTTTTACCGACATCCTTAAGCAAGTTTATTTATGTCTAACTAATTCTTACAGCCGTCCTTTGTGTCTGTTATCTTGTCATTTTTGGCAACTTGGCTCTTTGCAAGGCATCAATTATTATCAGCAAAATTGAAAGCTTACCAAACATCACCACTTACAAATTATGACGTCTTAGAAGTTTGTTTCTTAATTTACTTCAGCCAACCGTCAAGCAGAGCAACAAAATATGCTTTATTATAAAGTAGCGTGGCGTGCATTTGGATGCTAAAATGTACGGAAACAGATAACTTATTTCTATTACTTTATTCTTACCTTATTTTATGATATGAGACATACCAAAAATAAATGAATAAATACTCTTAAAACAGAGCAAAAACAGAGTCGAGCGCCAAAAGACGGAGAATTAGGTATTCATGCTTTGTGGCTGCTGTCTTGTTTCTCTCTGTACAGCCAATCAGTAGTCTTTTCTTGTTGCTCTGATTTACGGCAGCTCAGCTCAATCCATTTATTAATTTTTATTCTTCTTTATTTTAAGAAACAAACTAAAGTTATGTGAGCGTTATAATTAATATTGTCTAGGTTATCTCTCCATATTATAAATTATCTGTTATTCTTCAATATTCCAATTTTTAATTTTAAATAAAGGTGCATTTTTCTTCTCAAGAATCGACGTCACCAGCATTGTTTTCTTCTTTGTTGCCTAGTTGGGATTTCATCATCCTCCTTTTCTTAAATTCAACAGTATCACTGAAGGAGTCATAGTTTCAAGTAAATAATAAGTTCTGATATTACTTCGCACTTGGCGTACAAGATTCAGCATGTGGGACTGTGCAACAACCCTGATGAGAAGGATCCTGATTTCCCCAAAGACACTGGGGGCTACCAAATCATAGAATTGTCTACCACTTTCGTTCCCAAATTCCAACCCAAATAAGTTAAAAAGCGCTCAACTGAACATGTGGCATGTTCCCTGTCATCCACCCTCAGTGCACAGTGAAGCAGCCAACATTGTGGACTAGCTTGCAGTTGCACTGTTCTGGCGTGACTTGTCATTAAAAGAAAGTAGATTTCTTCAAAGGGAAAAATGGGCGATCCTTTTCGCAAAAGGATGAATCCTTAATCTAAAGGCCCCCCGTTGATGAAATCACTGAGAGGATATAAATCAGGTATTCAGCAACTCGCTAAGGAGGAGGTGAATAACTCACAGGCCTATAAAGAGCTTACTCTCAAAGCCTACTAGGGGCTTGAGAATGTTGCTCCCACACTGTAAATCGTGGAATTCGAACGTTGCACCTTGTCGTAAATCTGCCTCTCCGGAATCAACTGAGCTACGCCCTGCGGGTGGAAAATGAGCGATCGTGTGGTTACTGGTAAGTGATTATGACATCAGCTAATTACATTTTCTATTTTTTTTATAAAAAGACAATAATAATAAAAGATAATAGTTTGAATAATTTGTAACAGCTGTTAGAAATAATTATTTTTTTGTTCTTTAATTTTTCAACATTTTTTATAGGAACATTTTTTAAGACAATCGATTATGTTCAATTTACTAACTCAATCAGTTAATTATTAAATATAATTATTAGCAATTTTATATAATCAAATTGCCATATATGTTTCTATCTAAAAAAAATAGCTAATAAGCTATTTATCAAACAAAGCCTTTGTATCAGCCAAAATCTACAAAGAAAAATGTAAGCATATGTTCTCTTTTTAAAATGTTTTAAAATCTCTCCCTCGCTCAGATTTTCATAATATTAGTCTTAATAAAAAATATATGATCCATTATTATTGTTAAAATTTGAACATTAAAAATTCAGAATTTTCCCTAATTACAAAATTTCTGTTTATTAATATGTCGTTGACAAATAAAGAAATTGGTGTAACCATTTTTTTTTTGAAGCATGTAACCAATAATATTTCAAATATAACATTTTACTTAAAACAAAATTGTATCATAAGTGCAGCCTTAAATACGCTATGCCCTAAATGATATTATTTGGGTTATTGTATTTTGTTTACATAAATTTATTAGATTATACTTATCATCTGACAAGAACATATTTTCTGATAATCCAAATAATTTACTTGCACTTAACACCATAAGACAAATGACCCCTCTTGTCTCCCACGTGTTACAGGTCTTATAAAAGAACTAACCCAAAAAATTAGCTTAAAGGGTGGGAGAATTCATAAGCGTATAAATCTCACATCAATTTCTTCTATTATTAATGTGGGACAATTAAATCGTAACATTCCACCATGCTTCATAGCCGAGGTACCGACAAGTTAGCTTTGCGTTAGACCTTTTTTAGTTCCAAACGAATACTGCTATATTGGCGACACCACTCATGTACCTATAAATTAGCTGTGCGCTAGACTTTTTTTTAACTCTGGGCGAACACTACAATACTGGTGTCACCACTAATAAACATGGCATGAGGATTTGAAAGAGTGATGGTAGCTCTAAATCTAATACTAATTATTATAGGTCTTATAAGAAAACTAAATCTAAAATTTAGCTTAAAGAATGGTAAGCCTATCAAAACTCCACCAATTTCTTCTATTATCAGGGGCAATTAAATCGTCGAACCACGCTTCAAGTTGTTTTTATCCATTTGTCTAAGTTGGGTCCAGGGATGACTTAAACGCAGTTAAAATAGTCATCTATACAACTAGTGTGAAATCAATGTCGAAACAGCAAGAAACTCCGAAAAGCATTCATAAAAGGAGCACCGTGAAGCCAAGCCTATAAAGTCTGACAAGATAATCATAAGAAAGTGCTAGAATAAAACCCATGGTAGTTGAAACATGACGCTTGTGGATTTGTCCTGATACAGAAAAGCCTGCCAGTATTTGCTAGATCTGGATGATGTTGTCATCTTTGATCGTGGGCCCTGGCAATTTTCAGCGCAATATTGGATTATCCCATTAGAGAAGAGCCGTGTAAGAACATTTTATTGTAATGGATATAGTGTATAAAATTTGGCAGTCGGCTAATTTGAAGAGTTTAATAATGTCCACGAATGTCAACTTCGTTGCCACTCTGTCAGGTCATGATGAGTTCGGTGTTTTGCATCTGACGTTGGATACATAGGAGCCGGATGTACGAGTGTGGCAGCGATAAAAGATTCCCTTCTGGTTAATAATGGTAAAAAGGAAGCTACAGAAAACGAGGCCCACATCAAGTGTCAGTGTGCTATTTGGGATTCTATTCCATGTTGACTTCTGTTTTTGAACGAAATTTGAGTAGATAAACTTGAAGGCTTTACTTTGCCAGGCTTTGGAACGGCTGGTATAACCTGAAGCCCCTTTGAGCTTAAGAAATTGGAGTAGAAAAATTTGAAGGCTTTACTTTGCCAGGCTTTGGAACGGCTGGTATAACCAAATTGGAGTAGACAAACTTGAAGGCTTTACTTTGCCAGGCTTTGGAACGGCTGGTACAACCTGAGGCCCCTTTGGGCTTCAGAAATTGGAGTACAACTCATAAGAATGAGTGTGTCTTTCATTATCTAAAATTTCTGACCCTCACTCTTCCTAAAATGCTTTTCAATATAGGTTCAATTCAATTTTATCACTAATGGTTAGTTAATTTTATACAAATGACAATTTATTTCAACATTGAACTCTCGTATGCATCAACAACAATATTTGAATCATTAATTATTAAGAATATATTTGATTACCATCCTTTTTCATTTTAAAAAATGTAAAATGGTGTGCCATAGGATATTTTATTAATTTATTTTCTTATTTCCAATGGATTAAATTTAATGGTTGACTGTTATTATGTTTATATTAATTTAAAAAATTTTAAATGACACCTAAGTAATTTAAAAAACAGAAACATAACTAACACAGGCAGGAATCTCCAATGGAGTAGTTTTGCCATCGATTCTAGTAATCCGAGCTCGCTGGTTACAGTTACATGCATTCAGCTAGAAGCTGGCTGTCTATTGCTCTAATATAGCTTGGAAGTTGACCAACCTGACGAGGCCAAAGCGATAAAGAGGCATTGGGGAGGAAACGGAAAGTCTGTCTTTGATATAAGACAAACCACATGTGACTCCAAGTTGCTTATTAGGCTGACGAAGTGTTCGTAATTGGTATAAGATCCATCTCATCAACAGCTAAAGATGACAGAAGCAGCAGCTTTGACTGCATCAATGCGGTAAAATCTTCTGAGTTGGAAGCAGCTGAGGTTGTACTGTTGGCCGTACATAGAATTGGCTATAATGAAAGGGTACAACACAAGGGCCGGTAGATTTGGGTTGACAAATTATGTACTTGGAGTTTACAAAAAAAATAAAAAGACAACTAAAGCATTCGTAATTGGTGATTATTATATATTCTTTGTTTAATATACTTAAGTGAAAAGAAAAAAGAGATGAAAGATAGAGTTACAGCAAAGTGGCAGCCTAGAAACAAACATAAAACTAGTATGTAAAAATTTATTATATAAGAGACAATTTTAAAATAAAATTTTAAATTAGACATGATAATATTTAAATTTATCAAATGTTTCAGTTTTTTAATTTTAATTCAAAATAATGAAGTGAAATTCTTTGTTGTTTCAAAATTTTAAAAAGTAAGATTCTTTATTGATTTAGTTCAAGAAATTTAACTTTATTTTCATATTTTGACATACCTATTGATGAAAAATTATAAATTCTACCAATTACATGAAAGTCATCATCTTTTTTATTTTTATAAAGATATTATTTTTGCGACTTGAAGTTATGATCTGTTAAAATTACAAAGCAACTTTACTAATTTCACTACAGCTCATTTTCAAATTCCAAAAATTATAATTTTTTAAAATATTAAAATTGAATTAAATAATCTCTATCATCCAATTAAATCTGAAGAGTGAAGACCTTCACAAATTAGAACGTTATTTTAAAACTATGTTCTCATGACTGGAACAAAATAAAGAAGACAAGCATAATCGCGTTGCAAACCGCGAGGAATTTTGTTACTTACACATAAATCCTGCTTAATCTCTTCTCGTTCACCTCATTGTAGAGTAGAACATCACTAAGACTGAAACTTTGTCTCTTTTAAGTCCTAGTCGAACTGTAATTGTATTTCTCGCAAAGTCCTCACCATACGAACTAGGATTTGAATTGTACACGATTCCTAGTAGGAGAAGGGTACACACCGTTTATTATAAATATTGAGAAGCCTCTCACAAGCTCAGACACAGACCAAACAAACATTAAAATTGAAGTTCGAATGAAAGGCAGATGCTGATGAACAGTATGAGCTCAGTAAGTTCAGAAAATTTCGAGGGTTTTGAAAAGAGAAGGTTGGAGAAACCTGAATGGTACGAATCAGATGCGAGATACCTCAGAAGACTGTGCGTGGAACGAGATAGACAACTGGTCAAGAGTGCGAGTATTCACGAGCCCTCACCTTTCTCTTCACCTTACTATTACGTGAGATTTGATCACAATGAAGGTAGGCACGCCAGCGGCTTGCTTCATTCAGACTCGATTAGTATCCGCTCAGAAATCTATGCCCTGAGCCGGCAAAGGTATCTGAGGAGCGCATACAAGTTTACGAGGGAGGAAGAGAAAAAGGGTAAGACTGTGTTAGGAAAATTTAAGAAGTGGATGAAGCACAAAGACAAAGCAGGGAAGAGATCAAAAGAGAAAGGCCTGGTTTTCAAGTCCAAGAGTGGAGGTAATCATATTAACTGTAACCATCTTGATCGTTACTTCAAGCGTTTAACTTGTTTCGCCGTCCAAGTTGATGCCGCCACGATCCTGGAACACCAAGAAAATGATTTCCTGCAGGAACACCAAGTTGATTGATCCTTTGTATTATCTACAGATTATACGTTTGTTAATTAAATCATGTTCGACGACTTAGAAATTATCATTCATTTCAGTTAGCGTATTTGGGTCTCTGTTCTGACCAAATTTGAGATTGTATGCTAGGTTTTTTTCTTCTTCAAGTTCGTAACTTGCTTTTCAAAATTGATTATTTGTATTACTAATAAGCCTTGGGGACTGGTTTTCCCCGGTTACTATTACTATTAAATTTAATAAAAATCAATGCATGAGCTTGGATTGAGCCGACACTTAGATCTATTTGATAACCAATAATAAAGAAATTAGAGTAACAACATAAGAATGCGAATAAAAAGTAAAAATTAGAATAGGAATGACATTGTTTAAGTTAACACTTATTCCAATATTTGGTATCAAATATTAAAAATAATAATGACAATTTTTTTACTTATGTTTGATTATTATGTAATTGATTTTTAAATAATTAATTAAAATATTATGTAATATTATTAATTAATACAAATCTGTATTTAATAAATAAATAATTAAAATTATTTTTAATGATTCAATAAATTATTAATTTTAAATAATTGTGTATGATTTTTTATAAGAATAAAATTAAAAAACATAATGAACTTATTTTATGATATAAAATCATTGAAATAAAATAAAATAATTGTTAAATAAATTAAATAAAATAATGTGTAACGTTGATAATAATATCCTAATAAGAATTAATCAAAATGATGTATTATATAAATAAATATACTAATGTTAAATTTTGAAATAGAGAGTTTCAGTTAAGACTCAAAAAAGAAAAAGAAAGAGGAAAAAAAGAAGAAGTTTACACACTACTAAAAACCTCTTGATTATTTATAGTCCATTCCAAATTTCCTAATCCTTATCTTATCCATTCCTTACAAGATTATAATAAAAAGCAAAACAACTTGTCTTTATAAGTATAAAAAGGTTTTAATTCATTTTATAAAAATTAAAATCCTTTTTATTTTTATAAAAATTAAAATCCTTTTTATTTTGCTAATGTATATGTTAATCGTCAAATTTCTATTTTATCTTGATATAGAATAATGATGTTCATTAGCATGTTAATAAAATTTAACTTATTGTGCATTTAATTACGCTTCATTTTATAAATGTATTTATGTGAAAATATGTTATCTTAATTTTATATCAATCTATTAATTAATTTATATTGCATCATATAATGTAATAAAAGTACTTATTCGACATAATTTATATTGTGATTGATTTTTTAAAATTTATATTTGAATAAATATAAAGCCATAAAATACAATAAATTTTATTATGAATCTTGTTTTACTATATTTATTTTGCATGTATCCAAAAAAATGAATAATGTCTTGATTTATGAATATATTTAGTTAGAATAATTTATATTTTATCTCATTTCTTATAAAGATTTATTTTATAGAAACAGAAGACAAGAAGTTTTTCTTATAATATTGTTTGTTTAGAGTGAAGATATATTCATATAGATGTTGATACTTCTTACATACAGTGCTATTTTGATGTATAGTGTAGTGGTCTTTTATGTATGGAATAATTATAACAGCCCAGATCACCTGCTCATAGATATTGTCCGCTTTGAGTTTTGACCCAATCAAGCCCTCACGGTTTTGCTTTTCCTAAGAGTTTCCCAGGAGATCACCCATTTGGGAACTACTCTCGCCCAAGCACATTTAACCTCAAAGTTTCAAGATGGGTGACCTCCTGGGAAGGCCTCGGGAAAAGCAAAGCCTAATGCACCGAATTCCATCGGAACTCCGAGATTAAATGTACTTGGGTGAAAGTAGTTCTAGGATGGATAATCTCCTGGGAAAGCCTCAGAAAAAGCAAAACCGTGAGAGCTTGATTGGGCCAAGATCCAAAGCGGACAATATCTATAAGTGAGTGATCTAGGACGTAACAGTAATATCAAAGCGAGAATTTATTTCTATAATTTAATTAAATTGTTTGCGTGTGATTGATCTTTATAATTTTTGGAATTGAAAATATGAAGAGTTTATGTTATAAACCCAAAGATCTGAAAAGTTCAGATTACATATATTCCTAAATCACCCGAAGAACATAATTATTATGAAAATTTGGAAATTTTCAATAGCCAGAAACATTGGCCTGCGGTTGATTTTCTGTTTTTGGAAATTGGCATGAGGCTGCCTGCTTGTGCGTAAGATGAATGCGGCGTTGAGAAAAATCATAGACATGCTAGCGTGCATGAGGAAGCAATTTGGAAACGTTGAAAACCTTGGCAGAGACGTGAATAATTAAGATGATCACCATCTTTATTTGTCCCATCGATGAACACTAGGTAGGAATAAGGTTTTCCATATGCTTTTATCTTTGGTTCTTCAAAATGGATTCATGGCCAATAACTGGCGTTGCTTGCATCCTTCAAAATGGATTTACGGCCAATAAATGTCTTGCAAGCAACATGCTGCTAAGCAGAAGAACACAGCGGTTGACGGCGGCATCCTTGGAGGCTAAGGTTTTTTTTTTCATTCTTTAGAAATTAGGTTTTTAAAAAGATGAAAAAGAGGGGTGTTTGGTAATAGGTTTAGGAATGAGTTTGTTTGGTTATTAATTTAAGTATGACTTAAACTTAAAAAAGAATTTTTTAAATTAATTATAATGTATTCTTAATTTAATTAATTTCTAAACATAATTTTAAATTTGTTTTAAAATTAAAAAAAAATCAATTCCAAAGGTAATTATTTTTCTTAATTTGATTAAGATTAATAATTATATTGATTCCTAATTAATTTTA
>JANZLD010000237.1:12019866-12029994 GCA_026413575.1 Erythroxylum carthagenense | reverse complement strand
ATATTACTAACGTAACTTATATAAATTGTTATTAATTTACATAACTAAGATAACTCATACATAATGTTATTATAATAAACTATTATGATAACTTTTCTAAAATGTTATTACTTTACATTTACTAAAGCAACTCATATAAAGTGTTATTGATTTATATTACTAACGTAACTTATATAAAGTGTTATTAATTTATATAAAGGTAAGTTTTAAATTTTCAATTATCTATTGGGAATGAGATTCTTTAGTGAATTCCTTCACAGTTAAATTCATAAGTGTACGGATTTATGTAAGGAGTAAAATAAAATATGACATATTGTATGATGCAATAGGATTTCTTTTATAGCAATGCCTGGTATAATGACTTACCTTCTATAGTTCCAGTTAAATCAATTAGCAAGTTTTCATATTAGATATGAAATGTTAAGTCTTTGAAATAGTCAAAGTTAATCATTTAAGGATGTGATGCTTAGCTTAAGCATATATTATCCATTTAGTTTAGAACTAAAAAGGGTAATAAAGGGTTATGAGATATCCAAAAGGTTGGATATAATCTTACAGACCTATTGACCAAATTGTTTGTTTTAATGTAGGGTTATAGGAGAACCATTCTCAAGATAAATAGTGGAAGTAAGAAGAAATTTGTAATTTCATGACTATAAATCTAATTGGAACTAATATCTTTAATGATACATTTAATGTATAGTTAAAAGGCTACAAGATATTGAATGATTCACTTTCATGATGAATTCAAAAGTTTGTTTTGGAAATGATTGTGAATTTATCACTTCTACAAGAAGATTAGTGGGAGTATAGTTGTCCTCTCTAGTGAGAGTATACGGAGACATATTATTCATAGAGAATAACAGTTCTAACTTTCAATTGATGAAGATATAATTGTCCAAGAACAACTCTTTTTGGATATGAAAAGATAACAACTTAATTCTGGGAATTAGATCTGTAGAGATAGATTGGACATTGTTAGCTTATTCTAAGTCCAAGTGCATAGTTAATGTACTAAAGATGTTTAGTATTAAGATATCAGATACTTGTAAAGTATTGAAGATATTCATTATCTATGAGTGAGTTGATATTAAAGTTCAAGATGATAAGGATATAACTTTAGAAGTAAATCCTAATTAAGGTTTATTTACTTAGAATACTATCATTTAGGATTGGAAAGGTTCCAACTTAGCAATGGTTGTTAATTGAGCCATAATACATTTTTCATTTAGTGGAAATGATTAATTGAATCAACAAGTTCTTTAGTGAATTTGATAGAGTTTCTTTGCATTATTCAGGACAGTAATGTCCTGTAGAACATTAGAGCCGTTGGGCATGCATAAGGAGCTAATGTCTCATCAAATATCCAAGAATGTATTTAGGCAAATGTTCTTAATTATGATGATAATTAAAATAGGAGTTGTAAGACTTAAGCAAGTGCTCATTATAGAGAATCTTGTATAATTCTCTTATTAAGCCACTGCCTCAGTAGTAGAACAATCATAATATGTTGATATGGTATAAGATACTTAAACGATTAGCTTAGTGCAAGTGGGATATTGTTGGTTTATACCCTACAGCTAATCGCTTTGGTTGTAATTTAGTGACAAATTATTTAAAAGGCATATTTATCTTGTACATGTTTACATGTATATGATAAAGTTCATGGAATAATTATACATTGCAAATGAAATTATAATGAGATCATAATTATGAGATTGATGTTGAATTTATGTAATATTACTAAATGTTCCTAGTCATTTCTCTATTAAGATTGGATATTAATAGAATGAAAAAAGACTAACACACGTTTTGTTTTCGTTATGAAGGAAGTAATCGATCTCATAGGCTAAAGTATAGAGACACTTAAACAAACGTGTGGGTTCTTACTAGAGAACAAGTTCAATGAACAGACGTGATATGAGAAATCCATTTGGAACATTACTTGTATGTCTATGGAATTCTCATTGTGATGATTGTATAGGTGATCCTTTGACTTGAGGTCATCAAAGTTATCTTGTATAGGGATTGCTATGTTTTGATACTACTCATGATCTATTTTATCAAAGGTTGTATTAACGGTAGTCATTGGGTATAGCATAAACTATATGGAGATAGTTAAATGATTAAGATAAGATTCATTATCCTAAAGTAATTAGGGAGAATGTTCCGTTGTTCTCGATTAGTATTGATTCAGGAAATCCTTGGCCAAGATGGAATGATATTTTGTAATCAGTTTACAAATATCATTAATTGAATCAATAGCTAATGGTGGAGAACTAATATAATTGGACTCAAAATAGAGTAGATATTAATTCCATGCTCTATGTGTAATTGAAACATTGATTGATGAAAGGATTGAATTATAAGGAAAAATCATGCACAGAAAAGTTAGTCAAAACTACTTTAATATTCCTAAATATTTGGGTGGTTATGATGCGTTGCTAGACGTCAATCTTGATCTATAATTATAAATTGTTTAATTGGAGAATTAAAGATAAATTAAAAGGAATTTTTATTTATCTAATTCTAATTATGAATTATAATTATAATTTATAATCATTGCCAACATATTTGGGAACTTAATGAGTCTCATATATAGAGTGGGTTGGAGAGAGCAAAGTTGATGTAATCAAGTTGGACTTGAAGATAAAGTTTGAGAAACTTTATGATTAAATATAAGATATTTAATAAATAAGGATTAATATAAGATATTGAATCTTATTTGGAAATAATTGGTATTTAATTAGAATTATTTATAATTCTAATTAAGTTTAATTGAAATTAGTGTTTAATTTCATTTAAATTACTAAAACATCCAAAGCTTATTATAAATAGGCTTGAGTTCTATGGAGCTAACACTTCATGCTTAACCCTTTTTGTAAAAGTTACAGAGTTGTCTTAACCTGTCCTGTGAATATCATTAGAGACCGGACACTTGTGCGGCTATGGTGGTTGAGACGGATCGGTTTCGAAAATGGTTCAAGAGATGCATCAAGATAAAGATCAAGCTTCGAAATAAGGTACGAATTAAATTTTTGCTTTATTTTGATTCGTGTTAATCATTTTATAGAATTAAATAGATCTTAGTTTTCGAGAAATCAAAAGTTACGAAAGAGTTTTGTGATTATTCCGCTGCAGTTCGGATCAGATCTCGACTCGATTTCCCAACAATAATGATATTTTTTGAACTTACATGAAACTAAATAATCTAAAACCTTTAAGTTTAGGACCTTAAATTCTCTTAATCACAAATGAGATTTGGTGATGCAACACACATATTTAATTTATTGGGTGTTCCTCTTACATTTGCTTACACATTAACAGTGCTGTTGATGGCTAAGTTCACAAAATCCAAAAAAATATGAACTTATAAACTAGATGATAATCTTTACTGTTAGAGGTTCCCTAAATTTGTTTAATTTAAATATCTCTCAAATAAGTTGGTGGTATTAAGGGCATTAAGCTTCTTAAGTTTTTCTATATTTGCACATAAGTTACTGAATTTTAATATCAAAGGAAAAAGGCAAAATGGATTCATTAAATTGTAAAATGTGCATATGGTGACGATGAAGAATGTGAGGGAGGAAATAAAATAGAGCAACATGGATTCTATAACTTTATTTAATTTTTTTAATTATGTATCTAATTGTTAACTATAGTTTAATTTCATAGCATATGTGTCTCTCTCTAAAAAGAAAATGTTCTAGGCAATTTTGATAATATTTTGATAGAGATAATTCAAAATTTCTAATTATATTATCAAGAGAATTGACAAAACGTTTAGAGACTTTCTTTGGTCTGGGTATAGAAGGGAGTTCAAAGTAGGAAAGGTTAAATAGGTAGATACGTCATTACAAGAGTTAAAACATTTAGTGACAACTTTTTTATGACTAAAATTATTATTTCATCACAGATATGAGATTTTTTGTGACAAAACAATTGATTAGCACTATTGTTTAGATTAGTTGTGATTTTTTTTGTCACTAATACAATGGTAATTGTGACAATTTAGTATCTCTCACAATTAACTTGTCATTATTAATATATTAGTAGCGTCAAAATTTCTTCTATCACTAAGTTCTGTAACTAAAAGCAAATGCAATACGGCGCTAAAGTAATTTTGACGGGAATAAATTGTAATTGTGACAAAACATATGTTGGTCACTAATATTTTCTTTTTTTTTTACAGAACATGGTTTGGTCACTAATATTTTTCTTTTGCTGTGGCAAAATGATTTACCATCACACGATATTTTACTTTTTGTGATGAAAATTTTTGTCAATAAAAATTTAATTAATTAGTGTCTACTTAATATTGTCTCAAAAACATAATTATCACTATGATCACTACTATTTGTAATTTTTGTGACATGAAATTCTGTTGTCCCTTGATCATCAACTTTTTGTTACAAATGTTATTATTGATATAAACTTAACAAATTAATGATAAATATTTCTTGTTATAATAACATATTAAAATTAACCATTCTAATGATTAAATTTTGTTATTATTGTATGAATTTTAGGGATTAGAAACTATTTGTCACTAGTTTTTTTAATATTATCATTTGCAAACAATTTAAATTTTTTCTTATAAAATATTCAAACTACATATATTGAAAATCCAAAAGTAATATTTTATACATCAATAGATATTTTCTAAACATAACTTTGAAATTTCATTAAAATAAAAATCAAAATAAATAAAATTTTAAATATAATAAAATATTTTTCCAAAATATTAAGCAAAACTCTTATCCTATTCAAAATTTAAAAACAAAGTTCTTACCAATACTCAATTATTGTCATCGTCGCCTTTCTCATCTTCATTTACTGAATTTGGTTCATTATCATTCATAAAAATAAATAATTAAAATAATATTGATTTAATTCAAATTTTGATTATATCAAAATTGGACTATCAAATCAAGCCCTAATCATCTTTCAATTAGGCATGGTTTTAATTTCCTCATATCATGTTTGAGTTTAAGTTGTGTTATATTGTGAATGTGGTTTCTTTATTGTAAATATAAATTATAATTATAATTGTATTGTTCATAATAATAATTACTATTGTTAGCAGTTAGAATATAATAGTTGTTGTTAACATTGGTAACGTGATCTTCAAAATTATATGATTGTACATTTAAAATTTTAATATAATATTATATATGTCTATTAATTGTTATTTTAAAATAGGAAATGTAAATTCTAAAATCATGAACGAGGACCAACAATCAATGCTAGACTTGCTAAGAAGAAAGTTGAAGGAAAACAAATTGACGTTCAATTTCATCCTCCGTACTATAATGTATGCAGTAAACATGTTAGCCTTTTCAAGTCGGAAGTTACTATATGCATTCAACAACTTGCACCAATTTATGTCTCTAGTTGTTCAAGTCGGAAGTTAACATAGTGGCTTTTTATTTTGTTTCTTCATTTCTAAATTCTTCTTCAAAACTCCTTATTTTTTGGTTTTAATTTTTGACTTTAAATACAACATCAAATTATTTGATACTTTATTACAGAACATTGCTAGGCTTGGGCTGATTAGAAGTTGAGCCGAAAATGAAACCTACACATGACAATGATGAATGACCAAACTTGATGTCTAAGACTAGGGTTTTGTATTGTTAAAAGCTTAGGCTCTCTCTTCTTCACTACATGCAAACCTTTATCACTGGTTACTTAGATTTGCTCTACTATGATCTGATGGGTACTCTCGTCCTTTCTCTCTTTCTCACTTCCTATGTTCTTGTCTATGCTCATATTGTATTGAGAAATTTTTCGGTTGCATCTTTTGCACTAATATTTTAAAGATTTGATTGTGTTCTTCTAGATTTTCTAATTCATTATGCAGTCAAATGCCTCTATTTTCCATTTTTAAGACTTGAAATCATTCATTTATTTTTCTCATAAGAAATGCTGTCTTTTGGGTTTGTGAAAACCATTTTTTGTGAAAATTTCAAACTTTTCACAATTTATGAAGCATTTAGTGCGTATTCTAGAGTTTTTGACTTAATAGTAGGTTTTTAACGAACAATAATAGGAATCATCTGTACAAACCTACGCTTCATCCACGTTCGAGCTCATTGCCTCAATTCATGCCATCGAGAATGACTCTTCGCTTTCTGACTTGGATAAGGCCAAGAGACGCCAGGAGCTTTTTAGTAAAGGACTGCTTTCTTCATCGGACTCAACTGAAGTCAACGTCAAAGACAATCATCTCCTCAATATTCTTAGTAGAAGATTAAACTGTTCATTTTGCATGCAGCTGCCAGAAAGGCCTATAAAGGATCAATTTCTCTCATTTATTTATTTAAGTTAGTTAAAATGTGTATATGATGTCGTTATGAACATCTAGCTTGGTCATTGATTTAGATCCTTCAACTAGAACATATATCTTGTTGTGGGTTTTAATGCAGATGCTATGCGGTCATAACTTTTGCCTCAAGTGCTTCCAAAAATGGATGGCACAGGGGAAGCAAACGTGAGCAAATTCCCGCCATCAAATCCCTAAAAAGATGGCACACAATCCTCGTATAAACTCCATGTTTGTTTTTACCATTTGTATGGCCAAAACTTCACAATCTAGTGCTACCAAAGCACAACCTAAAGTGTATTAGCTCGTGCACAACTAAGACAGGCCGAGAAAAGAATACACTATAGAGCGTGCAAAGAAGAATGTCAAGGCTAATGCTTGTAGTGGGAAGGCGTTTGTGACTGTACCTCCTGACCATTTTGGACCAATTCTTACTAAGAATGATCCTGTGAGAAATTTGAGTATCTTGGTTGAAGAGTGTTGGGAGGATAGGCTTGAGTGCAGACAATAGGGTGCCCACCTTCCTCATGTTGCAATCAATGCTGGTCAGTCTAAGTATGGTGATCAATTAGTGGCGTTCTCTAAAGGATATGAAGATGATAATAATTGTATCAAACACGAACACATTAGTGATAAATTTAATGTAAAACATAATCTTTATTTAGTGACAACATTATTGTAACATATAATTTTTATGCTTTTGATGAAATCTATTAGACAATATTGTCACTGATGCAAATTTTTTTACTACTAATGCAATTCTATTGTTGAATTGATAGTTTTATTTGTGACAATAATAAACACATTAATGACAATATTTTTTATAAGAATAAATTTTTTTGTGACAAAATTATGATGTCACATTTTCCTTAAAATATTAGTGACCAAGAAGTAATGGACACTGATAAAAAAACACAACTGACAAATATTTTGTCACTTTTTAAAATTATTTTAGTGGCGATGATGTTGTCACAATAAAATGAAGTACTGTTATGACTTTATTTGTCACTTCTTAATATTGTTTGCGTCAACAAATTTGTTATAATTATGTAAAGTTACTGTTACCATATAGTTTTGTCACGTATTTTTATAGTTTTTAGTGTCAATACTTTTGTCACAAAAATGTTGCATAATTGTGACCAATTTTCTAAATTATTCTCTATTTTATTAGTGACGGAGGTGATGACTTTAAAAATCGAGCATTGTTAATAATAATGACTAATATTACTTCTTTTAATGACAACTTTTGCTATCACTAAAAATACAATTTCCTAATAAGCAAGGGGTCTAGCTATCTTGAACATTAGGTTGATGAAACTTTACATGCTTACCAAGAAGAATTAGAGATTGATCCAAGATAGGCGATCCCTGTGTGTGAAATAGATTAATGTTTTCTATATCCAAGATAAGTCTATGTGAGATTTCCCCATTCTGAAAAATGCATCAACTTTGGTAAAGCACATTGGAAAGGTTAGGGAAAGTCTTAACCTCACTGCAAATTCCTAGCAGGCAATAGGGAAATTTTCTGGTTCTAGATAGACCCTTGGTTTAATCAGGAGCCCCTCCATTCAATTCCTAATCTTCACTTTTTCAAGAACCATATTTTTGGTAGTGCAAGTGTAGCTCATAGGTTGACAATTCTAAGGTAACTCAATAACACTAATTGCTTTTTGAGTTTAATCTAATCAATCCCCAACTTTACTTTAAAAGGACAACCAAAGAGAACTTTGTAGACATTAGAATGATTTGGACTTTTCTTTGCAATTTACAAAATAAAGCACCCTCAGTTTCATTGCTTCCAAGTGGTATGGTGCAAGAATCATAATTCCAGACATGCACACACTCTTTAGCAAGCTTTTAAACTAAGGTTGGCTATAATAGACGTGATTGTTAAATTTTTGATGATCCCCTAATTGGTGCTCCTTATGTCGAACTCATAATAAATCTCATAATCATCTCTTCTTCTCTTGATCCTATGCGGCTACTATATAGAAATTCATATTGGCACAATATGGCATTTTTAATCCTCCAATTGATTAATCTGACATCACAATATGGAGTACTCAAATAATATTTATGTATGAGGGGAATCGATGGTTATTTTTAATATCCACTTCATACATTATTGCTAGCATTTGGAATGAGAGAAATGACAGAATTTTCAAATTAACTTCCAACTCTCCATAAGTCCTTTTGAAGACTATTTTTAACAGTATTAGAATGCACTTGCAGCTATACAAAGATAAGCATAAATTCAGCAACAAAATCCTCATAGACTAGAATGTCTTCTGAACTGATTGTTGTCATTTTGAGCTAACCTGATACTTTGTTTATTCTACACCTTGTATGGTCTTGCTTAAGAGTGGCTGACTTAGTTTAACTTGCTAGCTTTTGTGTCAATATGTTTTTTCATTTATTTCATTCAGTGAATTATTTTTATTCCAAACAAAAGAAAACTTATAAAGAGAACTATTTTTTTTAGTTTTCTAAGAAAAAATGAAGAACACGATCTAAAATACAATCGTGTCCCTACTTATGTTTCTCTCTTGAAAGAAAAATTATAAAAAATTTCAATAATATTTCTTCAAATTGGGTATAACTTTCTCATTCGAGAGAAGCTTTTTATTTTTTAGTTTTTTTAGAGAAAGTGAAGAACACAACCGTGTTCTAACCTGTCTCTTTTGGAAAAAAGTATGGACAATTTGCATAATACTTCTTAAATTAAGTACAACTTTCTCATTTGATCGATAATTGAGATGATTTAAGATATTATAGAAAGATGAAAAAGAGCTTTACCACTTTTCTATTTTGAGTTTTTCGAGCAAAGTGAATACTGCTAGTTAGGGCACAATATTTTCCTCATTCATACCTCTCTTAAAAAAATTATAGAAAATTTAAGATTTAATTAGGTGCAACTTTTTCATATGACTTTTAATTAAGATGATTCAAGATATTGTAGAAAGCTTGGGAGGAGTTCTAAAACTTTAGTTGTAATTTATGTATAAAGTTGTATATTTTTGCGTAATAATATTATTTTTTGCATAGATTGGTGGTATTTTGTATAAAGTAGTGATATTTTATATAAAGCTGTGATATTTGTAATATAAACTTGTGATATTTTTTGTATAAAATAATAGTAAATTTTGTAAAAATGATGTTGTTTTTTATATAGGGTGCTAATTTTTTGAATAAATTATAATATTTGGAATATAAATCGATGGCATTTATAATATTGAATAAACTTTTTTGTTTAATTTGGTGGTAATTTGTATAAAGTTGTAGTAATTTTTTGTAAAGAGTGGAGATATTTTTTAAATAAATTTAGTGATATATTTTTGTTTCAATATGAACTGGTGATATATTTTGTACAATGTGGTGGTATTTTTTTGTAGAGTAGTGATATCTTTTGTAAACAGTGCTAATATTTTTTATATAGTAAAGATATTTTTTGTATAATGTTACAATATGTTTAGTTGACAATGGTGATAATTTTTATACATGGTGATGGTAACTTTTTAAACAGTAGCAGTATTTAGACCACCTAAAGTGTTGGTATTTTATATGTGTAAATAATTATATAATAATACAACACGGGTTTTGTTACTTTAAGAAATCATATTGTCATAGTTGTAACTATGAACTTCTTATTGATAGATATATACTATTAACCATGCAAATGTAATGGTCATTTTCATTGAACAATTATTTGATTGTATTTAATTGGAAATTTGCATAATATGAATATGTGTTAGTACATTTTGTATGTATCTAACTGGACCAAGTTGAGAATGGTTGTTTTATCC
>JANZLD010000237.1:11969830-11990028 GCA_026413575.1 Erythroxylum carthagenense | reverse complement strand
AACAATACGTTGTAAACATTCAAAACAAATCTCCAATAAAAAATATCTTAACTATGATAGATTATAAAAATGTTAGTTTAACAATTTCAGAAAAAGTGAATCCTTTGGTGACGATTCTGACAAATGGTCACCAAATGTGTTGCAAATTTCTATGGAACCTTTAGTGACGATTTTTAAAAATTGTCATTGAATATGGACCATTTAGTGACGATCAAAACAAAATTCATCACTAAATGTTGATCCTTTAGTGATGCTTCTCAAATATCGTTACCAAATAATTACTTTTAGCGACAATGTGAAAAACATGGCAAAAAACACATAGTTAAATATCTACGAACCTTTGGTGGTGATTTTTTAAAATAGTCACCAAACGTCATTTTAGTGACGAATTTACGTAATCGTCACCAAATGTTTACCAAATTATGGTGACGATTTTTGAAAAGCATCACCAAAAGTTCATTTAATGACAAATGTTTATATTTGTCACTCAATGTGGATCATTTTGAGAAGATTTTCAGAAATCGTCATTAAATGTTCATCATTTGGTGACGATTTGTACATTCATCACCAAATGTTGACCCTTTTGTGATGCTTTTATAATTAGTCGCTAAATGTTGAGTTTTAATGACAATTTTAAAATTGTTGCAATATGGTCGCTTTTAGCGATGATTTTTGAAACATTGCCAAAAAAAGCATAGTTAAATGCCTAGTTTGTTGTAGTGGAAGGAGGAAAGGAATAATTTGATTGACATCAAAGGGAATAAAAGGAAGCCCATCTAGGAAGAAACCATCTCATTTTATTTCCAAAACTTGTAGCTAGTCATGTCTTCATATACTTATATGTATTGCCTTTTTCATCATAGAAGAAGATAGCCGCACAAAGTCTCGTAATGTATTGCAAAAGTAACAAAGAGAGTGAGTGCGTTGTTTCGAGAGACTAAGTCCCAATGGTAATAATGTTGTGGACTGCTGTAACTAAAGCATGCAGTTGTTTTATTGGTGTATTCTTTTGCTTTATATCCTTTTCGAACTCTCCATTTCATTTTTTTAAAAGTGATAGTTGACGCTTCCTCGTACAACAATTTGGCCCCCTATTATTATAGTATGCACCTTTTCTTTACTTTTCTTTCTGTACACCTCTCTTTTCCTTTCCTATCTTTGATCTCTTTCATCTCTTAATACAAATCAAATTATATCATTATGGTATATTAAGTTATAACAAAGATATAAAAATATTTGGATAAAACTACAAAGAAAAAGTTGATCATGGGTTATTATAATCACGTAGAACGAGTTCAATTTTAACTTTTACAATTGAAAAACATAAAGCTCTCTACTAGGATTTATATTATAGTAGAGTTGGCTTTTAGACTCATCTTTTATTGAGTCATTAGCTCTAAGAATGGTGAATTGATCTTTAGAAATCATTTTCACTCAAATGAAGTTTAATGAGACAGAAAACTTCTCTTTCTCTTGAGGTTCAGGTAAAATAACTATATTTTCCTTTTCAACAACAAAAGTACAGGGTATTTAACAGAGACAAAGAAGGTGACTAACGATGAGAAGTGAAAAATATGTAAGAGACATGATTAGGAAGTAGTATTAACTTCATACACATGCTCGATCCAATATCGGTAATGACATGGATCTTACCTTTCATCGAATTGTTTTTTATTTAAATTAAGTAACCACCATTCCAAATGACGATAAAGTATAGTCTAATAAGCCTTCAATTTTAAATAAAAATAAAGTGATACAAAAAATTTATTACATGAAAATAGTCTGTTATTTTTTAATGAATTTTCTTAAGTTAAATATGTTTATTTTTCTTAACTCATTTCAAGTTAAGCATGAGAATATATCCTACCACCAAAAAGGAGAAAGAGAGTATGTCTTCAATTTTGTACTTCTTCACTCTTAACTTCTTGATTTATGTGATGGTATATACTGACCAAATATTGCAACTGTTATTGGACTAGTGAGTAGATTTTTATCTAATCTAGGAAAGGTACATTAGAAAGCAGTGAAGTAGATCTTTAGATATTTATGAGGAACTTTATGTTTGTGTTTTGGAAGTGGTGAACCAATTCTAGAAGAATCCACACATGTAAACATCATTGGTGTTCTCAATATAGACAGTTAACCTCTGGTTATTTGTTCAAATTTGTTGGGTAAGCTATTTCCTAGCAATCTACTACTAAGGCAAAATATGATGCTGTTACAGAAACCAAAATGAGATGTTTAGTTGAAGTGATTTCCAAAAATTGGACGTAAAATAAGATGAGTATATAGTTTTTTTTAATGATAGTTAAAGTATTATAGATTTGAGCAAAAATTTCATATATCATTCTTGCATTGAACATATTGATATAAGATATCATAGTTTACAGTATGTGGTTAAAAAACAAATAATAAAGTTAAAAAAGCTTCACACAGACAAGAATGATGCTGACATGTTAACAAAGATAGCTCTTGAGAGTAAGTTTGAGCTTTATAGTAAACTCAACGAGATGACTTTCAATTGATTACTAGGGTGATAGGTTTCTCCTTCCAAATGGGTTAGAGGGACAGATTGTTGTAGGTATAGCCACGTTTTATAGATGTTAGCTTCACAAAAACCACTAAATCTAGCCTACGAAAGTTTTGGCTATCTTCATGGATTAGAAGGAATGAAGTTTGAGTGAACTTAAGGTAGAAACTGATGAGTTAAAACTATTTCTGGAGTACACACTCGTGTTTGAGAGGCACGTGCTCGTGTTAGTGATAGACACGATATGATTGTGTACATAACTGTTCAAGCTTCTGTAACTATGTGAAAGTTAAAAGGCAATGCTTTGAGATCAGGAATGCCCATGTGGGTTCAGACATGATAGTGTCAGTGGTGGACACAGTCGTGTCCATTAATCATGTAATTCACTGTGACTGTGCATCTCCACAATGTTGAGCTTTGAAGCTTCAGGTTCAAACAAGATCATTGTATATAGTCATGTGAGTGATTATGTGTAGCTTAAAATCTTATCCTTTTGAGATTTAAAGATAAGATTGAGAAATAAAAGTTGTATTGAACATAAACACATGATGATAAAAGAGTTTTATGGTCCAAATAACATTGTTCAACTATAGTTTTATTGAAGTTTGATTTCTAGAATTAGTTGGAGTAATATTGGTAAAAACATATCAATTTATACTCAATTCTAGATGTTGTAAGTAGAAATCTTTTTAGAAAGTTTTAGAGAAAGCTAAAGGAGCTAGATTAGTTGTAGTTAACTTATGAGATATTCTTGAGTGAAAGAGCTTAAAACTTTTATCGCTTGTATCTTATTATTGAATTTTAGTAAATTTTATAGTTGGTTTGTCTTGTAGTTTTTACTTTTATATAGGAAGATTTTTTAAAAACCATATATCTTTCAATCATGTTTATTGTTTGAGTAATTTGTTATAAATTGAGTGACCTTGAAGATATTGCGTAGAGCCCTAACATAAATTGTCCGACAATATGGTTGCCATATGAGATTAATGGAAGTTTGGAACTTCTATGACTTTCAACAAATATGAAATGAACATGTGCATTTATTTCCACCAACATTGTACTCTAAGTTACAAGTTGTGTCCAAAATTGGCCTTAGGCGTTGAAACTTTTTCTTGAGTCCCCCTCTGTGAAAAACTGTGCCATAAATAAGGTATGCAATTAATTTAATGAAAGTAGTCCCCAATTTAATTATATAAAAAAAACTAATATTTAAGAGTTATGTCTTTGGATTTTAAAAGGAACCAAATGTCATAGTTTTATGTAAGATATATGTCTTCATTTGCTTACTACTTAACCATAAAGTATGTGTAGCCCCAAGACCAATTTAATTTATTTAAAGTAAACAATCTTTTAGTTCATTGTGAAGATTTTAGCTAAGAGTTATAAGATTAAGTAACAACTCACTACTGTAATTACTAAGTGGGATTTTTTAGAATACGAAAATTCTAAAAAGTGGAGAGAAAATCGATAAATACACGAGAGAAAATGTTTAAAATCAATTTTAAATTACTAAATTGAACAGGTAATAACAAGTTAGATTCTAATATTTTCTTCCTATTCAATTGTTCCACCAATTCAGTATGATAATTAGGGGCATTGCTTATGAACTCCTATAAAATAAAATAAATGGGAGGCTTTTCTCTTAATTTATGAAACACAACTTGGATTAACAAAATTCAATATCGTAAAAGACCCAAATTTCCTGCGTAGTTCTGAAGATTTTTTCCGTTCTTAACGTTAGGGTATGGTGTATATGGCTAGCTCTCCACTGATTACTGGTTACGAAGTTCATGCAAGGCATGAAGATTGAGGTTCGCTGTGTAGATTTTCAGGAAAATAATAATAATTTTTTCTCAATCAATGTGTAGGTTCACTGATGCTCTTAAACAAGATTGGTTGACGAGTAAAGCAATTAAGATGACGACAATTTTATGCTAAAAGACAAACAACTAATACTATAAGCGGTATGTCTGATGTGCATATATTTGAAATGTGTTGCCTCGACACCTAGTTTGTGTGTCATTGAACAAATACAATTGAATGTCCATTGTCTGGCCGCCAAAATCCCTGAACAAGAATACATAGTTATCAGCTTTCTTGATGGCTCTTGGTGGTGAAGAAGCCAAGTGGCATGCCTCACCTCCAAGGTTGGAGGATGGTAGCTAGAGACAGGGAACGAAAGAGCAAACAAATAAAACCAAACAAGAAAACAAGAGGATTACATCCATTGTTAATGTGCCCTAACAAGAAGCCAATAAGGTACAAGAAAAATAGACTTGTATTCAACTACTCCATCTTAAAGCATTAATCGTCAATCACAACCTCATAGCAGCAATCCTGCACCTCCTCCTCATCTTCAACACCATCACCGCTAACAATCATCATTACCTATTTGTAAAAAAAAAAAAAATCCATTTCTATATCGATCTGTGTTTTCGCTTTTCTTTAACATTAAAACAACAAACTTTTGTAATCACCCACATTCAAGAAACTTGAGGGAATCAGTTTTATGCGCACTAATTAATGGTTATGTTTAATTCTTGTTTTCTTTTGCTGAAACCTATTTTAAATACAGACCTTGAATACTCTAAAGGGAATGATTTTTAAAAGGAAAATATGAACATTTGAACATGCATGAACATGTGCGAGTTCAGATCACCTGTTTTATCATCTTATTCTTACTTTATTCTATGAGCATCTATTCATTCATTTTCTTGTAAGTCCCGTTTAATAAATAGATGGATCTTAACGAAACAAAATAGGAATAAAATAATAAGAATAGGTGAGTTCCGAGAGGCGCATATGTTGCATGCTTGATAAACGTAAGATCCAAGTCCCATCTGGCAGGGACAGTTCAAGTGCACATTTAGAAATAGACTTAGTAAAGGAGAAGTGTCTGCACACAACATCATCTTCAATTACAGCTCGCTGTCCTGTGCTTCCAGTATACATCCCAGGTGGATGAGATTAGGTTGGAGAAAACGTGTTACGTTCATTGGCATTTGATAGGAGGTAGTGAAAATAGAAAATGAAATCAGAGATAAATGTGTAATAGAAATCATATTAGGGAAACCGTGAATAAATAAATGCATAAGTTTAAGTATGATATAATGAAGGTTCTATTACATCAAAATTGTTATAGAAAATCCAATAAAGAATCAATGACATGATGTACTCGTGATTGTAGTATACTTCTCGTCATATTATTACAATCTTAATTTGAAATGTCCAGAGACAGATAAAAATTGAAGTAGTACCCAAAGTGGTCCTATTGTACTCCATTGGAGTGCACACTATCCAGTAAAGGAAGTTGCCATCGTAACTCCTAATTAAAGTATACATATTTATTATATACTTACAATGATTAATATGCAAAAATGTTTATTGATACGTACAGTTCTACACACTAAAAAAAAGTAGACGCAGTGTATGAGTAAAAAAGACTATTGACTTATCTAACCTTTTGTAATTCCAAACTTCAAAGTACTCCTAGTCTCACTATTATCCCACATGCGTATAGATATTTATACATATAAATATCAATTGCATGACATTAGCAAGACAGTACAAATTCTGATAGCTTTAAAGGTAACAATTAATGCATTCACCTAATCGAGATTTGCTAAAAACTTCTATTAGTAACAAATAATTCAAGCTTGCTTTCTTCCACACTTTAATTATATGAGAAGTTTGTAATAAACTCCCATCCGACAATTATGGATTGTGAATAATTACAAATAATGCAGATGTAATTATAAAAATTACAATTGCAAACAACAATAGTAATAATCCTCATTAAATTTTCTCCCCCCTCAAATTAACCTCTCATTTTCAAGTACTTAGATTATAGTTGGTGGTAAGAGAGCATCATGAATCGAACTGAAAGATCACTCATCAACTGCTAATTTCGGGGATTGTCTCTATGTATGTTGAAAACACACAGGTTCGTAGTTTTGTTTAAATTACACGCTTACATATATGCTAGCGCCAGAAGCAATTAAGATGCTCCAGAGAATATAATTTCAAGTAAATATGGCAAAAATGATTGCCACATACAGCAATTATGAAGATAACAGCACGACTGCCTACTTAAGCGACGTACCAATTAATGTGATGGCCTAGATATATGTATCTTCCACATCAAAAGAGAAATGTGAGCACACTGAACGTATGTGACATTTCCATTGATGCGAACCTCTCTCTCTTTTTGTCATATGGATAATATCATCGAGTGACAATATTAACTCTGATCGATGTGACCATCCTGCTCGTGGTTATGAAAGATATGGACAGTGGTGATATAAACGCGATCATATTGTTCGAAAATGTGATGCCAATCACCCTCGTATTTTCTCCTTAATCAAATCATTGAAACCAGTGTATAAGTTGGCACATCAAGTTAACATCAAACTTTGATCCAAGACAGGTTGATCAAGTGGTTAACAATTGAACATGGGTAAAAACGTGGCTCTAATGCAAGGTATGATCGACTGGAACTTTATTTTTTTTGGGTTGCAAAAAGAAAAAAAGTGATGAAATATCATAACAAATTAAGTAAGGAAACAAACAATGTAGGTGGTTGATGTTTGCGTATGTGATGGAGAAAAGGTGGTGAGGAGGTTTTCAGTTTGTTGCTTGAAGCCAAGCAATACCAATTGTAGCAAACCCCATCTTTAACCTCACAACCACCTTCTTCCCTTAAGGGGTGGCTACTATTTCTCCAGGTGACTCTTAAAACGCTCTTAGAACGTGAACCTATAAAAAAAAGTCAAGAAGAGGGTCAAAAGTGTACCTATACACAAAGAAAAAGTTCACGAAACTTGCTTCCTAATGCAAGATGAAGAATCTTACGAAGCATACGTAATGATAGATTTAGAGACTTGTAACTTAAAAGAACTAGTTCTCAACTATATAATTGTTTTATTTTGATTTCATTTCAACGATAAGTTTTTTTTTTGTTTTGCCTTTTATTTATTTTAATGGCTTATTTATTGATATGAGAATTATTTAGAGAGCCAGAACATACTAGTTGTAAATATTACTTAAAATAAGTAAAAAGGAATATAGTGATATAATTAGGTAACAAAAAATAATATATTGGAATCACTGCATAACTAATCCCATTTTAATAAAAATATAAGCACACGCATGGAAACAAAGTACCTACGAATGGCTTATCATAGTGTCCACAACAAGTGAGTTGTTTTTGGACATGGCAGTAGCGGGTAGGGTTAAAAAGAAGAAGAAGAAGAAGGAGTACGAGCCTAGGCCCTAGGCTCCAGGGCTAGAGCCGACTTTGGTACGTGAGGGGCAGATGAGATATTAGATCTTTCAATGATGAGATGGGGCCATCAAGCGTGTGAGGAGAGGGTGAGATTCACGTGACCGTCACTCCCGAAGGACGTAGAAGGTTAGCCTGTCAGTTGTCAATCTGGTTCGCAGTTGGGAAATCAGGAAAAACAAATTTCCCACTTTCACTATCTTTACATGATCTAATTTTAAATTTGGTTCAACAAAATGAAACATTTTATATATTTATTTGTTTAATTTAAGACAATCTTCAATTTAACAACAACAACAATATTTAATATAACTTTTATTTTTTTTAAAATCTAATAATATGCAATCTTAATTATAGAGGAAATTTTCAAACGAAGAGATCAATTATTTAGATTGTTAACCACTTAACATGTTACGTATCTTTTAAGTTGCGAACTAATCGTACATCACTTTTGAAAATAATGTCCATTCACATTACTAATCTATGTAATGCAAAGTTAAGCTATTTGAAAATAAAACATCATATCATAATCAAGTCTTTCTATGATATATTTAAACCATAAGATCCCTTCCCCAATGACTCAAACTATAAACTACAAGCGTGTACGACTTAATTTTTCCTACTTTAAACTCATTTTCTTGTTTTTTTTCTAGATTGACAGCTCAGTATGGGTTAAAGACTGAACCATGTAATTTGATGCTAGTCCTCTCTTCTTTGTGTCTCGTCTCACTCTTGAACAACTACGTCATGGTTTCTTTTGAGTTTTATGACAAATATTAATAATACTGCAACAATGCTAAAAAACTCTGTCCATCGCATACTGAAAGTTTCCACCGTTTTCCTAAATTAACACGGCATGCACTTACAAGAAAGAAACTAGTCGAGCAAAAAGGAAACATCTGACAATTCAAGGACTACAAAAACAAAAACTAGTGGCAACACTAACATCCACACGGTATACTTTTAGTAAATGGTTATATAACTGAAGAGCTCGCAAGAGTACTGCAATAGAAACGTGAGCCTATCACGTTAATTAAGCCGAGGTTGTGTATGTTGACAACTTAATAATTGAGACAAATTCTTAGTGCACTATGCTTGGCATTGAATTATCTCATTTGCAAGGGACCCTTGCCGAGAGTTGTGGGCCAAGGTAGCCATTAAAGAAGATGCAAGCATGTTATATGCTAATTGTAATCATTGAGCCAATGCTGATTGGTATCTAATTAATATTAATCTGTCAAACGAAATGTACACAATATATATATGCTTTACGACTATACCATTCGATCCTCAATACAAACTACATCTTGTGGGCTAAAATGGGATCTCAGCTCCAAGCTTTAAGGAGTAATAAAAGTGACAACTAAGCGTCACCTTTCGCGATTGAAAGAAAGAAAGCAAAATTAAATGTAGCTATAGAAGATATAACTACAAGCTTTGTATGGCAGTATATATCAATCAACAGCAGTAATACTTTCTTTACATGGCAAAATGGTTTCCTTGTCAACCTGTTTTCTATTAAAAGCATATATCATGCTGCGGTTGATATCAATATAGAAATTCCTATCTTCTAACAATTAAAAATAGAAATTACTATGAAAAATGAAAAGGAGATTTTCCCTTTCCACCTCTCAAGATAAAATTACTAATTTTGGGCATAACTGACTTGAATATCTCTAAAGAAAAGTGAGTTTATATAACTTTGAAATGATTCTCTGGAGATTTAAATCAGTCCTTTTTCTTATTGAACTTATAAACCTCTAAGTTGAATGTCTTTCTCACTCTTCTTTACTACTAATTAAATGATATTGGATTAATAATCCAAGTGTTCTTCATACCAAGATGTAATATGCTATCATTAAAACCTATAGAAAGAACAATAGAAAAGTAAGAAAAGTCTCAGCTTTCAAAGTAGGCTCAAGAAATTGAAAAGTTTGTAATAAATCAGTGTAGGAACTGATACTTTAGTATTATTTTTAACTAATGAAACCAAAAAAACTCTCTTTAATAGAAAATGAGAGAAAAAACAATCCTACCTTGTTAGTTTGAAGACAATATTCCTTGATGGGGAAAATCATATGTCAATGATATTGTCATAGAAACTTATGTTTGATCTTACAATAAAAGCTTTTCAGAACAATTAAACTACCATTAATCATGGTAAATCTTAATTATGGTGAACATTGTTTGTTCATGAAAATTTGGACATGCAAAAGTTTAATATCATTCTGAAAGAAAGAAATTAAATTAACAAAAAGAAAATAAACTTAATTACACTTGCAAACCAATGAACAACTTTTATGATTCAAGTGATTTTACATTTTACGTTGATATTTGCAAATGATATTGAGATACTAATTACAATAATGTCATAAAAGTCAACGTATCATGTGTACAAGATTCTCTGTTTTATGATAGTTATATCTTACGTAACTTTTTTTATTATATTTTTATAAAAAATTATTTTCGTAACTTAAATCTGTGACCTTATAGTCGCAAATGAGCAACTAGTTCACTCTCTAATTATAATATTTGAGTATGAAACTAAGGAGGATACAATCCCTTTATACAAAAATAAGAAGAATTGTTACATAAGTACACCTAGCATTTAACTTAATACAATTGATGTCAATTTTGTTAAGAGCCTATCTTCCCAATGAAAAAGTTGAAAGTGAATATGTGAAAAGGATAACCTAACATGCCCATCTTGACATCGCCAAACCGTAAAGCGGTTGTGTGCTTTTTCAGGCCTTGCCCACGCAAATGCATACATGAAACGAAGCTAACTTGTCCTGAGCCCCCAAACCCATGGTACGTGCCATCCGTCTTTTGCGTGTAGGCTTTCCTATAGTGCCATTGCCATTATTAATTCCCTCTTGCGCATCTAATAGTAGCTTGGCTTGGTTCGCCGTATTAAAGCGTGTAAAGCATGAAAAAGAAAATAGACTTGAATTGGCCGAATTGTCCTTACCAACTAGCGCTCCTTGTGGGTCAGAAATAATCATTAGCCAGGGTATTATGGTCACATAAACCATATCAACGGATGGTGTAGTTTCGATCATTGATATGACTTTCTACTGACCTTATCTTTATTTTATTCCGTAGTTTGCGTTGGTTCCAAATGACGATAACATCCCTTACTGACATTTTCGTCTTTTCATTCTTAGTTAATATAATCCTTAATTCACAAAATTTTTAATGACGCCACTTTTTTTTTTCAACGAAGAATTTTAATTATGAAAAAATATTTATTAAGTCATCTTTATCTAAACTAATCGTCATTCGAGTCTCGTAAGTTTCTTATAAAAAACAAAGCTCTGATCTTAAATTTAAAACAACTACGTACAATAAAAGTTTAAACCTGCAATCTCACTTAAGTTATTTTTTTTTGTTTCCTGTTATAATTTTCGTTGAAAAATTCCGTTTGGACATTTGATTTTTGCAAAGAGACTGATTTACCCTCGGTCACTAATTTGAGCGAGGGCAGTTCAGGCATTTCATATTAGGATATGAATTTATTATTATCTGAAGTCTTTGTTTTTTGCTGCTCTTTTACATTTCTGATGCCATGGAAAAGGAAAAAGCAAAACCAATTATAAATTGATTGAATTCTTTTCACAGTTTACAAAATAGCGACCTCCTTTTTTTTTAATTTTCCTTATTTACTTTTTTGGTCTCCTGGCTCTTTGGGACTGTGTTATCATGTTGAGAGAGATGTGTCTCTCTTCTTCTTCCTTAGCTTCCATTTCTTCTCCTTTCAACTTTTCTCTTTTTAAATTTTGTCTAATATTATATATGTTTGTTGAAACATAAACCTCTTAGATGATGAAGGAATAGAGAGAGAGAGAGAGAGAGGTGTGATTGCAAACTTTCAGTAGTGCTGCCAAGAGCAAACACAAAGAGAAAGAAAAGGAGAGAAAGAGAAAGAAAGAGACGACAGACAGAAGACAGCAGCACATATAGAGAGAATAAGAGAAGTGGGAATTCACAAAGCTTTCAATACCGCAGAAGAGAAAACGATATCTGAGAGTTTTACGTCCTTTCATATTCTCTGCAACTCCTAGAGGTATACTTACAAGTGTGTTGTGTTGTGTTGTGTTGTGTTGTGCGTATTAGCGTCTAAAGAGACGTACTAGATGGTGAACAAAGCTAATAATAATAAAAATACAGAACTTGTCACGAAAAGGAGTTATAACAAAGACCCATTTGATGGTTTTTCTTCTTTCTTTGTCTACCCATCTCCATTTCTTTCATATTATGGCCTTTTCTTGATATGTGAAGGGCTCAAGGCTTAGTCTTTCGAGATGGGTGTTCGTTGTTTTTGCTTCTTGTATCTCTAACCGATCCATGTGGCAGGGGAATTGATAAAGAACGAGCAAAAGCGGTGGTGTATATTTTTACAGGACGTGATGATCGTCATCAAGATATTGATATGGGAATAGCAACTCCTCCACTCCCTCCAATTCTCAAGAGTGCTGCTACTCATCACCAGCTAATTGCTCCAATCCCCCGCGACAAGTCAAGTTCTGTTGATTATTCTATGTCCCAACAGGACTACCACCAGCCCATCTTCTCCTTCTCGAATGGCTTTGAGAGAACCACACAAGAACATCACCAGCAACAACAGCAGCAACAGCAACAGCAACATCACCACTTAGCACAACAGATCCGAAGAGATAAAATTAGAGTTCACACAGGCTACGAGCAACCCCCACCGCCATTAGTACGCATCGAAGAAGAAGTGTCCGGTGGCCTTCCGGTATATGAAACCGCGGGAATGTTGTCAGAGATGTTCAATTTCCCCGCCGGTGGTGTACCGGCCACAGCCACCGAATTTTTAGACCAGCAGCTGCAGTCAAATTACCGGACTCAATCACGACAACAACAACAGGTGACCGCAACTAACGACTGGTACGGCAACAACAGGCAAAGCATGGTACTAGGAGGATTAGGTCCCTTAGGAGATTCAAAGAATCACAATAATCGAGAGACTACTCTGGCACAACAACATCATCATCATCATCAGATTTCAGGCATTAATGAGGATTCAGCGGCTGCCATGCAACTGTTTCTCATGAATCCACAGCCAAGATCACCATCTCCATCGCTCAATTCTCATCCTCATCCTCCTTCAACTAATTCCTCTACGCTTCACTTGTTGTTACCCAACCCATCTTCTTCTCTTCAAGGGTTTGGTGTCTCAGGACCTGGAGGAGGTTTTGGTGCTACTACTGTAATTCCTTCACCACAATTAACATGGGTTCCTGATAGTTCACATGAAGGAGGCAACACGAGTGCTCATCAACTCAATAACCCAAGTGAGATTGGTGGTGTTGTGGAAGGACAAGGACTTTCTTTGTCATTATCATCATCGTTGCAACATTTAGAGGCAGCTAAAGCTGAAGAACTAAGGATGGGAGATGGTGGATTGTTGTATTACAATCAAGTAGCTGGAGATTCATCTTCTGGGGCAAGCCAGTATTTAAAGAATTTGGGTGGTCAAATTCATCAACACCAAGCATTGCATTTACAAGGGGCACAAAACCACCAAGTTCATGTTGGATTTGGGTCTTCGTTAGGAGTAGTAAATGTGTTAAGGAACTCCAAGTATGTGAAAGCAGCACAAGAGTTGCTTGAAGAATTTTGCAGTGTTGGAAGAGGACAGTTGAAGAAGAACAAATTGGGTAGGCATAACTCATCAAATCCTAGTTCCAATATTCCTGGCGGCGATGGGAGTGGTGGCAGCGGCGGCGGTTCTTCTTCGTCCGCGAAGGAACTTCCTCCTTTATCTGCCGCCGATAGAATTGAGCATCAGAGAAGAAAGGTCAAACTTTTGTCGATGCTTGATGAGGCATGTAACATCTTATCTCTCTCTCTCTCTCTCTCTCTCTCTCTCTTCACCTTCTCTCAAGTCTCAAGACTCGATCCTTCTTCCATTTTTTAACTTAGTTACTCCATTATTATTTTTTTCAAAACCATGGAGACAGAGACAGACAAAAAAAAAATTCCGACCAATTCTTCATCTATATATTTTAAGGGTCATCAAATACAAAAAGGAGCCGGCTTTGGCAATAAGGTTGCGTAAGATCTAGTAGGTAGTGCTGGGGTAATGGTCACTTATGTTTCCGTGAAGAAAATTTATTAAGCCTTTTGGTTTCACATTGATTGATTGAATAGGTGGGTGCGTTTTGAGTAGTCATTTGACCAACGGAAAACCTGAGGGACTGCCATTATAGGTTTATGCATCCGGCAAGAAGCGACATTTCTCCTGATTGAGAAGATGACTGTTAAGCCACCATATTACGTAGGGAAATTATGAAGCAACTGTCGCCGAATGTCCATACCCATCATAGTAATGTTTGGGAAAAGAGAAAAACATGACAATGGTGTAATATATAATCTTAGTTGACTTCTGCACCACTAGTTTTTTTTTTTTTCTTTTCTTCTCTCTCTTTTGTTTATGTATAGTGCATACACAAGCAAGCCTGCATTGGGGAAAGAGAGAGTAGCAAAAGAAACACATGGATATTCCATGTACCCATTAACAATTATTTCACAGTACCAGGCTTGATTCACGCATTTATTCTTCTGTTTTCCTCTAAGAGCATCAAAGTCTTATCATGGAGTGATGTAGTGGTGATAAAAATCCTGAAAGAGGAACTTGCTGTCTTTCTTTCTTTCACTATCACCTTCTGCTCCCCAGTTTCATGAATATCAGCAAACACCATTTCGCATAATCCTATGATTTGTCCCCTTTCTTAAATTATGTTCATCTGCAGGATAATAATGTTGATATGATGGTTCTTCTTCTTCTTTTCTAAAGCATGACTCTTGGACTCTTCTTTATATTAATTGCTACAGTAGCTTTCAGCTTTTAAGTCCTTCAATGGTTGATGAATTTAAGACAGTTAAATCAACATTTGCTTCTTCTACTTCTCTCTTTCTTCTTCTTCCTGCTTTTTTTTTTTTTTCTGTTTTAGTATGTACAAGAGACATCAACGCTTATCTGAACTTTGGGATTGATGAAAATTGATCAATCGTTGTCACTGTGCCCATGCATGTTTTGTCTGAAAATTGCAGGTTGATCGACGGTACAACCATTACTGCGAGCAAATGCAAATGGTGGTGAATTCATTTGATCTAGTGATGGGATTCGGAGCTGCCGTTCCTTACACAGCACTTGCACAGAAGGCCATGTCTCGGCATTTTCGTTGTCTAAAAGATGCCATAGCAGCACAACTGAAGCACAGCTGTGAGTTACTTGGAGAAAAAGACTCATCTGGGACCTCAGGCATAACAAAAGGAGAGACACCAAGGCTAAGGATGTTAGAACAAAGCCTAAGACAACAAAGAGCCTTTCACCAAATGGGTATGATGGAGCAAGAAGCTTGGAGACCCCAGAGAGGCTTGCCCGAACGATCTGTCAACATATTGAGAGCCTGGCTTTTTGAGCATTTTCTCCACCCGTACGTTAACTTTAACCTCATTTATACTTCCATTATGTCACGTAGAAATCTAAAAAATCAATCCAAGTTAAAGTTAACAGTAGCAATTATTGCTAAAGTTTCAACTATAGATAACGTAATCAACTCTACGATGATAAGTTAACGATAGATACACAAGATCCAAGTAGCTAGTGTCTCCTTGTTCTTTTATCTTTTGCCCTTATATTTTCATTTTTTTGGTCACTGGTGATTAAAGTTAGTAACAGCAAACGCAGTGTCCTTGGACATTGTCTCGTCATCATAAAAAGCTGTAAAAGTTTTTTTTTTTCCCCCTTGCCTGTAACCTTTTCTCTCTTTTGTTACACTATAGCCGTTTAAACCCTTGCAGACCCAGAAATTAAACTCTTATAAAGTATAATATCACTGGCCACACCTTTCCCTTGTCTTCTCTATCTCTCACATCCTTTATCTGTAAGAAGCATATAATTTTTTTAAGAGTAAGTGAGGTACACAATATGAAAGTGATGATCAGTGACTGCAGTTGTCCTCTAAACTACTGCAACCTCTGGTCGCTGCTGCGGTTGTGCTGATCTTTCGTCTCTTAGATTCTCACGTCCATGCAGAGAAAGATATCCAATCTAGGCGTACATGAAGCATTGCTGTCTCTTTATACGCTTTAGGTAAGATGTATGATGTCATTTTCTGGTCTCTTTCTCAGGTACCCAAGCGACGCTGATAAGCATCTGTTGGCTCGACAGACAGGTTTATCGAGAAATCAGGTTAGTCCTCTTTCCCCCGCTCTCTCTCTATATATATACATATCTATGTGTATATCTGCGTCTCTCTCCTGAAATCTGATTTAGAGAGAGTGGGTTTCATGTTTTCTGGTTTCTGTGAGAAACAAGTCTTCCCGCCTTAAAGTTTACGAAAGAGATCAGAACTAAAATTAAAAGGAAAAAATAGTTAGACCCAATAAAGACTAGTGAGAGACCATCAGTATGATCAGCAAAACTTGCATGGTTTTGTGTTTCTTTCTCTGGATTCTTGCATTTGCACCCGAGAAAGATAAATCTGTTTTTGGCTTTAATTTTTCATGCGAGTTTTTTTTTGGGGGGTTTTCGGATTGTGCATTGATTCAGTAATTATACAGTGAAAGAACTCTACAGAGGGACAGGTCTTTAAGAGTGTTTGCAAGTACATTTGGATAAGACATAAAAGTTCTGAATGTCTCTGGGGCTTGAAATGACACCAATTAACCAACCATCCGAGACCGGCCATTAAGACAGTCTCGTGTCCCTTGAATCTTAAATCTGTCGTGCGCTTTATGACTCGCAAAAAATGATACTTGTCGCATCTATAACCTCCATTATTGATTATTCTTCCAAGTTCCTGTTTAAAAATTTGATTCTTTGTTGTCTCTTTTAACGTTTGTGATGAATGATCAACTGTTTGGTCTCGTTCTAAGGTTAGATTAAGAAGACGCTGATTAAAAATAAGAACGTGTAAAATGTGAGGTCACTATGTTGAAACAGGTGCGTAGGTCCTATGTCTTTATTTTGGATAATAAATGTCTAAGTGATGTACAATAGTTATCCAAGCTAACGAATGGTGTTCGGTTTTTAAGGACTTAATTACGAGATGTCCATGGACAACGCCAGCCTTTTTGAGGGTTTGCATGGATATTATTATTGCTTGCTATTACTATATATTGAACTATGTATCCTTATTATAATCATTAGTGAGCAAAATCATGACTATATTTCATACAATTACATGACTACCATTTTAATAGCTTTCTAGATCATTAAGATTAATGTTGTTTAAACTATTCTTGCATGCGGGTAACTATTTTAAGATGTGCAAAAATAATTTAAAAATAATAGTTATTTAATCTTTTATTTAATACAATTTTTGTGTATATATTCATATAAAAAGAGTGCCCTAGCCTAGAAAATATTAGTACCTCTATTTTCCTATTCTAGTTGAGTTATTATAGTTATAATGTTCCAACCTCATTAATTAATAGTACAAGTAGAAAGAGAGAGTGATTACCTAAAACGTCTTACAACTTGTTTTGCATATTTGAAACAAATTATAAAATGCATGGATCTAATAGTTGCCATTTTCCAACCTTCTATGTACCTTCATCGATGCTATAAAAAGTGGTGGATGTTGAGTCACTTGGGAGACTTGTCCCCAGTGTACCAACAAAGAACACAAATAAGGTGTTAAATATTGAAATAAATTGCCATTCTTGTTCTAGGCATGACTTTAACATCATGCATGCATTGCGTATACAATTTTGCTATATTGGAATGAATAGACTACTATACAAAGTTGTTCTATTAAATTGCTGCCCACTATGCTAACCTAGGTTGATGGTATTGGGATTTTAGGTATCAAATTGGTTCATTAACGCGAGGGTCCGATTGTGGAAACCCATGGTAGAAGAGATGTACCAACAAGAGGCTAAAGAAGAGGACTCAGGAGGGGGGGACAGTAGAGAAAAGAAGCCAAACAACAGCAACAATGGTCCTGCACAAACACCAATGCCTACGGCTACTACGACTACTACGACAACAGCATCCTCGACAACACCGGCTGCAGCCACAACTGCAAAACCACCAGCCTCACCAGCAGGCAAAAGATCCGAAATCAATGCCATGGATGGCGACCCTTCACTCCTTGCCACACAGTGCTTCTCGGAGAACCAAGCCAGACCCTCCACCACCTCCGCCAGCACCAACACTGAGGTGGCGCCACCGCTCCCACCACCTCTTGGCCAGGCTTTCCATGACTTGTCGGACGAAACTTGTCGCCGTGGCAGCCTGGTTGCAGCTGACCATCACTACGGGACCACCTCTGGCAATGCCAACGCTGCTGCAGATATTGGGTCTACACTCGTAAGATTTGGGACCACACCCGCTGGCGATGTATCTCTCACTTTAGGGCTACGACATGACGGGAACATCCCAGAGAAGAGTTCTGGTTTCTCTCTCAGAAACTTTGGGGGCTGCTAATCAATCAATCAATTAATTTAATTACTTGAACACCTTTTAAGCAAAAATATTTAAAATTTTCATCTTTGGTTTCTTTCTTAAAACACTTTTCTTTTCTTTTTTACTTTCCTTGGATGAAAAAAAAGAAAGACACATAAATGATAAATGCAGCACATTAGTTAGCTAGAGTTATATATATGGGGTATTGTAATTGTGTATAGTAAATTGTTTTATATGTATTTAAGGTTTCCATACCTTAATGTGTATTAGAATAACATGAAATCATAAGTTTTGTGAAAAGAAGGGACAAGGAAGTTTGGAGTGAGTCAGTGCATCATACAACTGACTTTAAAATGGAGGCAGACGTGTCTTTGTTATCACCTCTACATCTTTTATATTTTGTAATAGTGACAAAAATGATAGAGAAGGGCTATTTATATGTATGCAAAACCTCTTGGGACTGTTTTGAGTACACAATTCAAATCTGCGTACTGTTTTCATGACTGCAATTACTTGTTGTATCAAATCAGGAATCTAAAGATAGGAGATGAATATGAATTTAAGACACATCAAATTGTTATCTTTATTGGGTAGAACTAGTCCCTTGTCTGTTTTTCTCTTCATTCCTTGCTAATCAATTCTGCCAAACGGTAGATCTTCAAAATTCTAGCGATTTCATTTCATGTAAATCTAGATGTTGGATATAACGTGTTCAATTTCTTCCTTTGGCACACAGGGCCAAAAGTTACGTAAGTTGGCCAAATCGAATATGGCGCTATTCTAGCTTAGCTATAGTTGTTGCTGCTGCCCTACTCCAAGAAATGAAGATAAGGTATAAGAACGAAAGTGAAGATATGTATTGTTTCCATCATTCAGCATAAATTCTTATATTCTTCTCCCTTATAATTGTTCGTTTTTTACCTGCTAAAGGAGATTTGGAGCCGGTTCGTATGACCTTAGTATGATTTTGTAGCTGTCGAATACTAATATTCGATGAAACAATATTGTCATTTTCCAAATAATTACCAAAAAAAGAAAAGTTATTAGCTAAATGGTGGGATATATACCTACAATGGAACTGAAAGATTGTTGAGAGAATTTATTCTCTTAAAGAAGCCATGGAGACACTTTTGAGGGCCTGCTTCATACTAGTATGTTACAAAATTGGCTTGGAGTGCACTTCCCATGCAAAATCTTGTTAATTGTCGTCACTACTCACTCCACCACCAATTAAATGTAAAAGATGTGAAACATCATTACCTATTACCTCCATCATGACACATGATCAAATTACGGCTAAACAGGTGCTTTAATTACTCGTCACTGCATAAATACAGAATGATATATATCAATTTAAAGTGGTGTTTCACTCGATGAAATTAAATTGTCATTCAAGATAATTGTGGATGGAATGGAACACGGTCAAACGTTGTTAACTTGAAGACTCTGTGCTCTTGGACCTAAGATTGCAGCTTGCAGTTCCTAACTCTAATAGGTACAATGGTAGGTGGTAGGGAAAGGAGATCGTCTGTCTAACCTTACCCAGTCCTATTCTGTCTAAGATAAAAACGATAACGTTTTTGCTTAAAAATTGGCGAAACTCCCAATGCTCTATCACTTCTTCTTTTGAAGCCAAAAGCCAAGCCAATGTTTGTGCCAAGCCAGCGTTCACAAACACGAAGAAACTTGGCTTTGGCAAAATTTTTTTCATTATTATAATAATGAAAATGTTATAATAACTATTGAGAATTAAATTAATTTGATTATTAATAATTTAATTAATTAATTATTTTTATTTCACAAACACGAAGCTTGGCTTTGACAAAGATCATTTTCATTATTATAATAATTTAATTGTTATAACACCAATTGACAATTTAATTAATTTGATTATTTTTAATTTAATCAATTAATTATTTTTATTTCCATTATTATAAGAACAG
>JANZLD010000237.1:11930952-11969730 GCA_026413575.1 Erythroxylum carthagenense | reverse complement strand
AAATTAATTAAATTGTCAATTGTTGTTATAACAATTAAATTATTATAATAATGAAAATGATCTTTGCCAAAGCCAAGTTTCGTGTTTGTGAAATAAAAATAAATAATTAATTAAATTATTAATAATCAAATTAATTTAGTTCTCAATAGTTGTTATAACATTGTCATTATTATAATAATGAAAAGCTTTTTTGCCAAAGCCAAGTTTCTTCGTGTTTGTGAATGCTGGCTTGGCACAAACATTGGCTTGGCTTTTGGCTTCAAAAGAAGAAGTGATAGAGCATCGGGAGTTTCGCCAATTTTTAAGCAAAAATGTTATCGTTTTTATCTTAGATAGAATAGAACTGGGTAAGGTTAGACAGACGATCTCCTCTCAGGTGGTAGGTGGTGTTATGTTGGTAGGTGGTGTTATGTTAACTGGATAACCAACGCAGTCAAAATCTCTGAGGTTGAGGGTTTCTTGAAACCCAAGACATTAGTATGCAAAGCAACAAGCACGCTTTACCTAATACCTTGCTTTTCTTCCTAGGAACACTTCAATACTTACCCCAATATTGTTATTTGGACTTACTAAGTTGTAACGATCATTTCCCTTTTGAATCTTAAATGTATGTAATTTATGAAGGAAGGAATTTGACAATCAAGGCTTTTAGACCGGTGAAATTGTAGTTGAAAGATTCTTGTAACTTTGTGACACGAACCTTCTCTTTTGTCATAGCTATTAAAATTTTAGCAAAATGAATAAAATAGTATAAAGAATCACAGCATATCCTTTCTAGGTTTTTAAATTTTTTCAACTTTTTAGAATACAATTATGTGGGGATCATGAATAAAAAGCTGATAAAGATAATGGAAGTGATACAGAGGGTGTATATACTAATTCAAAAGATTTTATCTTTTCTAAGAGGGCAACAACATCTTAAAATTAAACCCTCACACGTATAATTGGTTACACTTGTAAATTCTAGTTTGATTTAAAGCTGAAGGGCCATAGGAAATAAATTTGGTGGTATCCAATGGGGAAGCAAGAGTGAGTTCTCATATATAATTGAAAGTAAGAGCATGCATTATCACTGTAAAGTCTAGGAAAAAGAGAAAGCAGAGCCTAGAGAGTTTGTGGTGGTGATACTATGGTGGACTGGTTTTGATATACATGTTCTTTCTGAAATTCATTTTTGTTATTAATGTTGTCGCTTGTTTTTTGTTTTTTTGGGGGTTGGGTGTGAACCTGAACATCTGGTCCTATGGAGATCGGCTGAAAACAAGAGTCCCACTGCCCTCATCAATAAGGGCTTGTAAGTCCTTCTTCAGAATGGTTTCTTTGTCTTGCCTGGGACACACACATTTCAAATTTAATGTGAAGAAGCAGACAATAAAATCATTTGATGAGTTTTCAAATAGAATTTCTTTATTTATATAAAAGAAGGCGATTTTTGGAGTCACCCACTGCCACTGCAGCTACATTAGATACAATGACAGGACAACTTCAACTTTTGTTAGTGGACCCCAATCTTAAAAAGTAAAATTGCTGGATTGAGAGCTACCCGTCGGATCTGTCTCCAACCTGTTAGATAGTGCCACATCAGATAGTAATCCTTTTTAATTTTTCCTTTTGTTTGGGCTTCGGCCCATCTGAGTTTAATTGATAACAAAAACATTGTTTGATTGGGTGATAGGTAAACAATCCCTCCAATAAATGGACTTGCATTTTATTTATCTTCATCATTTTAGCAGGGGTAAAAATTTATTGGTCTGTATGTGTAGGAAGGGCTTGGTCCTAATCAATATTTAACAAACAAAGAATATGGGTCCAAGAAGAGGGGCCGTAGACCACTTTCTTCCTTCATCGCTTCATGTGTTCCATGGTCACCATGTAATTACGAGAACTAATATTAAGTATTCTCTTTATACCATATTGTTGGTCTCTAATGGCATATAAAAGGAAACGAATTAAGTTTTTATGAATTCAAACAACTTTCACTAAAATGAAGCTTAATTGATTTCAAATTGAATGATGATATGAAATGACAATTTAATTATGGTTAAATTCATAGGAATCCTTGTGTTTTGAAAAACTATCAAAGTCCCCACCTAAATTTTAAAAGCTATCAACCACCCTTATAGTTTTAATAACTTTATGTGAGATCATTTCTACATCTTATATAATATTGTGTAAAACAAAAAAGAGAGTGAAGTAGAATAAAATGAAGAAAAGGAGGAATGTCAAGGGCAAAGGATTCCTACAACCCCCTAGCTAACTGAAACTTTTGTGAGAAGAAATCATCATGTATAGGGATTAAAAGGTGAAGTTACATTATAGAAGTTGAATTATTTCCCCAGTACCATCAATCCCCAATATATCTCAACGTTTTTGCAGTGTTAAGGTTGAAGTATTTTGAATTTGTGCAATTAAGATTAGTGATTTCAGTTTGGGAACTCTTTAATTACGAAGTGAATTATGGATTCTTCAATCTTGCTAGGGATTTTAAATGTTGGTTTCCCTTCATTTTCTACTAACTTACAAAGTGCACAGGTAGCTTGATTATTTTCCCTTCAGTTTAGGGAATCTTCAATTATGAAGTGAACAAGTTGCTGATTGTTATTGTGTATATGTTGATTCTTCACTTTTATCGTTTCCAGTCATTGATGTATATATGTTATTATTGTACTCATATGTTCAGTAATGTGTACTTTGTTTAGTGGTGAACATATTGCTCGTTTGCTGAATGTTTAAAGGGGTATACTTTGTTCATTGCTAAAACTCACATGCTCAATGGGGTGTACTTTGTTCATTGCTGAGACTCATGTACTCTCTTGTGAATACTGTATGTATTGCACTCTGATTTCATACAGAAGATGAACCGTTTTTTTTAATCTCTTATATATATTATAATCAAACTAAAAACAGGAAAGGGAATGCATTGATTTGTTAAATGCTCATCTGAAGAGTAAAAGCTTATAGGATTTTTAGGACTTTTACAACAGCAATCCAGAAACATTTAAATGGAGATGCACCTGACCCTGTCATGGCCATGCTTCCCATGTCAAATGTGGAAAATAAAGATACATTCCTAGGACAATAGTCTCCGACAAGGGCAAGATATGGAGGCCCATTAAAGTACGGCGCGCTTGTTTGTAACGATATAAGGAATTCGTACACTTCAACATCCCATTCAGGGAGATATGCATAAACAGCATCAGGCGAACATCCAATGGGACAGGCAGAACCCAAATAGAAAACCTGCAATCCAATTCTTCTTCAACAACTTGTAATTAAGCTATCAGTGCACATTCATACATCAGAAATACAACTATTGTCGTAGTCCATCCAAGCGCCAGCGGCAGTCAAACTCATATTTCAACTCCAACAGAATTTGGCCGTTAGCTCTTGCTTTAGAGGTGTTTTTCCTGTAACAATTCTCATATACTTGCAGCTGCAGCACCTTGAAATACAATGGACTATTGACCACATAGCAAGCAAATCTACTGTCACTCGTACAGGTTTATTGCTTCGAGCTATCGGGCTGGAGAGCACTGTCCTGTGTTTCAAGGTAAGGTCTAATGAAAGTCCTCCGCCACCAGACCTCAAAAGCTTTCTGAAGATTTGGGCAGTTATCACCAGATTTGAGAAAAGTACTCAGCCAATTCAGCATCATATTTTGCTGGTTCTCTAAAGGTAAAGTGAGGATTGTCCTCCCAATACCTTCCTCCACTACCTTCCTGTCAAATGACCTGCACCCATGTTGTAACCAACTGTAATCATTGATCAACGGCTGCAACCAAGTCTGCAAAAGCAAATGTCGAGTGTCCTTAGATGGCAGCACCTCCCCTCGTCCGATACCAACAAATAACCTCGCAGTAATGCAACTAACATGGTATCGAGACACTATAGGCAGCCTTTCATGTAAGACTGCCAACTCTTGCTGTCTAGTCCACACCAAAGCAAATTCATCTGCTGCTTGCCTGTCACATAAAATCTCAAGCAACCAGGAGAGGTTATCTGCATCAAGAGCTATTTGCTTCATCACAGGTTCCTTGATCTCAATAGGTTTATCAGCAAACTCAGGTTCAGTAGCTTGCTGAAATAGAGATAACAATGAATTCAAGCAAATTCTGCATGATTTATATATGGTTTCACTATGGATATCAGCTGAACCCACATAGCTTGGAAGACTGTTATTCTCCCGAAGGAGTTTCAGCACCACAGATTTCATTTCACGCCGTCCTCTCTCCTCATTGCTTTTGAGCACGAGGTCCATTATATCAGAAAGTGTATTGTTTGGTGGATTAGCAGTACCAGAAGATACTCTTTTCAGAACTGGTGTTACACCAATACTTTCATTCTGTAGGCGAAGCACTGAAGATACCACCTTCTCTTCCTCTTCTTCCCCAACCCATGGCACTGCTTCCAAATACTCCAAACATGACTTAGTGCAGGATTCAAAGCCGAGAACTTCAGCAACCTGAGGAAAGTTCCATTTTTGAGAAGTCTTCATAAGAGAGATAATTTCTTCCCTTTTACAGTTAAGAATTCTAGAGAAAAAAGAAAGAAAAAAGAAAAAAGCAGAGATCTCAAGCATGCTTAGGGAGGGCCTAAGTCTAAACTGCTAGATAAACTAGGCAACCATCTTTTCCATCATATGGAAAAACTTTGCATAGCACATGGATAAGGATGTTGCAGTCTTCTTACAATTCCCCAAATTCAAAATTCACAAGGCATACCAGTATATCAACCCTTGGACTCAAACACTTCAATAATGTGGTAATTGGCATGCAATTCTTCAACTTCTAACACCAAGCACAGGATGTACATGACACACCCATTGGAAATGATTAGACAACAATATTGGAATCAACACTTGTACTACAAAGATTTTCGAGCAACCACTAATAATGTGAAAAAGAAATCATGGTTAGAAATAGCATTATTCACCTATAGAAAAAAAGAAAAGACATCGATCACATGTATGACTACTCATGATTCTGTTGCCAATGCCCTAACCTAAATTGACCACTTTGCACCACAACTATTCCATAATCAGGTTTTGAGCATACATTATACGTCAAGATGTTGGCTTACAGAACAGGGATCAATTAAGACAGGCAGATTAGAAACGTGTCATTATGCGATGCCAGTAAGCCATTTTCCCAACAGCTCAAGTTTTCCTGACAGTGTCCAAATTGCACAGCCTTATAAATAATTTGATACAGGACAGTCATTCAAACAATAAAGGAATAAAACATTAGAAGATTCTGAATGATGTCCATTTCAGTTGAAACATCACAAGAAGGTAAAGGAGTAATCGTTGAAATGGAAGAAAGGATTAAGCGTTGCAAGAACATATAGAATTTCTCACACAGCGCAAAGGATAGCGGAAAATCAGTAACAATTACAAAAACAGTATTATCTACTACTGGGTGAAGATTAATTGAATCAACTAGTACCAACCTGCATAACATGAGAAGAGGTGCTTCAAATATAAGAAAAGGCTAACAAGTGTATGTCAACACATATCTATCATTTAGGCATAAACATTAACCTAAAACTGAGGGCACAAAAAGGACATTTATCTTCTATTACTGCATTACATATATTTCCACAGGGTGACAGACCAAACATCTCAGCCCCAAAAACTCAGTCAATGCATTTCCTAACTTGGTTTGACCTGATTTACGTGAAGGTTTGCTACATCATTGGTCCACAACATGCAGGTCAGGGTGAGAACTGAGGCCGGAAAAGGTTCCATCGTGATTGGTTTTATGGCCAGGTTCTAGGTTCTGTTTAATCAGTACACAGTCCATTTGCAAGTGAAATACCTGCTCTATGTTTATTCGATAAACAGTGACGCTTTATAGACATGCCTCAAATAGAAATGGGTAGGGATACATGAAGACTCTTTCATCCATCATCTCCAAGCGTTAACCAAATAATATGGGTCCAACTTGAAGTATTCTTAAAATGTTTTGAGATGTAACCACAAAAAGGGATCTGGAAGAATTTGAATAAAGTCACCAACCCTACCCCTCACTCGAATGATAGAACGCTGTCTTAATACTTTTCCTTAAACAATCTCTAGATGTCCTTCTCAGGTAATTTCAACAAGTAGAATATCAAATGAACCATTAACATTGCTTTTGATGCACCTAAACAGACTAAGCTTTTCCCTTCTATTCCTTCATTATTAGAGATAAATAACTTAACTCACCCACTAAGACTTTTTAACCACACGGGTTGCTTGGGGATACGAAAGCCCTAAAGAGTAAGCAAATACATACTCAACTACTTGAAAAGAGATCATTAATAAATGCATATTGTTAATTAACAGGTAGTCATAAATCCTCAATGGACGACAGTTAAAAACATTATTTGTACAGAAAATATCTCTGACTGAAGAAGGGATCTATTCAACTGCAGATTACCTTGAGAATTCGAAGCACGCGAGAGACATTTTGCTTGATTAACCGCTGCTTCATATCTTTACAATACATCAACCCCACAGTTTCAACATATATCTCAACATCCTCGCAATCATCAATCTCAAGACAGGAAAGAGTAGACTCTTCTTCTGAAAGCTTATTAGCAAAAAGGTGGCTGTTCTCCACTAAGACATTCTTGTGAACACTCAACTTCACACAAAATCCCTGCTTTCCGAGTAAGACCACTTTCATATCACTGCTTCCAGGTTCTCCATACTCGATTGCAACCTTCCTTGGCAGACTTTCTATTTTAGGCCTTGGAGTTCTCTCATTAGTAACTGAACCATTAATAGTAGGTTTACCTGAGCCGCGATTTGTTTGCTCCTGACAAGCAACTTCGGAACGTATTGATGTAGGCGGGGCCTTTCTGTCACTAAATGGGGTTTGTTTCTTCTGCACAGTTGTTCTCGGTGGAGGTGAGGAAGGTTTGGCTTTGTTTAGAGGATTTTGACTTTTAGTGGTCTTCTGAAAGCCAACAGGAGAGGGGCAACACCAAAAACCTTCTGGGGTCACGGCAATTGGAACATTTCTAATCTTTGTTTGGCCTTGTTCTACCCTTGTCAGTCTAATTTCAGCCATATTCGATACGAATTAGCAACAATTGAGATCAACACATGGTGATTTCTAATGTGGAAATAAGGCTTTCAACAAGACGCTGGTTTTTCTCCACTGCATGAGCAGAAACAATTCTTAGCAGAAACCGGTCATTATCAGGTTGTCCAAGGTACACTTCTTTGCAAAACTTTTAACCAAAATAAGGAGAGGAAAATGAAGCAGAAGAAATTGACCCCGAAACTCAACAAACCCAAATTTGTAGTCTCATGAGAACTACTTATAAGGAAACAGTCCAAATTTAGAACTGTAACTGAAGTTGGTAGACGTCAAGTAGAAATTCCAAAACTACAATTAGAAAGGAAAGCAAATTTATCTTGTTTATCGAATGAAGCAATTATCTTATGCATGAAAACACATTTCTCTGAGAACTTCTTCCCTAAATCCCTCCCAAAACTAATTACACAGATCAAACTCGCAGAATAAAACTCATGAAACGCTCACTTGAGAAGCAACCTCAAAGTTAGCAACTTTGAAACTCCAGAAACACTAAGAACTTACATAAGGAGTGAGGAATTTAAGTGACCATGAAAGCCCGTCTCCTTATTCTTATTCTCGAAGTTCCACGAGAACACGGAATGATTGAAAGCGAGGTCCAGTGTCAAGCATTAACGGAACCAGTGAACAGGAGCTTGTAGGAGAAGGAATAATGATTGTGAAGTCTCTTTTTAACTGGAAAAGAAACCCCAACATGGCCAACACAAACAGAGAGACCTACAAAAAGTAAAAGGGAAAGCAAAAGAAGTGATGGGCCCGAGGGTTGGTGTCAAGCTTTGGTTTTGATGATTGCAAGTGATGTGGGTCTCAAGTTTTGCATTGCATGTCTTCAGCTCTCTCCGTGGAAATATTCTACCTGTCTAAATAGTAGTTTCAGAGCGATCAAACACGCCTATCTCTCGTTAGCTCATTCCATTTTGTTCTCCGCTCATTAATTCAATGACATTTTATAGTTGTCCCTATGCCACGTTGCTTTCTGGGCCGTTGTTGAATTTTCTCGACCAAAGTGACCTTCGTGGGTGTTACTATGTTAGTGCTCGAATTGATTAGACTACCCTCTTGGCATCGGCACTCATAGTAAAGGCCACAAGTGCTAGGATTCAAGTCTTGTAGATAGGTAATTCGGGAGATATCAGATGGATAACAATATAGATAAGTTTGGAGATTAGTGAAAACGATGGAGGTGAAGTACATTTCTGGTTTGTGCTGTAGTAAGACCAGAGTTTTTTTTTGGATTACTCATTTAATTCGGCTTCATGCAACTTGAGTTATTAATGTCTGCTTACACAATCTCTCCCTTTTACCTAGTTTATGCTCCTTTCTGTTTGTTTCAATGGAGAATGCGAAAGCTATATATGTTTGTGTTCAGGAGATGTGAAGGACTGTAGAATCACAGTAGGTGGAGTTTCTAACAACTATAAATGAAATCTATGGAGGATTCTGTATCTTTCTTTTATAATATGTATAAATATACACACACAAATTTATATATATATATACAGAGTGAGAGAGAGAGAGAGAGAGAGAGATGGTTTTTGGGGTTTAAAGCTTGTATCCTTTTCACCGGCTTACAAGAAAGCTTGCATCTCTTCAACCAACTTTCTTCAAATATACCTTTGTAGACTTTGATGAAAGAATTTAAACTTACCACTTAATAAAACTGAATCTGTAGAAGTGTTGAAAAAGAGGTCTTTACTTAGAATAAGTCTTCTTACTCATGAGTATTTTTGCCAATTTCATCAATGCTGTATTGGGTAAAGTGAGTCTAACTGAACTCTTAATTTTGAGTAGTTCGTCCATGGTCCAGTCCTTTTGAGAAAAGAAAGTAAGAACAGCGTCTGCATGATTCAAGTTGAATCCAGCAGTTTTTCCTTTTCTTCCTTTTTGTTCCTTGTTAAGTTGCTATTTGCTTTATAGAAAGCAGAAGAAAACATCATTTTCAAGTGGCACGGCTTTACAGAATAAAGAACAGGTAAGGTGATGACCAATGACCATACCAAATGATCAACAATTCTGAAATGGTTTTGCTCGCGTCTCCTCTCTCTGTCTCTCTCTCTATCTCTGAAGTTTCTTGTGCATTATTTAAAGCTGTGGAACTTGTCAACTGGCTTTTGTAGTAGGGCAATCATAGAACTTGCAGATGATGATGACGATGATATAATGGAGAAAAAGGATTCACGTTTTCATCATCAATGGCACCAGAAATTGAAAAGGAAAAAATAGAAAAGAAAAGAGATAGACACCCTCGAAAGAATTGGAACGTGTCTCTGCTGGAAACTTGGCCCACCATAGATACCAATACCATACCACTCTTCATGTGGTTCGTTTGGGACTTCGTGTGTCAATTTATGCTCCTAGTAATCACTTCTCATACGTGCTTGCTTAACCTTGTAATCAAGTGGTTTAATTCAACCTAGGAACATGGCAGGCATGCTGATTAGTCATATCGGAATCAATCTCATGATGATATGACCCACTGGCACTTGGTAAATCATCACCAAGAACTTCAACTTGATTAAGAAGCCAACTAGCCTTAGTTCAAATGACACATTAAGATTCAAGTTTGAGATCATTGCAGTGTCATGAAAAGAAAGATCAAAAACTGTAAACTCAATTTTTCTGCAGCGCTAGATTAAACCCTTTTAGCAGTGAATGCTTCCTAGTCAGTACATGATAAAATGAATTGTTTCACGTAGATCAGATGCCAGAATCTATATGCACAGAATTTGTCAAGATAATTTGTGGTCTTTTAAGAATGGAATTGAACTCGACAGCAGAAAACTAACAACTTCTGAAGACTATGTCAAGACAAGGTTTCTCTGTATCTTTTTTCCTTTGTCAGTTCCTTTTGACTTGGGATTGCTTTTGCCAGAAGTGAAAGACTCCTGGTAAATATCAGAGACAGGGAAACTCATCCGCACGCTGAACAGCAGCAAAGACAGAATAATGTTTTGGCTCACAAGAAATAGAAGTGTCAAACCCGATCGATAAGTGTCACAATGTTTTGGACAATGCCTGAAAACTTCCCTGCCATGTCCGTGTCTTATTGTTCCTTGCTTGTCCAACGCCTGCTCACATGTGACTCTGGTCCCTCCCCATGTGGCTTACCAGTTAACAACTTTCCCATATTAGTTTTTTGGTGCAAGCTTCCCAATTTTCACCTCCATTGGATGAATAATAGACAGTAGTTAGTTACCAATTTTTCTTTGTTTAATCTCTTCATCTACAATGGGCCTGGTTGTCCTCGGTAGACCAACTTGATCAAGTTTTGATCCGTCGTGGATTTAATTATACAAAAGTATATAAGATTTGACGGTCTTAGTACATAGAATCTCCTTCCCTGGAGAAATCGTTTTCTATGCCCAACTTCTGAAAGGGGAAAACATGGCAACGTCTCCATCTACAAAGCTCTTCACTCTTTGTTCTATACTGATGGCTGCTCTTTTTGCTTATTCTGCATCTGTCCAGTTAAATGACCCTGGTAAATTTTCTAACTTTTTTTTAAAAATCCTTTAGAGGTGTTCAAGATTGTTAAAAGTTCAATACCCAATCCGTTTTTCTTTGCTTTATTGTTCATGGTGGTTCAGATTGGTACTTTTGGTTTCCTTTGTATTCCTGTGGTGGCGTTGTGAATCTGATGAACTGCAAAGTCTCCTGCACGCAAATCAGGAGGACTGCTCTATTGACACTATGGCTTGGCATTTTCTTGTTTTTGAAGGTTGTACTCGAAGGCTTTATGATTAGTAGATCAGGGTTTTGGTCGTTGGATCTTAGTAAGAGAGTTGTGAGAGAGAAAACAGGAAGTGGGCTGGTGATTGCTTCAATGGTTTTGCATTTGTTATCATTACACGAGACAACACATGTCATGCCGAGGAAAAACAAGGAACTCCGGTCCTACTTCTACATCAGTTATGGTGAGATTATTTTCCAACTGCTTTTGACAGTTTATTTTTGTTAATGATCAGTGGATTAATGAATGTTGCAGGAATGGCGATTCTTGCGTGCTTGAGTTTTGGACTTCCCTTCTTCTTCTTTGTAATAATGCATGGAGAGATGAAGTTTGACCATAACGAATGATAGAACCTCAATTACTGTTACAATCTTAAGAGCATGAAGGATTTTTTGACTTCTTGCTTGAAAGAGTTGCCTTCTTATACCTTTCCAGCATTTAACCTCTCCGGTGTAAAACGAACTTCGTTGAGACATTACCTCATTCCTCGACTTAGCAAGTATAGCCACAGTTCCCTGCAAGACCACCATCTCACGCCAGGCCATGGCTTGAAAAAACCACAGAATCGATGGGCATCCCAGAAAATGAGCTTACTTCTCTTTCAGTGTTTCAATCATTATCCACAATTTTATGATAATATCACCAACTTCTCGACTGGATTTCTGTTTTAAAGTTAACTTCCCGTCTTCTGTACGAAGTTAGCAAGTAAAACTGAAGAAAATTCAATCATCCAAGCCATAATTAAGTAATGTGCAGGTAAGAAGTTTCTAAAAGTGACTACTAATCTAGATGAAAGAACCCTTAGAACGATGAGTACCTACAAGCAGTTAGCGCCAAAAATTCATCTACACTCCATGCTAAGCTAGGAAGGCAGCAGTATTAATCACAGGAAATCATGTTTGAGAACGCAAAGAAATTAATAAGAATAGATACAAGCTACTTGCTGGGCCAACTAAAGATTTCATCCCAAAATTGACCTGAGCTGAAAAGATGTTTCACTTTCCAGGGATCCCATTGTAGTGTCTCTGTTGAAATTTTGATGCTACATGTGATTTGATCAGCAGACAAATTTAACCACAAGACTCCGGGATCGTTTCAACCTTATTCAACACGTGGGTGTATTCAGCATGAGATCTTTCAAAGCTTTTATTAGCAGAAAACACCATACAGGCACAATTTATTTTGAAAATTAGTACAGGCGGCCCCGACATTTGGAAGCTCCACAATGGCAAGGATATCCTTCTCCAGGTAGTAGCTCGTACCGATAATTGTATGTCAGTTCTTCACCACAAGCTATCTGCTCAGAACATAGTTTGAGCAATAAATAGAATAACAAGCATAGCTACTGATACCCATTAACTTCTTTTGAAATAAGATCTAACCAATCAGTTGCAAGTTACAAAACCTCCCATTAGATAGAGCATGTATTCCCTGAGCAAATATGCATCCCTGAACCCAACAATAATACCGATACTTGCATGCCACATTACAATATGAGAGCATATAGAAGTCTTGCTAATACCAATCCCATTCATAAAAAAAAAATGACATAAAAGAAGAAAGGTTAGAATTTGCTTACATCTCGACTTGCATAAAGACCAATATGAGCACCTATTGAGTCCATGCTGTCCACAAGAACTTGGCGATTGACAAGATTTGGCATGCAGCTGCAATAAAAACATGTCATGAGGGGGTATCAGAAGCCACCTGCTACTGTTTTGATTAATTCACAAGATTGTCCTTGCAAGCAGGAATCCAAACATTCAAACTCGTGACACACTCTACCTAGTAAATTCTTTCCTACCTGTGATTAATGAACCTTGATACATTGCCATATTTTGTAGCGTCAATAACATAGGGGGCCTGTCCTTCAATCAATCTGCTCATATCATCAGTATGAGCATCAACATTATAAATATAGCTGCAGCCTTCCTTCCCGTACCTGGAAGCCCAAGAAAGAACATTCATCAGATATGCACAGAAAGCATAAGCTGAAAAGATTGCATAAAGTCTCTAACCTGTCATGCCGCTTTTCTGCCTCCTGCTCCTCCAAAACCTCCCCAATGTACTCACATATAAATGTGCCACGTAGGATTGGTTCACCTGCCCTGACTGCCCAACCCTGACATCAACAAGTAGAGACGTCATACAGGGAAAAACAAAAAAAAAATTAGAAAAATGGAACCATACCTTGTTTTCTGTCTTGAAAACTTCCAACTTTACACGTATGCCATTTTGCAAGACCCTGTTGGGGCAGGATTTATTGCAGCCACACAATCGATTGCACTCATAAACAAGGTAACCCTCCTACATATTTCCAAGAAATCTCATAAAAAGTTGTTCTCAACAAGAAAAGATAAGGCAGATACGCATTTAAGCTTCTAACATGATGTTGTTATATAAATGAAAATTGCAGCAGGAAAGAAGTAACTACTGATAATCATCCAATAAAGATACTAAAAAGGTTCCAATGTTGGCTAAATCTAAGCATTATCAATAGATGTATGTCCCTTCTTCAAATTGATTTTCATCCACACATATACAATTTGCTGCACAGCGAGTGCAGAGCATGAATGATATAATATATCATTTTCCATAACAGAATTAAGAAAAAAGCACAAGTCCATAAACATTGTGCAAAAAGACAAAAACACTAAAAGGTCATGTAATCAAAAAATAGGATCAATTAGTGTCCCAATTGTACTCATGTAGAGGAGCTTGGCAACAACTAATTAAGAGTAAATTACTCCACCACAATTTTGAGACAATATTCATAAAAGAAGAGGTTGGCATTACCTCCAAAATAATTCGCCCTTTATCATCATAAGGGAACTTGCGATTCATGGATTTCCCATTTATGTCTCTCGCATCTTCATAGTCATTCTCAAAGAGGTAAACATGATCACATGTTTCCGCACAGCATATCGTATGTTGACAGGAACAACCCAAGTTCAAACTCTGCACCAAGGTGAAACAAAAACAGGAACACCTTAAGAACAAATAATTGAGAAGCAATGTGCATAAGCATGCTCATTTGGTAGGGAGGTCAATTCAAGATCACAACCCTGATGGTGACAAGCAGAACGAACAAGTCCATTGCGCATACAAAGGTCATAATCAAACTCAAAGGACATTGACAAGGTTCAGCTTACCACCAAAAAAAGATTACCTCGATATCTATACCATGGAGTTGATCAAGCAATGGCCTTGTGACATAGGTAAACATTTCCCAAGGCATCGGGCATTTAGGATTTTCATCAGCCGAACCATTCATGGAAGGATGACGGGAATCAACTATATCTTCATCCATCACACAGGTGACTGGTATTGGTTCTTTTCCAAAGCTAATATCATCACATAATACAGTGGCCTTTTGCTTAGGCCTCCCTCTAAGATCATGCAAATCAATGACATAGTGACACTCATCCATGGACCATTCATTATCCTTGTGGACAGTTATATCTGCCAATTCTTTCTGCACAAACCCATTCAGAAATGGCATTACGGGTGACAACAGTCCTGGGTCCTTAAAGCTCTTGCAACCTCTTGGACAGATAAAACCCTCTTGATGCCATTGCACTCGAATATTATGCTCACTGCAAAGTTTGGCTGCCTTGAGATACAAACTCTCTGGCAATACTCCATATTTACCCTCCAACGATGCTTTCAGGCTCACCTTACAGCAAACGGAGCGAGCAATAACCAAAATGTCGTGGTTATTTGGTCGAGCTTTGCTTTTCTGGACTTCAGAAAACAGTATCTTCGCAACTGCTGCACATTGTGGTTCTGCCAGCCTACCAAGAGTCCCAAACTCAGTTACTTGAGGCTGTATACTTAAATCTCCAGTATCAAGTGACTTTGATGGTCGAATGGGTTTTTTAATACCAACACTGCCCCTGTTCCTCATCCTATATGTTGCTGCTCCCAGACCTTTCTTAAATCTAGGGCGGGTAAGTCTTCCAGATTTTAGTTTGTAAGCATAATAATGGATGCCCTTCTTTTGGGGACGGGAACTCGATAGATTTGGTCCCATATGAGCAGCCTGATGGTGGCGGCCAAGATCAGGCAACAAGTCAAATTTCAACCCACAAAACCTGCAAACAAACTTCCGAATACCACCTAAATGCTCGGTGTTATTATCCATAGAAGTTACATTGCTCTGCTCAACTTTTGGTACAGAATTTTCTTTCTCCTGAATTATTGGCACGTTGGGATGCTGAGCAGGTTTTGACAGCCTCAGCTCCATTGGATGGACTGAGAATACATGCAGCCATAACTGGTCAATATTCCCAAAATGGCTGTGACAAGGAATGCACTGAAGCAGCATGCACTGTTCAACAAATTGCACGTGGTGTCTCTCCTGGACATGGGTTTCCAAACCTTTCTTGTTTGTAAAAGAGTCCAGGCATATGGCACAAGCATGACCCCGGAATAGCCACTGTGCTTCTTTTTTATGGATGTCCATCCAGTGACTGCTAAGATCCTGATCATTCAGAAACTCCTTTGAGCATATTTTGCACTTGATAGAGGTTTCATCATCATGACTTGCATTACCAGTCAACGGAATATTTATAGATTCAGGCATTTCAGAGGAGGAAATATGTACATCATCAGCAGCACTAAAACCCCATATTCTCATGAGTCTATCTTTCTCAGTGTAAACTAATTTTAATAATAACTCTCCTACAGAAGAATCTTTTAAAGCTTCGTTCAGGGCCCACTGCAGTTGAACATCCATGGGAACAGGGTTCCTTAGAGATAAAATACTTTTGAATAGCTTGTAGAAAAGCTCACATGCTTGATGTAAATGCATTTTCTGCTGCACGGAGGAACAATACTTCAAAAGATCTAAAAACACTTCTTTTGATATGATCCTACTTTTACCATTTCTCGCACGCTTAAGCCAACTTGGAATGTGTTTCTCACAGTAGATTGAATAGCGTTTTGGACTTTCATTACAAGGATCACTACCATCAATGGGGCTTGAACCAATGCAGTTATGCACTTCTGTGCCCTTGTAATCATGGCTAGGGTATTCAAGCTTCGCAACTAAGCTGTTTCTTCCATTGACAGCATCCACATCATCCATAATTAGGAGAGGCTCCACTTGAAGGGGGCTTTCAACTTCTCCAGCCACTACCACATCTTTGGAATGTGAGGATTCAAAACTGGGATTTATCTCTTCATGCTTTCTCTTAAGATTAACTTCTGGTGAACTCAAAATGTCTTTTGCTTCGGTTCGGGGTCTGTGTTTCTTACAGAACAAGGAACCTGGAAGAGACCGATGCTTACATCGGGTGCCTAGAACAGTTGTACCTTCACACAATGGAGTATGAACTGGAGGACTTGCCTCTACTTTAGTGGAGCTTCCAGTGAAACGAGAGGCCAAATGCACACAACAGTACACATCACCATCATTTGCCCACCTTACACACTGTCTCCCTTTCGACTCGATGAAAGCTGTGCACTGGCGATTCTTATTTCCATAATCTATGTTTTTGTTAGCGACAGTCCCATTTACAGGTGTCATTTCTACATGTTTGGGCTGCATCAGCTGAGTACTGCCAGCTTCAACTACAATTTCATCCCATCTTTCAGCCACACTGCAAGGTGACTCTGCAGGTGCAGTTTCCAACCTAGAACCTACCTCTGTGGATAGCTTTGACACTAAGGTGGAAGCATTTATACTGTCTCGATTATTGAAGAATTCAGAGTCAATTTCAACAGTCATTGACTGAAGTGTATTGCTTGTTTCGACCTGGGAAGAATGTGGCTCAGCTCGACGTACTTCTAGCTTGGGCCTCTTCATACTAACTTGCAAACTCAGTGTTGAGGGACTATCACAACTCCTATGCTCCATATCGTCGCCACTAGATATTGGATGAGATGTTGAAAAACATTTCATAACTTCATGCTTCCAGGTTTTCCACTCGGAAGTAAATGTTGGCTGACCTGGTGCATCCCTGAGAGAGTTGATGTCATTCCAAAGGATAGAATCAAACAATTCCTGCATCCAAGAGAGAAAAAAAATAAAACAGCAAAAGGTGAAGAGAAAAGATATAAAGCAAGTAGAAATGTACTGTATCATGATATAAACAAAAAGTGAATGAGCTGAGCAGTAAAGGAGTGTGTTATATCACAAGGTTCTAAAAATAAAAACACCGTAGTATGTAGATGTCTGCACAGCTTTAAATGGTTACTTCAAACTGAAAATAAGAACAAATAATGTAGCACAATCAGTTCACCTTACAATGATTGATATTTGAAAGTATTAGATTGCTTAAGGCTGTCCAAGAGAATAAGAAAGCAAGTAGAGATAGTTGCATTAGGTCATTTATGGATTAAATTGATAACAATGTGAAAAACTAAAGATGTTAGCAATACCAGAGATTGACCAGTATTTTATGTTTATGTGTGCTGCAAGCACCTATAATGTAGGAAAGCAATTAAGTTGGCAGTTTAACAAAAAATAGAGTGGGAGAGAAAGAAAGAGAGAGATAATCACTTGGTTTTCAATTGGCATTCTACAGATACTATCAAGAAGCAAAAAGAGCACATCATGAGGAGCAACAAGAACAAATGTCTCTTCCAGTACTATTGACAGGCCAACACGTAAAGGGTGCCCATATAGCAACCTATAGAATTGGCTTATCCATCTTTGTAGTATCTAAGCAATGGCATCACAAAGTTAATATCGATTCAACACACGTGTGGATCTTATGGAATAAGCATCATAGCAAATGTAAAATATTTTCACAGAAATGTCAAGCTGGATGATGGTACCTCATGGCATTGAATAGTTGTTAAAACAAGCAAAGCACAATTTGATAAATACCTCCCGTAATAGTTCAATGGATTCAGCACAATTTGCAGTCTGACAATGATGCACCCAAGATTGAAAAGAATTTAGAAGCCAGTCTGAGTTCAGGTAACGCTGTAATATCATCTGTTGAGAAAGATAATAAAACATCACTTTAATACTAATCAAGAGAAATAGTAGAACTTTTCTAATCAAACAAACCTAGGCAAAAATCTCAAAAGAAATTCAAACTTGGAAAGCAAAGGCAATGTTTGGCATAACCAAAACAAAATTTTCAAGCTGCCCAACCGAAAAGTCCACATGTATAAGGTATCAAATTTTGGCCCTCAAAAAAACAATAGAAAATATGAAATAATACTTCAGCAAAAACACAACCAATTGAGGGTATACGTAGCGCAACTTTGGAAGGGATATGAGGTGTATATGGTGACTATATATCTCTCTAATGCACATTGATACAAAAAGTGGCTTCAGCAGTTATTTATCTAAGACAGTTGTAGACTAACAAAGGATTCGGATATGGGAGAGGAACTTGCTTTTACATGTTGTAACTTGCTGCGGCATATATGGAAAATGAATTGGTGAAAGGTCCTAAATCCTTTTTGCTCAAATTACCATAAGAGGAGGAGCTTACCATTTGAAGTTTCAGGAGCATTCTTCCAAGATCAGGATAACCATTACATCGTGAAGCCTCCATAGCAAATTCTTTCCACACCATCACATCACAAGCAGTATCTATCAAAGCCTATTACAAATTTGAGAAACAAAATGAAAATTGTAAGCAAGATCAGAGCAGTTAAAGGTCTTTCTCAGTATAGTAAAATCAACCAATCAATAAGCGGATTACCTCCCTATGGAATTGATCAACAATATTCAGCATGCCAACAGCCAGTTTTTGCATTATAAACCGTCGTGGAACACTTAGATCATTAACCATTTTTAGTCCAATTTTATGATTCCTATATGCAATAGGCTGTGGAAACTCATTGATTGGTTGAACAAGTTGCTTATCTACCCAGGAATAATTCCTAGTGTGGGGAAAAAAAACCACAAAATACTTCTTCCGATCATGAGTTGGCTTTGCTTTCAGAGTTGATAAAGGCCGGTCCTCGCTTGCACATCTAATTCCTGCTTGCCACTTCCCTCTCCACTATAATTGGAAAAGCAAATGAATTAAAACCAGAAGATGCTATAATGGATTTTGCCGGGAACAAGCAACAGAGACGAGCCAAGAAGGATTCCAAAAAAGATGAGGTACCACAAGCAAAGAATTAACTAGACTCTTACAAATTGTACACAACACCTTCTCACTTGCAAAAGAAAACTATGCATTTATGAAAGCAGGTACCTTGACCCATAAAGCAACTGCTTCATCATTTTCAAGCCACTTGGGCTCTGAAAGAGAAGAATCTCCGTCCTTGCAGCTGCTTGGCTCACTTCCAAAAGGATCCACAGTCAAGTGAGAGTTCTCAGAGGTTGCACTTGGTTCTATGCAGTAACCATGCATGTTCAAGTCGCCACCATTGAAATCATAAGAATCACAAGACAACCTTTGACTCTCTGCCTGGCAATCAGAAAATGGAGCTCCAATTTTGTGTCCCTCTGACATGGGCGATTCATCCAAAGTTCCATGTCCCTGTTTAGATCTTTCTGTCTTATCCATGTTCAGTAATAAGCCATCAGCTCTAGCATCAGCAGTCTGAACTTCATTTCTATGTTCAAATCCATTAGATTCACCACTATAAGCAAAAGATGTTCCCGAATTCTGTTGAGCACCCTCGGATTCTCCAACATACTGGACACCAGAACAAGGAAGGACTTCCATAATTTATGGTAAAATCTCCAGTCACATGTAATGCATAGAGAATTATTGGCTGGTTTTCATCAAATTTTCCTGTTCAAATAAAGCTAAATGCATTGGAGGCTGAGAGGCATATAAACAGAAGTCATAGGTCCAAGGAGCTAAATCTCTACCAAGAGTGTCCAAAGGAGGCAAAACAAACTGATGGCAAAAAGGTCTATATGAAGCCCCTATAGAGTAACTATCAAAGCAAGCTGTTGTTGAATGATCCAACATAGTGTTGATTTTAATCACCCAACCATTATGACAGGACAATAAATTAAATGCTAAGAGACAAAAAACTAAACAGACGATGTAACAAAGTTGCATTTAAAGCTTCAGGCTTTGAGCACAACAAAGTTACATTTCAAGCTCCAGGCTCTGAGCATAATAGAATAAAAGGACACAACAACCTTTTGCAGAAAGATCAAACACTTCTATTGTTGAACTACTGTAACGTTAACAAAAGAACTTGTAACAATCTGTTTCGAAGAAGTTTTTCATTTCCAACAGCCCACATTGTGGCACATTGATTTACATTCCCATCAGCATCCTGATATACCATACCTTAACCACAGGAACCTAAACATGCAGTCTTGAGGATATTAAACTTGCACAACAATATAGGTTTATTCACATTATGTTTAAATGCTCTTGTTTAGCAACACAACTATTGACAGGGAACCAATTATGTTTGACCAAGCCAAAACTATTGCAAGGGAAGAAATAACCACAATTAACGTATATTAGAACTTAGCAATGCAACCATGTATCTCACCCGGGCACCTATCAACAAATATAAGAATTCTTTATTTTTGCATCATCATAATTTCTTTAGTTTTACTTTTAGCATTTCGCAACCATTTTTCCTATTTTCGTTGGTCTCTTTGAAGTTCACCGTTATAACTATGGAACCTCTAAATCAATAACAGAACTCAAGTACTCCATGAACCATAGGTACTTTATAAGCAATTTTGTTGACTCTTCATATTCCGTCTTTAAAAAAAAATCGTCAATGAAACCTCAACTGAAAATTCAAATACTGCTTCATGTGTCCACATTCAGAAAACAATAAGGTGAATGTTAATAGCATTATTTTTATTGGTAACAGTAATAATGGTAATAATATGCTGAATTAATTGCATATTATAACGTACAGATAAAAGACAGAACCAGTCTGATAAAATGCTGCCACCTTCTGTTTCCTCTGCCCTGCTTTCTCGTGTTCAGTACACACCAACGTTGCTCACGTATTGAATGGAGCAAACTGCATACCCGATTTCAATCAAAGCAACCCACACCAGGCTAACAAATTGTAGCCCCGTCCGTATTCAAGGATAATCGTATAAACATTATACGACTAATCAAGTGAAAAATCGACCAGAAAACTAACTGTAACTTATAACATGAACTTTTAAGTTTTTAAAGGTCTCACTGTCTATAAATTTGGCAAAAATAACACTGCCACACGGCAAAATAATGCAGCATAATACATAGCAGATGTAACCAAGGAATTAAAACCAAAAAAAAAAAGAAAGGAAATTTCTTATAAAGATTAGCAGGCCAGATCCTAGAAACTACCTTAAGCGACAAATAGTTCAGATACCATGACCTAAAACCCCAATCCACTTGACCCAATACGGGAGCTGCATTACTCCGAAATTCCCATGATTAGCCTAAGCAAGAATTAGAGGCCTTCAAATTACCTATAAAACCCCTCAACATCATACGTATGTGAAATAGGGGCGAACCAGAGGGTGGGTCCGATCAGGAAAATTAGGAAACACCATAAAGACACAATTTTGATCCATAAAATATAGTAATTATCAATGGGGAGTCCAAATTAAAGGTTGAATCGAAGTGGGGTTGCCCAGTTTTGAGTTGGGGTTGTTTGTCCCTTGTGGGTTTAAAATTTATATTAAGGTTAGCAGCAGCAGGGGAGGTAGCAGCTAGGTCAAAAAAAAAAAAAAAAGTGACTGTAAGAGAAACGTATGTGACATGCAACAACATAAGCAACATAGATGGGTGTCTGTCTGTCCCTCTCGTGACTAGTAATAAGTAACACACAGACGATTATGTGACGGAGGAGTAATGGGTAATGTACCTCAAAACAGAAATAGCCTCGCACAGAGATCACCACCTTTTGGAATAGATGTGGTTTTTGGTTACAAGATTTAAGAGATAGGTAGGGGTGAAGGTGAGAAAATTGACGGGCTTTGGACAATTTTTTTTGGTGGGCATGTGTGATAATTTGTGTGTTGAAAAAATTGCCTGCCCAATTTCTGTCAATATGGCTAGTGAGAGATGTGACCAGATTTTGTGAAGGGTGAAAGAGGGGAGGGTCAGGGAGGGACGAAATCGAAACAGAACAACAAGATTGACAATTGGGCTTATGGCTAGTGCCCCGTGGCCTAAAGAGCTGTTTATTGAAAAGGGCAAATACAAGATAGTTACATATGTAGAGAGGTCTAGAGAGAGAAAGGGTGAGTATGGTTTGGGGGGTGGGGTACGGTACGGTTTAGAGTTAAGAGTTAGAAGGTATGTATGTGTATGAAGAACAAAAAGCTGGATTTTCCTTTTTTATAAATCTAAAAAACGCATGAGATGAGATGAGATGAGATGAGATGAGATGAGAGGAAAGAGGGAAGGGGGATAAGGAAGGAGTGCGTTTCTATAGGGCTTTTATATTCTTATTCGTTTTCCATACAACAATCTGCTTTTTTTTGGTAGAAATAGAATAGAAACAGGACTCACTTGGCTCGGCACAGAGATTTGCGTTTTCACTGTGACTCCCACGACGTCGTATCAATCGTTTACGCGTTACACATTTCTTCTGCCTTACAAGTCAAAATCAGTTTCATAGAAAACAATGCATACGCGCAACAACTCCCTTCTAAAGATGATGAATTGATGCTTAACTAACTTACGGTCAACACATGTCGGTAATTTATAATTTTCGCTTATAATTAATACGTATTTATTATATATTCAAAAAATAACATCATGAATTCTAAATAATTCAATTTTAATTCATTAATTTTAGTCCTAGTCAAATTAGATGATCTAATATCGGTAACCTTTAATTAAAGTAACTATTATCTTTAACGAAAATACACATTTTTATATGGACCGATTCATTTTTAAAATTTTATATAATTTAATATTCTTAAAAAGTTATTATACTTTATTCAAATTTAATTCGTTAATTTTGGCTCTAGGTACTGAAAATTGCCAAATTTAAATTAAAGTAACTATCTTTAAATTGAGCTAAGATACAAATTTTTTAATAAATCAACTAATTTTATATTTTTATAATTTAATGCTCTTAATAATTTATTATACTTTATTAAATTGAGACATATATGATTTATGTTATTTCTTATTAAAATTTTAATAAAAATGACTTATGTCATACTTTTACTATTTTTGTGTGAATCATTCAAAAACAACTTATCTACTAGTCGGAGATAATATAATGTACACTAAACCTCCCCCGGGAGGCTAGAGAGAATTTTACTAGACTATTGTTGTTATTTATATATGTCATACTTTGAGACATAGCACTTCCCGATTTCATTTTAAAAAAATGTTGACAGTAAAATTAATAAAGATATGTTCTTTTAACAAAGTCTAAGACTATCCCCTCAAAAGATTGGATTATAGCCATAGGAAAAGAGATTTAACAAGCAGGTAAACCAGAAAAAAAAAAGTATGGATGACTATGTCCATCTGGTCAATCAAGTAAATGAGAGAGGATGTGGAAATTGTTCCAAAGTTAAATTAAACCCATGCTTATGGAGTATGGACCGCACTGGAAAGTTATTGTTCAAAGCCTATTTAGTATTGAATGGGCTTGGATCACTGTCCTGGGTCCAACCATTAAATATGCTTCTTCTTTACAGGGAACTTAATTTGGGGCTGTCAAAGTTGGATTTGGGTTTTTCTTGTATTGCCTCTATAACTATCAAACCAATCACACATAGAATTGAGTTAAAAAAGGTCACATATCCTTGACAATACAAGAGATATGATTACATGATAGGGATATATTACCAAGAAACCCTAAATTGAGGCGTTGAAGAAGGGATTCACATAATTGGCCTGTGTTTAATCTGAGTCGCTTTTTAAATGTTCGCAATCTTTGAAACCCTTTATTCCCTTAAACCCCTTTTAGGAAAAGAAAAATTAAAGGAGAAAGAAAGATTGGGAAAGAGAGAAAATCTGCCTAAAAAGGGTTGAAGGCTACTTTGGACTTTAGTCTACTTTCTTCCACTAATTGTTTAAAGGCTTCTCATCCCATCAAGCCTTTGCACTTGTAAGACCTTGTAATTTATTTGGAGGAGAGCATAGAGGTCCTAGAACTCCTTGCATGCAATGTGTCAAAGGGAAGACCAAAGAATTATTAAACTACAATGAGTTTTCAAGTTAACACGCATTTTCAAAAAGTCGTCACTTTGTAATGCTATGAGCATAGCATAAGATAACTGAGAACCAGTGTTTGACCATACATGAATTTGTAATGAAAAGAATGTATTGATCATGTTGTTCTGAGTTGACTGTAGAGGAGAGTAAAGTAAGGGATAAATGGAAAGCAGCATGCTTTGCTTTTTCTCCTTGAATGATGGTTGCCACTTTTATGCAGTTAGAAGAGGCTAGAGCTAAACTATGCGTGCAGGTTACCCACGGACCATGCATGTTCTTCACCAGTAAAAGTAAATCCTTCAGTTCCCAGAGTTCATCGTTACCAAAGCAATGGCCTCTTAGACGTTGGATCGACAGCAGCATACATAGAGAAAAGGAGTAGGTAGGCACGTACTTAAGAACAACCATATTTTTCTACAACTAATTTTAAGATTATTACATTTCTTCATTTAACACTCAATTATGTTTTTCCGTAAAGCTTTGTTATTAAAAAGTTAACATGATAAACTTAAAATAATTATCATAATCATTTATACTCAGTTGAAGTCTCGTTAAGACGCAGAATCTGAGGAGATATGATAATACACAACCTTATCCGCACCGAATAGAAAGATCATTTATAAAGAAAGATCATTTATAATAGATTCACATGAAAAGACAAAAATTTCAACTTGGAAGCACTATGTACTTCATGTCTCTTATTTGAATTCTTAAATACTTTTTTTTAAAATTCTTGATCACCCCACTTAGTTTATGTAGACTTTTTTTACTCATGTTTATTCTCAATTCAAGTCATTATTTAACAACACTCATCTCTTTGTAACCCCATTTACTTCTATCACAACCACGAATTTTTAATTTGAATTTGTAAAAATAATGTCTTAATTTTATATCTTAAGTTTCATATTTTCCCTTAAAATTATCCAAATGCGCTTAAAACCTACTAGTGTTGTGACATAATTTATCTTATAATTTTTTAATTGTGTAAACATGTTCAAATGACTTTAATAAAAATAAATAAGTTTATACATAAATTATTTTAAATACATCATGTCAATTTTTTGATATCATAAATTAATAGAAATACTTAATTAAATTAAAATTTTAAGATACATTTTAATAAAAATTTAATATTGGAGAATTTAAATATTTTAAAAAATATAGGATAAATAATACGATTGTCCCAAGAACAAATCATACCCAAAATCTTAAAATGATAACCAATAATTTGGTTCACATATAAATCATTTTTTATCTTGTAAGTCTTTTAGAAATGATATTACTCTTGCGCTCTTGGAAGGTTATATAAAGATTTGAATGCGCAACCAATTGCCTAATTAGAGGCTAATTAATATGGTGTGCAAAGTTATTTGAAGTGACAAAAATGTGATACTCTCCTTAACCTTAGATAGTGCTTAACAAGCGAAGTTGCAAGGATGATGAAAAGAGGACTACTTCAAGGCCTAAAGAGTAATGATTTGTTCATTAAAATAATGCACTCCTGATCATCTACGAGTCTATGGAGCGCGATTTGCATATTCCAGGAGGTAGATCGACAAGCCGTTTTGGACCATTTCTAGTAGATAGAGCAAAAGCGGTGAAGTGGGGACAGCAAAAGGTGGGGAGAGATGCCTTTTGCTGGTTATGATTGGCATTGACTCTTTGTCCAAATGTTTTTGGAAAGTTCTCTTTTTTTATGTCACAGTTGTGGGATTCCAAGCGCCTTCCCTGACCCATCACCAATGCTATTAGCCCTCCTCTTGTTGGTCTCTCTCATTTTGCCCACCACCACAACCATTACCGTATAATTTGTTTTCCCTGTCAATCTCTCCATAGCTAAAGGACATGTCTTCTGGATTATGTGAATTTGGTTAGTCCCCACTTGTTATGCAGGAATCAGGACGATGAGGGTGGTCAGAGAGGGAAGCATGGATTCTGAGACAGGTTTTTGAATTGGATTCAGCGTTAGGAGCTGTCATCTTCTTTTATGACAAAGTGAAATTGTTAAGTCTTTGTCTTCGATGGATGCTTGCAAGAATGATATGAAACCACACATGCTGCTGCATATGTTTGAAGTTAAATTAAAAAATTAGTTTAATGATATACTATAATCATTAAAGAAAGCATTTATAACTCGTTCTCTTAAGATTTTAAGTTCAATACATCAGTCTCTTTATATGTAAACCTCCCTTTTTAAGAAAAATTTCAATACATTGAAATAATTTTATAATAAAACAGGTTGGTTAATTTAACACAAAGAAGCAAGTTCAACTCTCCTTTGATTCGAATCTGACCACTGGAATCTTTCATGCTTCCTTCGAACTTCATGCATCTTTTATAATCATTTCCAATTTGTCCCTTTTGCCTCCTTCCACTTGAGTAAATGCGTGATTCCTTGAAAAATGATAGCCTTGGAACCTGTTTGAAGCTACACTATACTTGATTATTATCTGGTCAGCTCTAATTTGAATCTCCCTTATAATTTGCCAATGAAATTCACCATTGGAGAGATTAAATAAGAAGGATAGCAGGCATTGTTTTACCATTCAGACAATTGTGGTAAACAAGAGATTTGGCAATATAAAAGACATTATTCTTGATCTAAATATCACAGGGACTCATGAAATCTACCTAATCTTGTGTTTATAAACTGGCTACATTTCGAGGAAAATCTGAGTGTATTTGGAACTCAGAGAAGGTTTTATGATTTTATAAAGGGGGATGTTTTTTTTTTCCCGGTTTTTAGTTCATGATTGAAGAGATTAATTGTTTTTAATCCAAAAATTTGAGCATGTCTGTCAGATTTGTTTGAAAAATGATGCACCTGCTTGAAAAATCGAACCCCTTAAAAACATAAGTTTCCTGATGCTCTTACATATCTGACATTGAAAAATCACCCCTGTATAGAATCATTGAATAAGATAAAACAGAAGTTTCATTTATTGATATATTGGAAATGTAAATTTCAACTCCTGAATCCTGATGGTCCCAGATTAATCTCCAAGGTGAGTCCAAAATATCCATTCAAACTTTCTTCAGGAATTTATTGTATGGCATGTTTAAGTCTCCATATTTATGTTTGTAAGCCATACCAGGCTCTACTTACGGTTTTGGATTTGGACATTTAATAAGCAGATGTGATTACCACAGAAAGTTTTTGGATTTTGTACAATCTCAACCGAAAAGGACAATCAGAAATAGCAAGTTTTCCGAGGGACAGCCTCTCTCGTCTCTTTTATCTTCTTCTTACAGTTGTTGCAGCGAGGAAAGATACTTTGTTTTTCTGAGGAAACGAACATCACGACAAAAAGGGAAGCCTGACCACCTTTGAACACGCACATAGAGTCACCTTTTCTTTTGCATCGAATGGTGGGAAAGGTCAAGACCTCCATATATACCATCATATTTTTATTTTGAGGATTCTTTGACAAAGATTAGTCTCTTGTCTACTGAAGGACAATATGGGGTATCCATCTGCCCATGATCTGATTTTTCTCAAAAGAGCTGAGGTTTAGACAATGATATGCCCCACAAAACCTCATATCATTCCCAAGCATCCAATGTCTACTTTATCCCTCTTATCCTTCGTTCCTTTTTAGGTGAAACTGCTTTTCTTCTTGTAGGCTGAAAACGTTTTAGCAACTTACACTTGGACTTTAACTCTTTTTTCTTGGTTAATGCTCGTTAAATGCTTATAATCGTTATATTTGGATGGACTCGCTTGGGAGCAACTTTCGGGCTGTACCTGGAGAGGTGCTCTATAAAGACGTTAACTTTCTTGAGAAGCAAACAAACCCATCAAAGCTTTGGAATTAAAAGTAACTGACAAGCTTGGAATATTGCATGGCTTTGTGCATTGTCCTACAACTATCAGAACGACTTCCTTCACCTTTCAAGAAACGTAAAAGACCAACAAGTTTAATTGGACAGTAGATTTGAGCCATGACGTTGTAATTACTCAGTATCTCTTTCTAGCGTTAGTCAAACTTTAGCAATCACGTTAGTTGTAGCTGCAAATCTTATTCTTTTCTTGTTTACGTAGAAGTGGCCTTACTTCACCCTAAAGTCGTAGTTTTTGTCTTCTATAGTCTTATTTAATCTTTAAGCATGTCAATCAGTTCTAGTAAATGAGCCTCCTATATTTGCGAATGAAAGTAAAAAGAAGACTTTTTCTTGTCCTGTGGCACCTGGAAATCTTCGTTTCATCTGTAGATTTGTCTAGGCTGGTAATATACAAGCTTAAGTAAAGTCCTGTAATATCAAATCACAGGGTTAACGTTGGATTGCAAGTAATTGAAGCCTTTTTGACTTTAAGTTTAGGGGTCTGTCAACATGGAAAGTAACATCTTATCAATCATACAGCAAAAGTTTGGTAAGATGGTCCAACAATTTGTTTTTTCAGATTACAATGATTGCATCGAATTAGCATATATTTGTATCTTGACTCCAATAGCAGCAAACTTAATTATACAGATTCATGTACTGATGAAGAAATGAAAGTTTTTTTAGATTGAAATTTCTAGTGGTTTTCTTTCTATCATTCTGCACTATTTCTTCTGCATAACAAAAGTGCAAATAAAAGTGAATGTGACTAGCCAAGGTACACAGAGGACAGCATATATTGGATACACGAGTACGAGACAAAGGGTGTAGGGAGGTTCACCAACTCCCACTTGCTCCCCAACAAGAGAAGAGAATATGGGAATATGGGTTCGATCTTGACAAGCACTATTATATTATATTTTACTTTCGCTTAACAGTAACAGCCACTATATATATCTTCCTCTCCTTTTGTCCCTTGGATCTCTCCAGTCGAGTGGAAATTATCTAGCTTTAGACGCTTTGACATTTGGAGTCCAGACTCATGCTAACTTTCTTCTTCATTTTAAGCCCACGAGCTGGTTTTCCATTTTTTAATGCAAAAGGTCCCTCTGTTTCTTACAAAAGCCAGCTCATTTATACAGAGTGAGACTCTCTTCAAGGTGAAGGTTCACCGGTCAAAAGCTCAAATGTCCTATCTTTACTGAGCGGCAGACTCTGTAGCATTGGTGAAACCGATCTCGTTCAGCTCTGTTATGTTCAGACTCTGGTAACTACAAATGATCACTTTGACAGTACTTCCTCTAACCTCTGGTTTTGTTCATATACAAGAAGACAAGTGAAGTTTTTGGATTCTAATTACTGCTCTCTGCAAACCAATTTGGTTTCCGTGAGCTACTGCGTCTACTACTCTGGCCAATCTCTTAAAGCACGCATCTGCGTACTCGCTTGTTTCGTTCCAGGAGTGTAATGGTAACTTTTTTGATCTTTGGTTTCGCTACACTTAATTCGCTTCCTTCAAAAGTTTTAATTAACTAGCTGCTGCTTGGAAATGGGCTTTCAGAGATGTTATCTGAAGTGGTTGAAAGCCGTAAAAATATGGGTGAGAAGGTGGCTCCTGGGCATAAGAGGTCAAAGAGGTACTTGTTATATTTTGGTAGCTTGTAATTATTCTTCTGGTTGCCTGTTTCAGTTCATGTTTTCACTCGCGGGGTTCTCTTAACAGGAATAGTTCTTGTGACTGGTTTATTTAGCTGACTGAAACTTGAGCATTCACAGCTGTAAGCTGTATTTAAGAAGTAGCAACCACGAGAACTATATTGTATACATTCCCTATTTTAGCTCTATTTCTAATATTAGTGAGTCACTATGTCCACAAGGAAGAACCTTGAAAGCTTTGTGGTCCAGCCAAAATTATTGCATCAAGAAAGAGTGCTAAACTGAGGATTCTCTTCAACTGTCCTTAAATTGGGCTTCTTATCATGAAATCTGTGTTCTTTACTCGTTCTGGGGTTGAAATTCACAAGAAGGATTTTTTTTTTTATAATGGAGCTTAGGAAATTGATTGCTAATTGGGCCTTATGTAGAAGGTAATGGTATCTATTATGCTATCTTTCCCTTTCACAACTTGGACAAGAAAATGCAGTAAAATGTTGTACTAGGTTGTGTAAGTTATCTATGCGGCTGACTAGATTGCAGAAGCATACTCTTCAGTTCTTTTTCTTCTCCAGTTCATATACTTCATCTTCACTATGGCAGCTTCCCATACAAGAAACAAGTCGAGGAAGATGGATTATATAGTTCCTTGGAGCCACCGTGCCTTAGAAAACATGTAACTTTACTCTCTTTCACTCTTTTGTTAATAAATCTGGAGTGTTCTATTTGCTTGAAGGCTTGATTCATAATATGGATTGTGTAGCTATTCTGATTTCATCTTATATGATGGCCTTGGCACAAGAACAGCCAGACCCCGGATCTCTTCGTCACTTTTTATTCCAGAATCTTTTTTCCTTTGCATATACTATGAAGGTCCTTGTTTGGAGTAGGTCAGAAAGCAACAAATTACTTCTAGTCAAATCTTCCTTGTGGCCCATGTTGAAAAATATACAATACTTGCAAATATACCACAGAGTGACCATGTTATTTTGGACCAAGATTTTAATCATCCATTAGAACCTCAAACAAGATCAAGTACTATACTTATATTTGAGTTCTGGTGTAATCAGGATATGGGGGATTTGAAGACCTCTATCAAAACTAACAGGAAACAATCTCCCAAGACTTCAGTTGGAAGATCTTTGAGGCAAGAGGTGTGGAACATAAATCCTTTTTTGTTGAAATCACAAGTTTCATGTGGCACGTCAAAATTTTCTATTGACTCTGTTTTGTTCCACAATCACTTGTATGCAGATACTACAGCTTGAGAAAAGATTGCAAGATCAGTTTGAGGTTCGATGTGCTTTGGAAAAAGCATTGAGTCATAGACCTTTGTCTCATCATATTGCAGCTGATGTGTCAATGCCTAAGGTAATTCCCTGATTAGTTTCGAGAGAACTGCAAAGAATTCCTTCTCTTGATCACTGTCGATCTGACTACATAGTCTCCTGAAGCTTAACTCATTGTAGTCAAGTTGAGCTAGGCATATCTTGCTAATAGTTGAGTTGTCAAAACTTAAAGTATAATCATAACTTGTGGTTGCATCTTGCTCCTGGTTCTTGTGGGTTCCACTTGTCAAACAGAATCCAATCGTCGTTGTGAATATGCACTCGCTGATTTCTGATACGCTCTGTGCCTTGTATTTTTATTGTTGCAGCCAGCTGCAGAACTAATCAAGGAAATTGCAGTGTTAGAGTTGGAAGTTGTGTATCTGGAACAATATCTTCTTTCATTGTACCGCCAAGCATTTGATCAAAAAACTTCTGCAGTATCTCCACACAAGAATGAAACGGCAAAATCAACAGCATCAACTCCTAAAGGCAGATTGCTGGATGTTCCCCAACCTGATCTCACGTTAAGGAGAGGAAGTCCACATGTGCTCTCTAATTTCGGGTCACGTGAGAATCTAAAGAAGGAATTTAGTGGCATTAGAGGTCAAGAGAACCCGTTAGATTCTAGCATTCACCGTTGTCACTCTACCCTATCACAACGTTCAACATTCTCTACTAGAAACTCTCCTCCAGCAGAGTTTTTGGGAAGGACAGCACGTGTTTGCCATTCCCAACCATTGTCCATGATTGAGGTAACATAAACATAAAGTCCCTAGTGTTTTTTTTATAGTTCTTCTCTGTTTGACTCCCTGAAACTGGCTACAATGTTCGTCCATATCATAGCTCTGCCTTCTTTCAACGACTTTTTAGTGCAGTGCACTTTCAATTCCAATGCTAGCACAGAAAGTAACTTCAAAGAAACTAAAATCCTTTGTAACCCCACTTAAGTGGCCTAGGTGGATCACTTATTTTCTGTGGTTTTATACAGTATTCTCAGAATGCATCAAGTATAATCAGTTTGGCAGAGCATCTTGGTACACGTGTCTCTGATCATGTTTCAGAATCTCCTAACAAACTTTCTGAGGATATGGTCAAGTGCATGTCAGCCATATATTGCAAACTTGCTGACCCACCTTTGACCCATAATGGCCTTTCATCCCCCAATTCATCACATTCCTCAGTTACTCCATTCTCCCCGAGAGATCATGGTGATATCTGGAGTCCAGGGTTCAGAAATAGTTCATCTTTTGATGTACGATTGGAAAACCCTTTCCTTGTTGAAGGATTGAAAGAGTTTAGTGGGCCATATAGCACAATGGTTGAAGTGCCATGGATTTACAGAGACAGTCAAAAGTTGGGAGATGTTGAGCACTTACTAGAAAACTTCAGGTGAGCAATTGTTGATGTTTAGTCAATCACCAGATGGCATTGAAGAGCCTAGCCATGATGTAAATTCATTGAAAGTTCTCTTGCACTTAACAAGTTATTTTGTTGTAGATCACTTATCTGCCGTCTAGAAGAAGTAAGCCCTAGTAAGCTTAACCACGAGGAAAAGATAGCTTTTTGGATCAATGTGCACAATGCACTAGTGATGCATGTAATAATTCTTTTCCTCGGAAATGTTCAATGGAAAGTTGGCTTTTGCATTAGTCCTAATTAAGCTGACTGCTGTTTTTCTTCTGAACAGGCATTTCTGGCTTATGGGATTCCACAAAACAGTGTCAAGAGGGTCTTTCTACTTTTGAAGGTAAGAAGAGCTCATTATGCTCTTCATTTGCACAGAATTTGTCACAATTATTCATTTCTCTTCTGACCGTGGTGCATACAGGCTGCTTACAATGTTGGTGGACACACAATCAGCGCGGACACAATACAGAGTTCAATCTTTGGTTGCAGAATGTCTCGTCCTGGACAGGTGAATCTCAAGCTTTAGCTAGGCCTTGAGGACTAGTAGTAGCATGGTCATCGGAGAGTAGCTTTGAGTCTAGATATTGGCTCACAGTGAATGATTCTTGAAATTCATCTTTTGGTTACATCAATGCGAAGGCCATCTTGTTCATCATACACACAATCTACAAGCATGCATGTGTCATTACTCTGTTTGGAATATGGAAGCTGTTAGGAACTTGTTTTTTATGATTAGTAAACTTCTTGTAGTAAGGCTGATAAAGCTTACTTTTCATTTTAGTGGCTAAGATTGTTGCTGCCATCAAGGTCAAAATTCAAGAGAGGTGATGAGCGGCAAGCATATGCAATCGAGCACGCAGAACCCCTTTTGCACTTTGCCCTCTGTTCAGGAAGCCATTCTGATCCTGCAGTACTTCACTTTCCTTGTTTCTTTTATGTTTAGATCAAATTGTCGCAAAACCAGCTTTAGCTTCAGTTTATTTTATTAACGTGCAAGTAATTGATGTAGCTTTTTTTCCCAGGTTCGTGTGTATACTCCTAAGAGGGTATTACAGGAACTCGAAGTTGCAAAAGAAGAGTACATTCGAGCTACTTTTGGCATGCACAAGGACCGCAAAATCCTACTTCCAAAGATTGTGGAATCCTTTGCGAAGGATTTGGGTCTGTGTCAGGCTGGCATCATTGAAATGGTCCAGAAATCACTGCCTGAGTCTCTAAGAAAGTCAACAAGGAAATGTCTGGTAGGAAAGCCCCGAAAGGGCATTGAATGGATACCTCACAATTTTACCTTTAGGTATCTGATATCTAAGGAGCTAGTAAGATGATTGTTTATAGGCAACAAAGGTTATTGATGCTTCACAGATCCACGTTGTTCCCAAGGTTTCTGCAGTTTATATTCTTTTTTTCTTTTTCCCCATGTACAGAGTAGAAGAGGGACTCAGAAATGTTAGCTAGAACAATGTGTCCCTTTATCTGATGTATTCTCCAGTCTATATGCTATGTAATGGAATTATTGGCAATTATATGATGATGTCAAGGAAACTGATATTCTGAATCAACCATCACTTCAGACTTCCACTTTTTTCCTATCATATCGGTGAGGAAAGCCTCCATATGCCTTTCTTCGGGATCATTGCCACAGCTTCTTTTTCCTAATTATAACTATGCACTTGTTCCATGCAAGCGTCCAAAAGAAGGAAACTCAAGAACGACTCACTGAAGTAGGCCATCAAGAATCCCTGCACTACTATCTGAAACTGGAAATTGGTAACTGGAACTCTTTATGTTTAACCATTTGCAGAACCTAAGCATACTTAGAAACTCACGTGTGAACCCCTTCGATGATAACCCATTGACTTGGGATAGTGCATGATTGATAGACCGTTCCAGGATGTGATGGGTTAGAACGAGCTCTAATTCACTTCTGAAGCTGGATCATATCAGTTATTGATTACCCTGAGCAAGCTTCAGCCAATTTGTTAAAATTATAGTGAATACTGTTATAATTACCAAGAGGACATAACCATTCAACCAAACCACATGAAAACTAAACAACAAACTCCAGAAAAAAACCTTCTTATTTCTCTAGTACGGACCCGCTCCTTTTGATAAACTTGATAGAAAAAGAGAGAGATTTTGGTTGAATACCTTACGATATTCTCTTGACTTATATTCAAATAAATAGATGAATATACAACTTGATTATAATTATAACTGTACAATCTAAAGAATGATTATAGACACTATTATAGGCTGATTTACCTCTAAACATAGCTGTACAATATAAGCAAATATCCAACTGTTATAACAAAATAAATATTATCTGTATATGGTAACATCCTCCCTCAAATTGATGTCAGTTAGTCAAGAAGCATCAATTTGTTAACACTATCAAGAGAGAGCTTTTGTAAACATATCAGCTATCTGTAAGGTAGTGGAAAATTGAAGAGAAACAATACAACTATTCACAACTTCCTGAATATAATGACAATCCAGTTTAATATGCTTGATACAATTATGGTAAATTCGATTAGTAGCAATTTGAATGGCACTAGTGTTATCAACATAGAGAGGAGTGGAATCATGTGGAGGAAACCCAAGCTCAATCAACAATCCTCGAAGCCAAGTAATCTCAGAACATGCAGCAGATACAGTGTGATATTCAGACTTGGTGGTAGATTTGGAGACACCATCTTGTTTCTTACTCTTCCATGATATCAAACAATTTCCAAGAAACATGCACCAATTGGTCAGAGCAACAGGTATTAGGACAAGTAGCCCAATCAGCATCCCTAAAGGCAACTAGTTTCATAGGAGATCTAGCAGGAAAGAATAAACTATGAGAAGAAGTACCTTTCAGATAGCGAATGATGTGACATACAACAGCTAAGTATAGATGTCTTGGAGAGTGTAGAAATTGACTAGCTTGTTCCGTAAAAGAGATGTCAGGCCTAGTGATAGTTAAGTAGTTCAAGCTGCTCTAATCGTCAATACAATAAAGTATCAGAAAGTAGCTCTCCCTCTTCAATATGATACTTAACATTCACTTCTAGAGGTGTATCAGTGTATTTATGCTGGTGCAAAAATATTCTGGAAGAGTCAATATGAACTTCCAATCCCAAGAAATAGGTAAGTTGTCCAAGATCCTTCATATAAAAAGAATCATGAAGATGCTATTGAAGTTGACTAATCAATAAAGTGTTTGTTCCAATTATAACAATATCACCAACATAGTATAAAAGAAGGACAATTCCCATGGAGTTTTTATGAAGAAAGAAGGAAGAGTCATATTGAATTTGTATAAATAGGTAGAGCAGAACTTCTGAGACCAAGCTCAGGGAGCTTGTTTTAAGCCATACAATGAATGTTTCAGCTTACAAACTTCCAAAGTAGAAGAGGAAAACAAACCGAGAGGAGGCGTCATATATATGTCCTCTTTGAGGTCCCCATGGAGGAAAGTATTTTTAACATCCATCTGTTGAAGTTTCTAGTCCTAAGAAGTAGCAATTGCAAGAATAGTACACATTGTAGTCATTTTCAGAATAGGAGAAAATGTCTCCTCATGGTTAATCCATTATTCTAGGTGATTACCAAGAGCAACCAACCTTGCCTTATAACATTCTAGGGTCTCATCACTGTGAAGTTTCACTAAGTAAACCCATTTACACTCAATAGGTTTGACTTTAGGTGGAAAAAGGATAATTTCCCAAGCCTGATTGTCTTGAAGAGCTTGAAGATCCTTTTTTATTGCAGTTTTCCAACATTCATGCTTTGCTACCTGTGAGTAAGAAGATGGAACCAAAATAGAGGAAAAAACAGTAGTAAATGATGTATGATAAGAGTCATACTCAGTCAGAGGTCGATAAATTCTAATGGATCGTCTCACAATAGGTGGACCTGGATCAGATGGAAAAGGACGTCGAGGTCGATAAATTCTAGTGGATCGTCTCACAATAGGTGGACCTGGATCAGATGGAAAAGGACGTCGATTTTACACAAATCCAAGCTTGAACTATTCAATAAAGAAAAACAAGTCATCAAAACCAGGAAGAAAAACAACTTTAGGTGATGATGGAACATAAGTTGGGAAGATAAATTGATTTTCAAAGAAAAAACATTGCGAGAAACTCGAAGTTTCTTGGAACTATGATCATAGCAAACAAAACCTTTTGTGGCTAGACTGTATCCCATAAATGCACATTTAATAGATTGAGTAGAAAGTTTATGACGTTCATAAGGAGGCAAATGAAAAAAAACACACACAACCAAAAGTATACAAATGCTAATAGTTAGGATATTGATGATTAAGACAATAATAAGAAGAATCAAGATGTAGAGTTTTAAAAGGCAATATGTTAATGAGATAAACGACTGTAGATAAAGCTTTGATCCAAAAGTAGGTGGAATTGAAGATTCAAGTAACAAAGTTCCAGCTACTTCTAAGAGATGATGATTCTTTAGTTCTGCCAAACCATTTTGATGAGGTGTATATGGACAATAACATTGTAAAAGAATACCTTTTTGATTTAAAAATTCATGAAAGGCATTGGACATGTACTCTCCACCAGAATCTGATCTAAAAACTTTGATAACAACAGAAAATTGAGTTTCGACAAATTAGCGAAAGTCTTAAAAACAGAAAAAAAAAAGTTAGATTTAGAATGAAGAAAATAAATCCAAGTGAATCGACTATAATCATTAATAAATGTCACAAAATACTTATAATATTCATGAGAAATAACAAGCAAAATTCCACATACATCACTATGAATAATATCAAAACATTTTTCTACATGACTACTAGTAATAGGGAGGAAGCATTTTAGTTTTTCGTAATTTACAAGTTGAACAATCAAAGGAAAGACGAGATAGACACAATTGATCAGTATTATCCAATAGCCTAGACTTTAACAAATAAGACAAAATAGCATAATTAGGATGGCCAAAACATTTATGCCATACCTCACTCTTATTGAAAATAGTAGAGCAAGCTAAAATAACATTTCTTGGAATAGAAATATGTAATGGAAATAAGCATCCTACTTTAGGCCCCCTCACGATCACTTGACCTGACACTTAATCCTACACAGAACAACCATCACGAAAAAAAATACAGTACAATTATTTTTCACTAGTTTTCCAACATAAAGGAGATTATTAGAAGTCTAGGTGATATAAAGGTATTGTCGAAAACTGGAGGGATATCTCCAACAACAGTAATAGGTAAAGTATTTCCATTAGCAACTTGACTATATTCGGAACTAAGATATGGACGGACATTTTGCAGCAAATTAGCTAAACTAGTCATATGATTTGGTGTTGCAGAATCAAGCAACCAAGTTGTAGAGGATGGATTATCCTTACCTTAAATCCCTAAAGCTAAAAAAGAAGAAATAATCATTTGTTAACCATTGCACAGGTAAGGACTGTTGGTTCAACATTCTGATTAGTTGCTGATGTAGGTGAAGGTAACTGTAGTGGCTTGAAAAGTAGTGTTTTATTGATTTTGGACTGTTGGCTCAACATTTTGATTGGTTGTTGATATAGGTGAAGCAGTTGTAGTGGCTTGAAAAGTAGTGTATTGGCGATGTTGGGGACGAATTGCATAGTCTTTGATGATGTGTCCTGATCTTTTGCAGTAATTGCAAAATTCATAGGTACAATTTGGAGTTATATGACCATAATTCTTATAACTAAAACATTGAACCTTGCTTATGTCTTTACCTTTGCCTCTTGCGTGAGCTACAAAAAGCCACTGATGTTGTAGTAATCTTCTCATGTTCAAGATGGGCTTGCGTAAGAAGACGTTGTTCTTCACGAATTAATTCACCAAAGCACTCATCCAAGGTAGGAGGAGGATGATGATTCATTAGATTAAAACAAGCATTCTTAAAATCTGATTTCAACTTCATTAGAAATTAATCACGCTTGCTAATTTCATGAACAACCAATACATCAGAGAGAAAAACTTGGGACACAGTAGCACAAACAATGTCCGAAAATTAGTCCATAAATTCTGAAAACTAGAAAAATACTCATGAATAGACTGACTTCCTTGATTATAATTTGCAATCTCGTGATCCATTTGAAATCTTCTAGCTAAATTCCTTTGATAACAACCCTTTTTTAGATATTCTCACATAGCTTTAGCAGTTTTGTATGGGTGAAATTAAGGACAATGTGAGAATCACAAGAACCTATAATCCAGGACATCACCTAGGCATCCCTAATTTTCCAATGAGCCAATTGGGTAGCATCTGTTGGAGTTGGAACAGTCCTATCGATATGTCCCTAACTCCCTATAGCTCCTTTCCAGTAACATACAATTGGCTCAAGGTTTCGGATTAACAATTTTTGATGATAACTATATAATATTTCAAAATTTAAAATGGATTTATTTCCTTATATAATTAATAGTTTAATTCTCAAAAGGAAATAAAACCAAAAGAAATACACTTTCTTTCTTGCATGAACCTTCATTATGAACTTACCTTATTAGAAATGGTTTATCTGAAAGGATCCTATTAATTATGAAGGTCGTATATTAGCCTCGTGATTACTGAAAGATTTTTGGCAAAGATGACATATAAATTAATCATTCAAAAATCATAATTTTCAAACATTAACATAAACAATAATTTGAAAACATTTGCTTCTTGATTTTTCAA
>JANZLD010000237.1:11865482-11876491 GCA_026413575.1 Erythroxylum carthagenense | reverse complement strand
GCCTCCGGTTTCTGTTCCGTTCTGTCCTGTTCTGTTCTGTCTGCAACCACTGGAGTCTGCAACCAAACGCAGCGTAATACTTGAGTGGATTATGTGTCTCAACAACACCTTAACTTTAAAAAATGGTCTCTCTGAACCTCAATGGGTATTACCGTGAATTGAACGGGGTCCAATTAATAGTCTTGTTGTTTTCTTCCATGTGTCTATCAATTCAAATATTTTGTGCTCAAATTAAGAGTTAGGAGAAGTTATTTCTTATTTTAATAATTTAAAGGACATTGAATCTAAAATAAAAACAGACTGAATTTATAAATATTTGTTAGATCGATCCAATTACTTAATTTTAAACCATGAATTCATTAAGTGGGTTAACTAAAAACACATAATTTATAAATTATTGTATATATTTAATAATTTATTCAATACATATTTTAAAAAATAATTATTATGAATTCGACCTTTATAAGAAAAAAGTGAGAGCTTGACAAATTATTTTCTTTTCATTCTCTTAATATTGAATGTTAGATATATGCTTTTCTCTTAATATTGAATGTTAAAGATATGCTGTTTGGTCCCAATATTAGAAACTAACTCTACTTAGACGGTTCAACTTCAACTGGGTAGGGATGCAGTGGGAGGAAGTCAGCTTAATTTGACCAAGTTTGGAACTAAATCCATCTTTCATAAATTAATTACTACCGGCACTAAAGATTCTTTACGACAAAAAAACAAGTCAGGACCATCTGTATGATAGCCGCAGTAGAAGTTTGAACCGCGGCAACATCATCCAAAATTGAAAAAGGAGAAGACTCAACTTGCCAAGTTGAGTTATTATTAAACATAATTGCCACTCAAGCAAACTTGACTTTTCTACGATAGATTGCATAATAAGGAATTAGAGATAACACTCAGTTAAATGACAATAATTAAGAGTAACCCAATAACATTTTTCCAAACCAAACTATTGCTTTTATGCAAATTTTTGGTTTGACTCCAAGTGGGTTATAGTCTAATCATAGATGTAGAACGCGATGGACACCATGGACAAACGCCATCATGAGAGATCCAGAGGACCACCAACTTGCGGACGGTGATGGCTTGAGCAATTCAATGTCTCTCCAGTAAGAAATTGGAGAGCTCTGAACCTAAAGAAGCGCAATGTTAGCTTTGGGCCCGGCAAATTTGATCCCCCACCAGTGTCATCACAGGCATGAATATGGTAAATAAAGCCAACGTGAACCTTTTTATTCTTTTTCCTGGTCTTTTGGTGTTTCCTGCAATTGGTTTTATTGCTCTCCTGTTTCACGTGTGTTTGAAGCATCGGATTCTTCTAGCTGGCTGACACTTGACAGGGATACTTAACACCCGCTGTGCTGTACTGATAAAGAATTATGTGGCAGAATTTCTCTTAGCTTCTCATTCACGTAAAAGAGGAATATAAATATACTCAGCATATGAACTAACTTGCCTAAGAAGAAGGAGCTAAATAAGGAACAAGATAATTACAGCTAATTACACCAAAAATATTCTAATACTCTCTCTCAAGTTAGAGCATCAAGATTTCGAATGTACCATTTGTGAAGGAAGAATTGAGATTATTGCTTCCCAAGAGCCTTAGTGAAGATGTTGAAAAGTTCATTATGTGTGCAAACCTGAAAGGTAGCAATGTCGCCAGGTTGAATCTGGTTACGCATATAATGACAATGCACCTTAATGTGTTTTGTTCGTTCATAGAAAACAAGATTCTTAGCCATGTGGAGAGTTGCTTGACTATCACAAAACAAGCGTATAGGATGTGAATAACAAGTTCCAAGTGACTTAAGCAAAGCAAGTTCACAACTAGTAGTGGCCATTGAGCAATTCTCAAACTTAGTAGAAGTGTCTGAGATCGTGGGTTGTTTTTTGGTCTTCTAAGATACAGGAGAAAGACCTAACATAACAAAATACTCAGTAAGAGAAATTCGTCGTTAAAGGACACATAGTTCAGTCTAAATCACAGTAGGCATTTAGATGTAGATCACTGTCATGATGAAAAAGAAGACCTTGTCCAGAATGACCTTTTAGATAATGTGGCACCCGTAGAGCAACATTCCAATGAGCTTCTTTAGGCCACTACATAAATTGGGCAAGAGTATGCACAACATAACATAACTTTGGACGGGTGATGGTAAGATAAATGAGATGACTAGCAAGCCTCTTGTATCAATCTGGATGGGCAAAATCAAATCATGTATCAAGCACCATTTGGTGGTTTTGTTCCATGGAAAAGTCACAAGGTTTTGCACCAAGTAGCCTAGCCTAAAAGACAACATCAAATGCATACTTACTAAAAAATCGAAGGAGTTAGTAGTTTTGCAAACTTTTCAATTTTATTGTGGATGTCTCGAGCACAAATAAAAACAAAAACAATTAAAAGAGAAATAATAAAAAGCACCAGAAATTTGTTAATGTAGTTCGGCAGATCTTGCATATATCTGTGGGCCCCTTACCTAGCTTAAGAACTTTCACCAAAGTACAATAGATTTACCCAAGACTTTACTGAGCCGACACTACTCAATCATTAACATTATCTCTCAACTTCATTTTCTGTGAAAGAATTTTATACCTAATAACACGACCAACTCGTGTTAACCTCGTTAGAGGATTTTTCAATACTCCTTTAATGAAAAGACAATAAATAAATAACTCAAGTGATTAATTATTTAAGAACAAAAACAAAAAAAAACACTTGAGACAAAAACATAACAACTTCCATTTGGGTTCAGCTCCTTCGAAATAAAATATGGAAGTCTTCACAACAACAATGGGCTGATTTACATAAATACCAACACGAAGCCACAGAATCCATAATATCAAGTGTAGAGAATTGATTAAGACCCACGGAAATTTTTTTTCCACCAAATCAACTTACAAGTCCAGATGAAGATGTCTGAAAAAGATAACTCACAAGCCCACTGCACTGTAGCAAATACAGACTTCACCGTAGCATGTCTCACTCCACACACGTTTTCAGCTCTCTCACAAAACATGCACAATTACTACAGTGTTTGGTCAATTTTCCATCACCGAACAACCCAGCTACTTCTCTAGGTTTACGTGATCATGATGCAAAAAACAAGAACACATTTAATGCTTCATTGAATTTTGAGTAAAAGAATGATGTCAATGGGTCTTTTGCTTTTCTAGAGAAGTTTTTCTATTCAACATAAATATTCACCTTCGTTATGCCACCTTTACATAATACTCACGCATACCATCTTCACTTTTACACCACTGCTTCATTGAACAACTAATTCACATAAACTTTATCCCACATACGCACATCAACCTCGTTGCCACACCCACACTCCAACTTGGTTTTTGTGCCTTAACCTCATTGATAAACTTCTACAGTGATTAGGAGATGTGCACAATCCAACAAGCGATAAGAGTCCTACTATAACCATACAACCTTCACTTCAAATTCAAACATGTAATAACCTCATCCTTTTATTTTCTTCAATCCACAAAATCTACAAAATTTGGCAGTAACGACTTCAATTTACCAACATGTCCAGTAGTGAAACAATTCAAGTTATAGCAGAATTCTTTTACCACTACAAGTGTAACACCCACATATTTTTTAATCCAACTACAATTAAAATTTTATATATCCAATTAAAATACCAAAACTAAATAAAAGATATCTATAATATATCTTAACACTTACGCTGAGAGAGAAACAACCCGTCTGTACCCTGAGCTATCTTAATACCAAGAAAGTATTTCAAGTGCCCCAAGTCTTTCATGTGAAAGCAAGTACTCAAATAAGATTTAAAATTAGCGATGGCTGCAGGATTATTGCCTACAATAATTAAGTCATCAACGTACACAAGGGCATGAAGAACAATACCTTACCATTCATAAAAGAACAAAGAATAGTCATCATAGAATTAAGTGAAGCCGAAAGACTTGAGCATAGAAGCCAACATAGCAAACTAGTTATACGAAGCTTGATGAATTTCATATAAAGATTTGCGCAAGTGACAAACCTTTCCTAAAGAAGAGCCAGTGAACCCCGGAGGAAGAGTCATGTATACTTCCTCATTAAGATCACCATGCAGAAAAGAATTGTGAACATCAATTTAATGAATTCCCAATCACAAATAATAACAGCGGCAAGAAAGACCCGAATATAGACCATTTTAGCAACTGGAGCAAAGGACTCGATAAAATCAATACCTTCAACTTCATTGTTACCAAGAATAACCAAATGAGCCTTGTGACGGTCAATGGTACTGTTAGAGTTGTACTTGATCTTGTACATCCACTTACACCCAATAGCTTTCTTTCCAAGAGGCAAGTCCTCAATAACCAACGTATCATTCTTTTCGACTGCCTCAATTTTCTTGCGCATGGCATCATACCACTTAGGATCACCAACGACCTCAAAAAATAGGTAGGTTCATGTCCTAAAGATGGAGACGAGACAGGTATTACAGAGGAGGGTCTATATGTTGTGTTGTATGATAATAATAATCCCAATACTGAACATTAGGAAATCATTCCCTTGTACTGTGTCATAGACCATCAGTAGGATGAGCTTCACCAAGGGGTTCAACCAAGTCATGTGAAGAATCAATAGCACCCATATTATGTGTATTAGTATCAAACCCCCTCACTTCTAAAACTTCATCATGGTCATCAACAAAATCAGTCGTAGCACTCCCCCTCACTTCTGAGACACTGGATGTTGGGTTGGGGGCCGAATGGAATTGAGTAAATGGGATAGTTGTAGGGAGTGTGATGAGAACTCAAGGTTTAGAAAATCATCATAGGCAATAGGTGAAGGTGGATCATGAGAAGTAGAAGTAGCAGGAAGGGAATCACTATAAGGAAAATGATTTTCATAGAACACGACATCCTAGGAAACAAAAAAGTCCCCAACCTCAAAATCATAAAGTCTCTATCCCTTCTTACCATGAGGGTACCCAACAAAAATGCACTTACAGCTGCGAGCACTAAACTTGTTCCAATCATGGGGAACTTTGGTTGCAAAACAAAGACATCCACAAATTCATAAATGAGTGTAAGAAGGAGGTTTACCAAAAAGGATCTCATAGGGTGTTTTCCATTTATAAATAGAGGATGGAGTGCAATTAATAAGATAATCGATAGTAAGTATACATTTCTCCCTAAATTCAAGAGGTAAGTGGGCTTGAAAGCGAAATGCTAGGGTTACATTTAGAATATGTCATTATTTTTGTTCTGCCTGTATATTTTGTTGAGGAGTACCAATGCAAGAGCTTTCAAATAAAATACCATGTTCTCCAAAAAAAACTTGTAAAACATGTAAATTCAATGTTGTTATCACTACGAACACATTTAACCTTCTTATTAAATTGAGTTTGAGTCATCGCACACAAATTTTTAATTATTTTCCCAACTTTTGCTTTATCAACCATCAAGTTTACCCAAACTCCCTTAGAACAGTCATCCACAATGGTCAAAAAATATGAAGCATCATATGAAAAAGAAATGTTATAAGGTCCCTATATATTATAGTAAATCAACTCAAACAAATCAATAGCATGACTAGAACTAACAGGAAATGATTCACGAGTTTGTTTCGCTTTAAAACAAATATCACAAGGTTCATCTTTATTCTTATGAAAATCAGTAATATTAACTCTAGGGAGAAGAGAAACGAACTGTCGAGAAAGATGCCTGAGACAATGATGCCATACCTGCTAATAATCAACATCAGCTATATAATAAGACTTCCCAGTAGGTACCATGGAACGTAGCCAATAGACCCCATTTCTCTCTTCACCTGCCCCAATCACATCCTCGAAGTGCGATCCTATATCACACATAGTATGTCAATTAATGTGACTAAAAAATTCATTCTTTGATCAATTAGGCGAAGGAGATCATATTACAAGTTAATTGGGGCACATATAGAACATGAGGGATTTTCATATTGGTGCTAAATACTACTATCCCTTTTTGAACATCATTGGTATGAGTGCCATCAGGAAGCACAATAAGAGATGAAAAATATCAACAAGGTCAACGAGCAAGCTCTTATTGCCAGTCATATGGAATGAAGCTCCAGAGTCCAAAATCCAGTGATAGGAAGACTTACCAATGAGCTTTTCAGTGGAAGAAGATTTGGCATTTAAAGTTTTGAACATCTTCATCACAGTAGTCCATTGTTCATTGATTAAAGCAGAAGTAAGAGTGGTACAGTCTTAAGGTGTCAAATAAACCAGTGCAGGTGTTGGTTTAGCCAAGAAGAGGTGACATTAGCAGACTGAGCGACATTAACAATGCCACGACCAGCAGGAGTAGAAGAAGAACACCCTTCCTCTCCCAGTTCCTTTTGTACTTCTACGACCATTGTTTCACCAATCAGGAAGGCCAATAATTTAAAAGCAAGAACTAACCTCATGACTTGGCATCCACAGTTGGAATAAATTGGCTTGTTAGTATTACTAGAAGAAGCACCACGAGCAGTAAAGGCCACACCTTCACTCTAAGCATCACGTTCGTTGGTCATCATCTTGTGGCATTCCTCTTGCACCACCAAGGCATAGACTCGACTAAACCGTGGGAGAGGTTCATGATCAATAATTTTGGAATTAATGGTTCAATATAAATCATCATCCAAGCCCATAAAAATTTAGCAAACTCACTCATCATTACGTTCTTGACTCAGATTTGAAGCCCAATTACAAGTACACTTACCACATGTGCACCTCCACACTGTCACATAAGGGGAGAGTTCGTCATAAATCTTCTTTAGTTGCCCACAATAGGCAGTAATGCTCTTGTCGTTCTATGCACAACAAGTCAAATCTGACCTCAACTGTTGAATGCAAGGGCCATTCCCAATAGAAAAGTGCCGGCATAGATCATCCCAAAGCTCCTTTACTATCTCATAATAGGTGACAGTAGAGTGAAGAGATGGTTCAATTGATTGGATCACCCGCGCCATGGGCATGGAATTAACACTCCACCAATCCTCAAGTTTAGTGACATCATCATCTCGTTTTGTCACGACTCCATTCAAGACCTAGTTTGGGTTTTGCACGGAAGGCATTACATATACTCTTTTCCCATTCTTGATAGTTATCACCCTTCAAGGTCAAGTGTAACTGATTTCTTATTCTTCTCTCTGGCCATGTTGTGAATATTATAGTGATAACAAAATTAGGATTATAGTGATAACAAAATTAGGCTAAGTTTTTAAATTACCTTGCTATGATACCGTAAAAAATTATGTGGTGGAATTTTCCTATGTTTCTCGTCCATTTAAAAGAGGAATGTATGCACATCATATAAACTAACTTGCCTAAGAAGAAGGAGCTAACTAAGGAACAAGATCATTACAAATAAGGAACAAGCTAATTATAGGTAATTACAGGTAATTACACCAAAAACATCCCAAAGCACATTTAAGTGTTGAATAGTAGTTGTTAACAAGCTTTATCCTTGCGTTGTCCATAAGTTGCTTATATATAATCTCAAGAAGAGTCTCGTCAACTTTTACAGGCTTCATAGCATGATGTCCATATTTTATTCTGTTAAAATTAGTTTTAATGAAATCAACCACCATTCCATTTATTTTCCACTTCTAGAAATAATAACCAACTCAATTCGATAATTAATGAAAATATCTAAAACAAATAATAACTTTATTTTTTTAGTCTTAGACCTTTTTATAATGTAATTCTTAGTGTAAAATCAAAAAGATAATACAGAAGATATGAAAAGAAGAATCTTAGTTTTAACACACAAATAATTTTTATCCTGTTGAGTATTGTCTCAAAGTCAGAAATCTCAGCTCCTCAACGTCAAAAATTATAGCTTGCTTTCGGTGATTGTTGAGTCAGAAATGGTGGCTTATTTTTTGGTAGATTTTGGTGCAACTGGCCTTCACCGTCACCCATTGAATTCTCTATAAAAGAGAAGCAACAACAATGGAAAAGGAGAGACTTAGAAGAGAGTAGAAGCTTTTTGATGTGAGAAGAGAGTAGAAGATTTCTAGTGTGAGAGAGCAGAAGAAGATTTCTAGAAGTGAGAGAGAGCAGAAATTTCTAGACGCAGAGAGAAAAAAAATTATATATTTTTTTGTTTTCTCTTTCTAGTAGGAGTAGGTAAGCTTGGGTTAATTTGGGTCTTTTGAGAAATTGAGTGATAAACACTATTGGATGTTCTCATTGATTATAGTGAAATACTCAGTCGTCTCCAAACTGGACGTAGGCATTGCTGAACTAGTATAAAAATCTTGGTGTTCTTATTGTTGTTTTATTTTTACTCCAAAATTTATTAACATTTCCGCACAACAAGTGGTATCAAAGCTCCAGTTTTTTCTACTATGGTCTTGTAGGAGTGAAAATCTTACGGTGCTACAGTGTCAGCGAATAATATCGGTGCTACAGTTTGTGTGAACAGTGATTACAAATAGTACGTATTTGTCAATAGTGATGAATAGATTGTTGGAGATAAAGATGAGCCTGTTAAGAGGGAGTCGATATCGTCATCGTCGACACCTACATCCAATAGACATCCAATCGCTACTATAAGGTTAGAGGTTGATAAGTTTAATGACTCTAATAATTTTAGTATGTGGCAGTGTGAAGTTATGAATGTATTGTATCAACAAGAGTTGGATATGGTTCTGGAAGATAAACCTGAAGATAAAGATAACAAGTAGTGGACGCCAATTAATCTCCATGCTTGTGCCTCTATTCGATCATTCCTTAATAAGGAGCTGAAATATCCTTATATGAAGGAAACTTCTGCTAAGGAGTTATAGACGAAATTGGAGGAAAAGTATATGACCAAGAGCGCAGAAAATTGACTCTTCTTGAAGAAGTGACTCTTTCGATTTCAGTATCGTCCAGGTATTTCTATGCACGAACACCTAAATGATTATAATAAAATACTTGATGATTTAGCAAACCTTGATATGAAAATTCCTGATGAGGATAAGGCACTATGTTTGTTAAATTTATTGCCTGATGATTATGATTATTTGAAAACTACTTTGTTGTATGGAAAATTCGAGGTGAAACTTGATGAGATTTTTGCAGCATTGGTGAATTATGAGTGTCGTAAGAAGAAACTGAAGACTCACAATTCACAAACTGAGGCACTCACTGCAAGGGGATGAACAAAGGAAAGAAAACATAGGAAGCGGGGAAAATCTCATTCAAAGTCACGAGGGAAGTTTCCAGCTAAAGATGAATGTGCCTTTTGTCTCCAAAAGGGTCATTGGAAAAAAGACTACCCCAAATTGAAGAACAAAGAGAAGGAGAAAGTGGGCTCTGTAACAAATGTTGCAAAATCTGGAGTTGATGATTTCGAGTTTGCTTTGACTAGTTCATCTGCTGATGGTCACTACAAGGAGTGGATTTTGGATTTAGGTTGCACTTATCATATATGTCCCATTCAGGAATGGTTCTCTAGCTTTCAGGAGCTAGATGATGGAGTTGTTTTGATGGGAAATAATAATGCCTGCAAAACACAAAGGATAGGCAAAATCTGTTTGAAGATGCACGATGGAAAAGTTAGAGAATTGAGTGATGTTTAGTATGTAACAGATATGAAGAAAAATCTTATCTCATTAGGAGCATTGGAATCTAAGGGTATCAAGATCACCATAGAAGGTGGAGTTCTTAAAGCTGTGTACGGGGCACTGGTGGTGATGAAAGGTAAAAGAAGAAATAACTTATATTTTTTACAGGGGAGTACAGTTACTGGTGGAGCAGCTATCACTGAAGCTGCTGATATAGATAGCTCAGATACTACAAGGTTATGGCATATGCGTCTTGGGTATGCTGGTGAAAAAGCGTTGAAAATTGATGACTTCTCTAGAAGAGTATGGGTGTACACCATGAAGCATAAAGATGAAGTCTTAAAAATATTCCTAAAGTGGGAAAAGATGATTGAAATGCAAACTGGTCGAAAGATCAAGGCTCTCAGATCAGATAATGGTGGTGAATATAAGTCTGATCCTTCTTTGGAAGTTTGTGAAGATGAGGGTATTGTGAGGCATTTCACGGTTAAAGAGACACCACAACAGAATGGGGTGGCAGAGCGCATGAACTGTACTTTACTTGAGAAAGTTCGGTGTGTGTTGTTTAATGCTGGTTTAGGCAAGGTGTTTTGGGCTGAGGCAATTACTTATGCAAGTCATATTATTAATCGGTTGCTTACTACTGCTAACAAGGGCAAAACATTCATGGAGGTATGGTCTGGTAAACCTTGTACTGATTACAAGTATTTACACATATTTGGTTGTCCTGCTTACTATTATGTCAGGGAAAGCAAGTTGGATCCAAGAGCAAAGAGAGCTCTATTTATAGGCTTTAGCACTGACGTGAAGAGATACCGACTTTGGTGTCCAGATGAGAAGACATTTGTTGTAAGCAGAGATGTGACTTTTGATAAGATTGCTATGGTTAATCAAATAAGAATGAAGGGGAAATTGAAGTGACCAAGACCATGAGTAGTTCAAAGCAGGTGGAGTTATTAAGACCCCAGTTGATCCAGTAAAGTCTGATGTTACAGCCACTAGTCCTATAGTTGATTTTGATGATGAGGACGAGGATAATGAAGAGGAGGTAGCTACCCAAGAACCACCACAGCAACAAGATTTTGTTGTAACCAAAAAATCAAGAAGGGAAATTTGAAAGCCTACTCAGTTTACTGATATTGTGGCATATGTACTTCCAGTTATTGAAGATGATATTCCATCCACCTACAAAGAAGCTGTTAGGAGTTCAAAGAGCATGGAGTGGAAGAAATCTATGGATGAGGAGATGAAATCTCTTCAGAAAAATAAGACTTAGAAGCTGGTTCAGTTACCAAAAGGGAAGAAAGAAATTGGTTGTAAATGGGTATATGCTAAGAAGATGAAATCTTTGAGAAAAGACAATGTATGATTCAAAGCCAGATTGATAGCTAAAGGTTATGCTCAGAAGGAAGGCATTGACTACAACGAGGTATTTTCTCCTGAA
>JANZLD010000237.1:11800750-11820916 GCA_026413575.1 Erythroxylum carthagenense | reverse complement strand
AAATAGATTTACAACGCCAAGAATGATTATCAACCATAACAAGACACATGAATAAATGCTTAACGAAGAGTACAGTGCGACGAGGGTTAATGAAAAAGAACAAGAAAATTGATTGCTTATATAGGAAAATGAGAAAACTATATTCTGGGCATCCGACAATTTGAAATGTTTTGGAGTTACTAAAATAGTTTTATGGCAACTATGCATATTTTATTACAAGGGTAATTTTGAAAAAAAAAATATTACAAGTCATTCAATTCCATTCATTTTTAGTATCACTTCCAAACAATGATCAAAGGAGTCCCTCTCTTATTTTATTTAAACTTCAAAATAATAGAGTGTTCCATTTCATTCCATTCCACTCCACTTCATTCCACTAATTACCATTCCAATCCATTCCATCATAAACTCCCAAACACACCCTAAGGATCGTGATACAGGGCGATGGTTCGTCAATTCGGGTTTCTTTCATGATGCGATGAGGAGCAATTGTGAATAAGTAGAGCTCAGACGGAGAGTTGCGCCTATCCGGAAGCTCATTAGAGAGAGCTATCAATCTCTTGATTAGGGTTGTAATCTCGATGACTTTTATTTTTTTATTTTTTATTTTTTTTGATTAAAGGGAAAGTACATGAAATTTACAACACTAGTCTAGGGAAGCAGAGCCCCGACAGATCCTCTAAGAGGATACAATGGCACCCAAGAGGTGTAATATTAAAAACGGTGAGGCCGATATCCGAAGGTACAACATGGGTGGCTAGCCAATCCGCACATCTATTGCTCTCTCGATAAACATATCGATGAACAACAGACCAATTCCACGTAAGTAATTGGTGGATACCCGTGACAATGGGATGGGAAGCCTGAGAACGAGTCGCAGCGGAAGAAATGAGGTGGTATGCGGTCAGAGAATCCAGCTCTAATTCGATCCGGCAAAATCCCCGGTCCCAAGCGAGTGACAAACCAGAATAGACACCCCAAAATTCTGCAGTCAACGGCTCGCACCAACCGATATTCTGAGCAAAACCCACAATCCAGTTGCCCTCCTAGTCTCGTAAAAGGTCACCTGCTATAACTGAACGTTGGGAGCGATTACAAGCTCCGTTGGTGTTAAGCTTCAGCCAATCCGGGGGTGGTGTGCGCCACCCAATCTCGATGACTTTTATTAATGAATGATAATAGCCCTTTTATAGTACATCGAGTTTGACACCAAGCTGGAACTTCCAAACTCCTAATTGAATTAGAACTAGATTAATACTGAACTCTGTAATTATGCAAACAATCGACTAAAAATAGAAAACATAGTTGCTGCTGTCCTTGCTTCATCTTCCTGGCATAGCTTCGTCCATAGAAAGAGTCCATAATAGTAGGTTTCCTTCTTATGGTCCTTTGCGACCTTCTTCAGTCAGATTTATAGAAGTTATGTTGCTTTGATCTTACCCAACAATGTCGCATTACCAATCATATCTCTTTTCCCTCGAAAAAACAAGGGATAACTCTGAGCCTCGATGTTGCCCCTTTCCAATGACCAAGTTCCGTCAGCCTTGTGGACATACACAAACAACCAAAGGCCAAAGCAAAGCAGATAAAGCTTGTGAATCTATGAACATCATCCATCAAGCGCATTAAGGCAGTGAGTCCTAGTTGTAGTCCTAATCCAAAACAGATGCCTGTTAGGATGCTATTGAATTAGAACCAGACCATGGATCGTAGATGGCGAAGTATCAACGACTAGCTTAAAGAAATATGGAAACTTCCCTCTCACATAAGTTATACACTGGGACAGTAGAGCTGGCGGATTGTTGCAGGCATAGATTCTTTACCTGCCTTGAAGGCAACACACTGTTGCTTCGTCTAGAATGCTGAAAGATATAGTTCACTTCACATTGACATTACCTTGTAAGAAACAAATCCATGATACAGCCAATTATGTGGTATTAAATAGAATAAAATAATATATGAGATTTGGGAACCTGCATCGTTTTATAATTAAAGGTAAAACAGTCATTCAATCCAATAATGTACAATTGTTTCATTTCTTCACAATGTTAACAAGTGCACAACATATAGAAAAAGCTGAAATCTATGGAAGTATATATTATGCATCAGGTAAAAGATCTCGAACAAACATATCAGGAAAGGATACAGGAGAGTTACTTAAACCATTAAGCAAAACTGGAAAGGATACTGCCATAAAAAGCTAAGACTAAAGATGCCAATATCAGCTAAGTGGATCCATTAACAATGTTCAAAATCCGGCATTCATCAATGCTAAAGCTTTCAGGTTAAATCAGAGCAATTTCTGAACCATTAACTGGTGTTGCCATCCCCTTTATCTGCAGTAGGATCAGAAGTGGGTTTCTTCAGTGGGTTTGATTCTGCTGATCCTGCACTCATCAACACTCGCTTCACTCCTCTTCCCACAACACCTAGATCTGTGACTCCAGTAGCACCATTTGTCTGAGTAGCAGAAGCAGTTGAAGTGTTAAAACCACCACTGCTGTTAGCAGTAGCCATCTGTGAAGAGCTCAAGCCAATGGGCGAGTCACTGCTCTCACCTCCACTTGCTTTTGCAGATGCAATTCCCAGTATTTCTGAAAGAATTGATTTGGGGTTAAGAGCTAGCTGCTGCAGATCTTCAAGCTGCAAACCCATAATTACACAACTTGATCAAGTTAGCTCCAATTGCCATTACTAAACATTATAGATCAAGTCTCAGTTCACTTACCTTCTTTTCCAGCTCTCCAGAAAGACCAGTAAGTGTTTCAATCTCTGCTTCTTTATCTGTCAAAAGTTCACCAGTCTGGCACCCATTGGATGATTGCTGAATTCCCTCATCTACTTCTGAGACGGCTGATGATGTTGCTGATTCTGAGAAACTCTTAACTTCATTCATCAGTCGGTGTAACCTTGACTTACAGATAGATATAGCTTTCTGGCAATACGGTATTGCTTCCTGAGGCTTTGACCCAATCTCCAGGCACAAACATATGCGAAAATTTCTGAATGTACAGTTAAGCTCAAGGAATGAATATAGCAGACAAAAAGCAAGTAAAAAATGGAAATTTACATCTTGAAAACAATGTTAACACAAATAATTTATTCATCAGCAAATCTTAGCTTTGTACGAACACAACCATAATATTATCTCAAACTGTGTTGAAAACTCAGAAAGGATACAGTTCAGCTATATGCCTACTATCTGTTTCAACAAGTCGTTCTAAAATGAACAGTGCTTTCTGGTAATCACTGAGCGATGTTTCGATATCCTCTGCAAGAAGTATAACATTAATGACATCCATACTTTAGTAAAAGGAGAGGCGTAAAGAAAACAACATAAAATTAACATATACAGCCGAAAAAGAAAGAAAGGGTGGCCAAACTGGCCTCTTTCCAGAGCAACTTCTGCTAATGCTGATAGGATGTCCACTTTATCCATTGTGTCCCCCGATTGTTTCTCAGCAATTGCCCTTGCAACATCTAGCATTTTCCATGCCAAATCAAGATCAGATTCATCTTCATCCGCTTCTGCCAGGTCCTCATCATCACTATCCTCATCATTCTCTTCTTGATCATTTCCACCTGAAGCTGCAAAATGAACGAGGACACAGCTAAAAATTTTCAGGAATAAATTGGCCAATAGTTTGAAACAAGAATGCCTCCACTATCACAAAACATCAAAACTAATATTTGCCAGGAACACTATCAGATGCCACAGTTTTAATTCTTGATTATGGCTGATCATTTACACACAGCATGTCTATAACTAAACAGAGAAAAGAAATGCACGGGACTAAATCACCAATTATTCTTTTGCTGAAGCATGCCAAGGAGTTAAATTTAGACTGAAGCTCATCACTTGCAGTTAAAAATCCACATATTTGCAATCAGAAGGCAGCTACAATCAAGCATAAATCAAAGAGTTACAAGGTCATACAGAGTGAAAGAACATATTTGTTGCTCCATGAAGTGCCCATCAAAAACATCAACATCATGATTCACCATGTATGAAGGTCATTTCTATAAATCTTCAAAAATAGCTCTTGAGTCCATGAAGTATAAGTGTGAAAAGCTTATCCCTTTTACATAATTGAGGTCCATTTATATTGGGTTAACATCTTAGACAATCTAGTTCAAACTCCACTCTACGCAGAGAGGAAAAAAAATTAAGTTAAAAGTGTACATGGTAAAAGAAACATTCAAGCAGAATACTTAACCTTCGTCTGCCACTCCTTGACAATTGGAGGCACCATCTTGATCCATGTTGCTAGAAACAGTTGCCATTGAAGACTCCCCATTGATGGGATTCTTGAGAGACCCATCTTTATCAGACTGTTGGGTAGACTGAACATCCTTCTTGGGCATTGTGGCCAGTGGATCAGCCTCCTCTTGAGCTTTGTATAACAGTGCACGCCCATATTGGTAGTAAGATTGCACACATTCAAGAGCAAGCTCACCATAGTGTGACACCCTGAAGTGACCAGAAAAAAGACACGAACTCCATAAAATGTTGAAAGAAATACATGCTCAGTGCAGGATTTTCTCCAATTGACTAAGTTTATTCTTAGGTACATCCAGTGTCATTCCTGGACTAACTACAAGCGAAAAGTATGCATAGCAGAAATATATATAAAACCCTAAAAGTCTCCACTAAAAGATCAAACTTAATCACTTCTTCACTGAAACCCCAAAAAAGACCTCTTTCAAAGGAACTGAGATATTATCAGCTTAGACGACAATTTCACAACAGAAAAGGCATAGCCTGAACCAACAAATTCCCAAATAACAAAAGCCCTAACCTGATCTCTAGGGCACGGCTAAAGCACTCGGTAGCCTCGGCGAAATCATTTTCCTTGAGGGCTTTCGTACCTCTCTCCGTTAGCTCCAACGCGAGCTCCAGCGATTTCTCCGGATCTTCGTCGGCCACTGGAGCCGAAGTCCCAGCATTATCGTTCTCGCTGTTGTGGTTGTTGCAAGTGGACTCCGCCCCACCCTGCGGATTCGACTCTATTGTCGCCTCGTTTGAAGTTTGAGCCTCCCCCGCCGCCGGAACGATTTGCTCCGCCATCGTCACTGATGACTCCGACGCCATCACTACTACTTTCTTCTTCTTCTCTCAGCTAGCGAATTTAAAGTGCGAAAATCAGGAGGGAAACGACTCCGTATTTGGCGCGCTTCGAAAATAAAAACCCCGGTCGATTAAAAATAGATTGTCCGCAAAGCCCTAAACATTAACTTACATTATGGCCATTTTAGTACTTTCACAAGTTGACACGGTCTCAATTTTCACCTCAACAACGACGTCGTTTCTTTAATTTCGATGGTCAATTTGGTAAATTTGAACAAATATTGTTTCTTTAAAATTTTTAGGCCACATAAAATGTGTGTTTGTAAAAGAAGGAAGATCATCTAGAGGCAAATTAATGGCTTCCACAGTTCCTACACCTGTGTTCGGAGCATTCTCACAAACGAAAGTGCGAAATGCGCACGCTCCGTCCTCGAAGGCGCAGGCTCCTAAACCTGCGATGGCGCCTCTCGCCACCCGGAGGCACTTACTCTTCTGTCTGACCGCAGCTCCGATGTTCTTCGCCGGCACGGCATTAGCCGAGGACATACCGCTCTTTGGACTGAGGAAGAAGCTGAGGAAGGCGGAGGAGGAAGCGGAGAAGCTGGTTAAGGAGGGCTTCGAAACGGCGGAGAAAGGGATAGAAAAGGTGGAGAGGGGAATTGAGGCTGCGGAGGAAGGAATCGAGGATGCGGAGGAGAAGATAGAAGAGACGGTGAGCTTCGGAGGATTGGCCCAGGCGGGAGCGGTGGCCGGAGCGGAGGTGGTCGGAGTGGTGGTGGCAACGTCGATTGTGAATGGGATTTTAGGTCCCGAAGCCTAAAGTTATAGTATGTGTAGTGTATTGTATATTAACTTCTTTGGCACTGTAACGGAAGAGACCTGCCTTGTGTATCCTTCACTCTTTGAATGACCCGTCGTCGTTTAACTTGCTACTTCTGTTGATAATATTAACCAAGTGATCGAATTACAAGATTGAAGCAGAATTACATAATCTGAATATATATGTTTAAACAAAATCTAATGAAATATATATCGTAAATTCCAAACTCAAAAATGTACCCAGCAAAGTTAATATTGTAAGTATTAAATTAGGCTGACAAAGAAGAGTTAGAAGGCTATGAATGGTTGAGTGAGCGTGGAAAATCAAACTTCCATGGAAAGCGACCGCAAAGATATTGAGACCCTTAAGTTGAGAACTAAAACCGGAATTACCCTACCTACTGTTCACATAGCCTTAACCACTGCCTGTGTCGACTGAGAATGGCTCTCCAAATGGCCCGCGTGGTTCCAAACCCACTCCGTCTCCACCGATGTCCGCCTCCTACTCTCACCGTCAGCCCCTACGCTCACGCCACAACCAAGCGCCGGAGATTCAACGTTATTGCTTGCCAGACAAAGCCTAGTCCCGGCCCCACAGAAACTTCCTCAGCGCCCACGGTACATTTCTTGTGAGCACCATGTTCTGTTCCTGTGTCGTTGGGTTGAGTTGGTATGGGATTAAATGTAGGAAAACAAGGTCGCTGAGGTGGGTCCGGTCACAACTGCGGCCTCTGGTTCTGCGTTTCCGGAGTTCCCTAATAAAGATGTGAATAGGCGAATAGCGGCGGCTTCTGTGCTGGCTGCTGTGGGGCTTTTTGTGTCGTCGAGGCTGGATTTTGGTGTCTCTTTGAAGGACCTCTCGGCTTCTGCTTTCCCTTATGAGCAGGTTTACGCTCTATGTTCCTATTTCTTTCTGGAGTGTTTGGTGTATTGGTTATGCTAAATATGGATTTTGATCCAAAGGATAAATATTTGATGTTCTAATTGACAGTACAATGCTTGAAAACTGAAAAAAAAAGGAAGATGAGCGGGATGAAATCTTGTTTCATCTTGTGCTGAATCTAATTGTTGTGTATAGACAGGGTAATTCTTAGTTGAATCAAATACGTAAAAAAATGGAAATTTTCCTTTCAACAAATCAGATGAACCAGCTCCATTCTGATCATTGGGCTGAGATGTTTTTGCAACGTGATAATTACTTTTTATGTGATGTGTAAATTATGAGGGCTTCCTTTCGTGCAGACTATGTTTTTGCTGATAATGTCTTGCACTATGTTGTATTTGATGCCTGTGTAGGCCCTTTCAAATGGGAAGCCTACTGTGGTGGAGTTCTATGCAGATTGGTGCGAAGTATGCAGGGAGTTAGCTCCAGATGTTTACAAAGTCGAGCAACAGTACAAGTATGATCATCAAGTTTCAATTTTCTGTAGATCCCAGGCTTAATTATGTCGCTTTTGCTTTACTTGAGAAATACCTTCATTCGAATGCATATTGTCATCAAAACCCTTTGGCAGATTAGTCTTTCAGTTATTTATTGATAATTTATTGTTTTGAGCAGAATTTGAGAACTTAATAGAAGATTCCTCTTACTTTATCAATCTTACTCACACCTACCCAGGGATCGTGTGAACTTTGTTATGCTGAATGTTGACAATACAAAGTGGGAACAAGAGCTTGATGAATTTGGTGTTGAGGGCATTCCACACTTCTCCTTCTTGGACAAAGATGGAAATGAAGAGGGTAATGTGGTTGGCAGGCTTCCAAAACAATACTTCCTTGAGAATGTAGATGCTCTTGCTCGTGGGGAAACAACAGTACCCCATGCCCGTGTTGTGGGACAATACTCAAGTGCTGAATCCAGGAAAGTTCACCAGGTTGTTGATCCTAGAAGTCATGGTTAGATCCTACGTTCACCATCAGAAGAAAAACGTCGAATTTTTAGGTAATTCATTTCTAGCTTGTTAATCTTCTATTGAATCTTAGTTAAATGCAGGCTGTCGTATATGTTGACAAAATGGGTATTTTGCTTATGTCCGGGACTGTAGTTTCATCCTACGCTTCTCAGTCCTTTTACTTTTCAGATGCCAAGGCATTTAGGATCTTCTTACTGGTATCTGTCTGCATTGCATGCAAGTTGAAAATTCATATCACAAATCAGAGATACCAAATATGATTGTTGTTCGTGTTGTTGGTTTGTCTAGAAGCTGGTTCCCTTCAGCAAATTTGTACCTTCTGTCTTCACTTGTAAGTTCCCTGTTGTCCACGAATCCATTAGGTTGTGATGTAGTCAATTGTTGGTCATTTAAGCTTGTGTATATCAGGACGTTATGGACATTCCTTCTTTCTCGAGTTATCTGATTTCCCCTGATCACCATTTGACATTTTTGTGTGTGAGCTACCAATCTGTGAGTCTCTCCGTTACATGAAAATTCCCATCTTTCTGTGCAGCGTGTATTCCCTCAATGGCACGGGATCGTCTGTGCCTATTAATCTATTCCAAGCCTGTGCCAATGCCAAAAAATTCACCCACAAGTTTTAATATAAATAAATGGAACATAGTGAAATTTGTGGATGAAATTTCGTACCAGAGGGTAGGAACAGATTAAAAGGCACAGATCTTCCGCATAAAGGTTGAATATAGTTAAGTTTAAAATAAATTGAATATATTTAAGTTTACAGTAATCTTATATAATGTGAATGTAAATTATTTTGATAATGACATTTTATTTAAATGTTAAGCAAATTATTATTTTACGTATTTATATTTAACTATAAATTTTAAGTTTGAATAACAAATTTCAAAATGGTTTTTTTTTTAATTTTTACATATTTACCATCATTTGAAATAATAAGTTGTAATTAACTTTAGACTTTTTGCAGTTTAAGGAAATTTAAATTAAGTATTAATTTAAATTTAATCTATGTTTGATTTTTAAATTTATTTCTTAAAGTCTTTTATATTGCAATTTTATTATAATAGAGAATTAATCAAGGATTTCTCCAGGAAAGTTACTTAAACATGGCACCAACAAAGACAAAATGAGGGCTCATTCTAAACTAAAGTACCAAAACAGAAACTTTCACACTCGAGAATGAAAAAAGAAGTCAAGATACATCCAGTTTCAATTTGGTGGCGTCCAAGTCTAAGACATTTGACCTGAGATCAGGCTCTCCATTCATGACTCGGAAGAGAAAGTCATCATAATGGAAACAAACTTTAAAATGTTAAAAGAGACAAACAACAAACTATGAACTCGTGTCATAAAAGAGGCAAAATCCGTTTTGTTCTTGCTCACCTTCTTTTCAACATTGTGGAACATATGGCAACAAAATACCTGAGAGGTAATAACCAAGCATGAAACATATATATCTGTTAAAGGTATGTATAAGTAACCTCGTTTAGTATTCACAGCAAGGAAAACCATTGTCATGCAACTTCACTGAACTAAATTTACCCAATAAGCTGTTTGTTGAAGGAGAGCTGTGTTCACTTGGCCATGGATCCTGCACAGAAACTGGGGAACTATCCTTAATCATCTCCATTGAAGATATACAATCTACCATCCTAGGAGCAACATGTGCTTTCCTGCTGCCTACCCGTTCCTTCTTAACTGAGGCAACACTTAGTGATCTCTCCGATGATGAACAAGACGATGCTTCGGGTGATGCCATGCACATATCTGGCATCCATGAACTAAGCCTGATGTTTTCCAGCTCTTCTGCCACTTCCATCATTGTGGGCCTCATATCCTGATGGAAAGCAAGGCACCTAAAGGCAAGCTCTGTAACACTATGAATGGATGACAATGTCCAAGCATCCCTGTGTGGCTCGAGTTGGGGATCAATTATTTCATCCACACGACCCCTTTTGATCCTATCAACAGCAAGTGCAGCCAAATTCACCTCACTCTGAGGGCGAGAAAAATCGACCACTTTCAGTGCAGTTATTATCTCAATGAGTACAACCCCGAAACTATAAACGTCGCTTTTATCAGACAGATGAAAATATTGATGGTACTGAGGATCAAGATAGCCTGGAGTCCCCTGTGGGGCTGTTGAGATATGTGATGATTCGATCATGCCAAGCCTTGAAAGACCAAAATCAGCTAACTTGGACCTGTAATTGTAATCCAACAGTATGTTGCTTGATTTGATGTCTCGGTGGTAAATAGGTGGATTCATAACAGAGTGCAGATAGGTAATAGCTTTGGCTGTTTCAGTAGCAATTGTGAGACGAATCGTCCAAGGAAGTCCCTGTCCCCTCTCTCTTTGTAAATGCTGACAAAGAGTTCCGTTTGGCATAAACTCATAGACAAGGATTGGTTGACCCTCTTCCACGCAGAAAGCCAAGAGGCGAACCAGGTTAGGATGACTGACAGAAGAAAGGAGTTTAATTTCATTCCTGACTTGTTCAATGCTATACATATCTCTGTGTCTGATCTTCTTTATGGCCACCCACTTATCATTGACTAGTTTTCCCGCATAAACTGTGCCATAAGCTCCAGTTCCCAGCCTTTGTTTTTCTGCAAAGCCATTTGTGGCTCGTTCAATTTCTTTGTATGTCAAGAATGGAATACTCGAGCTCCCAGCAGCTTCGCATAGAAGACGCTTTTCATTGAGCTGATTTCTCACGGAGTTTGACCGCTTTATTACACAGTAACAAAGAACAGCCAGACCAAAAATTAATGAAGTTCCAGCAACAATTCCTGAGAATGAAACAATGCATACTTTGTGTTAATATTCCAGAAGGTTCAAGGATATAGAAAAGGAGAGAAAGTTACAAGGACTTCGGCATGCTGCTTCAAACGAACATGTTGACTTCTTTCACACAAAAAACAAGTACAATGCATTTGAAAATACATATGTAGATTGCTGGGAGTTCTATAAAAGCAAAAGAAAAACGATACGGAAATTAGAAAGAAAGGCATCCTCATATAATAACCTGAAAACCAGATGAGATGACACTTGATCGTTAAGTTAGGCTCAATACTTGTTAAACCGGTACGACGTGTGTTCATAGTAACCACATGGACATCACTAACACAGATACGTTTACGTTTCTAAATCACATATGATGTACATTAACGCTTTGGACGACATTTCTGACTGGTTATGTTTGTAATTCTTCTATAGACATAATGCAGAAGAATCAATCCAGAGCATATCAAACTGTTAACCAACACTTAATTAAAGAAGAAGTATCCTGAACGAAAAAATTCCAAACGAAAACGGACCAAAATTTAAGTTCGTGTAACGATGGAATGTTCAGAGGGTACAGTGATTCTGATTCTTTATACCTATACTTTGCAGGAAGAATATAGTAACCCATTTTTACTTTAAAAACAGAAGCATCAAGTCACCCAGTGCATATGCGGAGGGACATAACACAGGAAGTTAAAAAATGAGATCCTACCTCCAATTAGAGCACCAACCCTTTTAGTTCCTCCACATTGGGCAGACATGAACTTTGAGACATTGCAGCCAGAATCTGCCAAATAAGCTACCAAAAAGAAAAATCAGCACCTGGCATATTAAAGGTCTGAACATCAAGATATACTGATCACGCCCATTGCTTTTATGCACATAAAACTTTCACCTAATATTCAAAATTTTGACGAATCTCTCGTGTTAACTAACCAAAATCAAATTTCTGTGCTTTGAGAGAATCACACCATATTGAATGAAGATCCTAAGTTTCATCTTACAGAACATATGAACTTTCCTAAACAGTTTCTCTTTCTTTTCACTTATTTTCAGTGGATCATATTTTCACATGCACAGCGTTTCCATAGTGTCATTAGTATAAAGTTCAAAGACTAGCTTTTGCAATCTAAACAATCTCAACTTTCTGAAATTTCAAGACTAAACAGCGACTGATAGAATCGAGAAATTCTGGTACTGCAGACCCCTACAATCATGGCAGATAAGCGCATACAAATGGCCAGCGTATAATTTGATGTAGGGTCATGTTAACGGAGTCTTCGATTCCAGAAGCTAGGACCTTTGACAAACCCAGAATTGCCAAACTGAAGTCATACTTTTAACTGTGTCTTCATTTAATATTATGATACAGAGAGATTTTCCACTGTATTTCACGTCTACCAAAACTAAGTTGTGATTAAACCTTCGTAGTCCTTGTTAGAGAATATATAAAACTAATTGAGTTGGCTCCAGACAACAGCTTACACAACAGCTTAAGCTGTTGTGGTAAAACGATCACTTGATAGTTCTGAGTTCTAACAAATCTTCCCTTCCTAGCTATGACCAAAATCCATACTAATCCTACCCAACTAACAGAACAAGTAAGTATAGCAGGAATTTGGAATAGAACCAGACAAGCACAGCTCGGTCAAAGTCAAGAGCATCGATGGAAAACAATTAAGTTGTTCTTCTTCGTATAAATGAATCAAAAAAAATGGATTCACTGTGACCTATGTGCCCCTGAAAATCATGTCTAAGCCCGAACTTTACGACCATGGACTGACGACAATTTAACGTGTCACACCATAATTGGCTAAGGTAAGCCAACGATTCAAAGTTAAACAACTAAGCGGCACAAAATACTAAACAACGAAATATGTAGAATTAAACAGCAAAAGGTCGAGTTGACTCACTTCTGTTGCAACCCTCGCGGTCGACGTAGCCATCTCCGACGAACCCTTCATTGCACCAACACCTGAATCCCGATTTCCCATTACCGCGCTTAACATCCTTACAGAACCCATTTGGGTGACAGGGACTGTGAGAACAATTACCTTCAAGCCACCATTCCAATTCAGCTCTCTGCAGCTCTAGCGAAACCACAGGACTATATGACCCGACAGCAAGCGAAGAGAAAACATACTTGCAGCGTGTCCCTGTAACATTGTCATAACTCATGACATCGATTTCCAGTCCCTCCTTCGAAAAGCAAGCCAAGTTGTCGCTTGTAGAGTTACAGTTGCTTGCGTTCAACTTTGACTCCAACGGACTCCTCGTTAGAAAGCACCCTCCTAAATGCGTTGAGCAGTTTTGCAGTAGCAGATTGCTTCTCCAAGCAACAGCTATGTTGCGACCAAACAAAGGTTTTATTGATTCAACCGAGCGGTAACATCGTGCAGGGAACTCGATCGAGAGACCATCTGATGTTATGTTCTGGACTTGAAATCCCCCGATTTCAGCCCCTGTTTTCGTGCAGCTCAATGGGATCAAGCAATTATCAGAGAAACCAAATGGATAAGGCACTGTCTTTACTGATGATCTGCTATTTTCACATGTTCTCATGCAGTTGTTTGAGCCGTGAGCTATCGTTGACGCGACCATGTAGACTATAAGCATAAAAAGATACAGACTTGCTCTTTGAAAAATCATTTTGACAATCTCTGAAGGGAGCTGAATGATTAGGTCTCTGTCTGTGGTAGAAGCAAAAGCAATCAACTCAAAGAAGCTTGATCATGCAACAGGGTCATCAAAATGTCAAGTCTTCTAGCTTTCTGCTGATTAGAGAAGAAGAGACAGAGAAAAGAGTGATGAGAAAATTGATACAAAAACCAAAAGCCAGAACTTTTGTGCGGTTGGGAGGTCATCTAATCCAATAAATGCCTAAAATTCACTCAAGCAAAAGCCCAAAGGAATGCATGGTTACGGTTTGGTGAAACATTTATGAACTGAGCTTACCTTTCCTCTGAACTCCTTCAATGGCTACAACATCTGTGCGATTTCCAATTCTAAGCCTGTCACTGATAAAATAAGGAGTCATAATGAGAGAAAAAATCAGACCCGCTGATGTTCTTCATCTCACGGACTAAACTAACCGAAAAAGGTGCCAGCTTTTCTGGAAATAGATTTTATCATCTATCAAACAGCGATGATACAAGGCCTTGAAGCAACAAACTTTTCTACTGTAAAGAGACCTTCCTCCATTCTATCTTTTTTCTTTCCCACTCACAACACCAAATTAATGGGAGTCCCCGAGAACAAGAAGAGTCCTTTGCAACCAGATATTCCCCGTAGGCCATAGGTGGAGACTTATTCACGGAGAGAGACCGGAATTCTACAGTCAGCACGCAATAATAAAAGCTTTGACTTTGAAACACAAAGAATAGTCCTAAGTTTTTTTGTGTGGACACTTCTTATCCAGCCTTTGGTTGGTTGATAAATGACTTGATGAATGTGGGGAAGGTAGGTCACCACCATGTTTCCAACTTGCCGCCTTTCCCCTTTTATATTACCTCCTAATGCAATGCCATCTGATTTTACTGTTTCACGAGGGTTTGCTATTATCATTCGCACGGTTTTGAGGTAAAATTTGTGTTACTTCAGCTACTTCAGAACTAGAGCGTAACTTGGGTCCTCTGCGTGGGTCCTCTGCGTTGTATGTGTCAGCAAGTTGGGACCTGAACGTTGGCCAGACCTTTTGATAGGGACAATTAATTATACCACTTCACAGCTAAATCCCTTATGTATTTCAGGTTGTTGACTTTAATGAACATTATCTATGATGACTCTGTAATTTCATTATAAAGTCACCTCTCCTTTTCCTATGTCATTTTTAAGTTATAGCTGAAGAGAAAGATTTAAATTTACTTTATGACATTACTGTTTCAAATTTTGGTATAACTTGATAAATATTTAAACTTTTAAAAAAACCATTTTCATAATTTTAATTAATTCGCTTGCCCTGTCCACTCAATCACTATTTGAATGGATTAACATTGACTTTAGGCAGTTAATTACATGTCATCTTCATCTGTTAAATTTCCAATTAGAGATGATAACACGTTGAAAAGTAAGTGCAATGTTTACAGTTCCCGAGGCGGTGGGACACTGATATCGCCGTTCTGCCCTGAAACTGACAGCCGATTGTTGTATCCAAGAGCAGTGAGGTTGGTTCCTTGTCATGACGGGTGTTATCTATTGCGTAGAATCTAAGTCCAACTGATTTTTATGTGCCAAAATAAAAGAGACTTGACCACTCCAAGACAGTCTCTTCTTCTTCCCGTTTTTTTCCTCTCCATTCAACAAGCCAAAGGCTGACTGCATGACAGCATCTTAGAAAAACCTTCCCAGCTTTCGATAATTGCTGCCTGCAAATCAACAGCGAGTCACGATATAAACTTTTGTATTATCTTTTAATGCCATCTTTTGTTATGGATTGAATAAATACATCAGTAATAGACATAATAAATCAGTGATATCTTTTAATGCAAATTCAATTCTTTAACATCTAAAAATGCAAATCATATCATATGGTCAATTTGTAAATCATTATTAAACAAATATGAATTCCTCCCTCTAATTATTTTAGAAGTTAACAGTTTCAAGTCATTAACGATTTGAATAGGTTGTTGAAACACTTAAAATCAGTCTCTAATTCACCAAATCATTATTGTAGTCAAAGCTCCATATCAAATCCCAATAAAACTAAATATTAGTTTGTTAATTTCCATTCCCAAATGTTTATGATTAATTAATTTATTAAAAAATTAACAAGCAATTAAATGAGTATAAAAGTGAAAATTTTAATTTTACCTGAATCTTATTTAAAGAAAAGATCTCATTTAAAAACAATTAGTCTAAAACCTATTAGAATAGATATAATAATTCTCAATTTCTCTAAATTAATTGATTTTAACCTATCGTTCAAATCAAAACTTACTATTAATTGATGAAATACGATAGCATTCCATACTAATTAAATGAGAACAATAAGTTTAATGGAAAAAAATTAAACTATAAATTAAATAATTGAGATAACTACAATTACTTAATTTGTTTTTCCTTGTTTCTTATAAGTTGAATATGTAATAACATAAACAATCTACTTTCTATTTGTAATAATTATTTATAATAATTACAAATCATTAAACTCGTAGATCGCAATAGAGTAATTAAATATGAATTAGTTTATCAAATCAGTCAATACTAATTAACCATGAAATAGAAAAACAAAAAATAAGAAATACTTGAATTAAAAATAAATTTAGGTTTAGAAACTCCCAAAGTTACAAATGTACCAACTCTTTCTTCCTTAAAAATATCCCCCACAATTGAATCAATAATATCCATATGACAAATAGGGTGAAAATCATTGGTGTATTTCATTGTTTCAAAAACATTCAATTCTAATATCTTTCCCTCAAAATCGATGAAAATAATACCTTTATCTATATTTTTTTAGCGGGCTTTATAAACGACCTTACAAACAAATTTGAAGTTGAATGTTCTGCACAGTCTTCATCTATTTTCAAGATTTAAAAATTCACTGAAAATATCAAACTATTAACTTGAACCAAAACATCCTCTATAATACCAGTAGGATGCATATAAGAACAAATATTTGGCTAAATAGTCACATTAGTTTTTTTTGTAAAGGATTGACATTTAAAACTTAGTTAATTGAGTATGACATAACATTAATAGATGCACTTAAGTCTAGCATGACACACTCAATTTCCTTATTACTAAAAATAGGAGAAAGTGCAAACATACTTTAATCTTTTTATTTGTTTTAGTAATATCCTAGTTATTATAGCTGAAACATTCTTATCCAAAATTATTCTCTATTTGTTATTTAGCTTCCTTTTATTTATGCATGGTTTTTTCAAGAATTTTACATATTTTAGAATTTTCTTGATGGCTTCTAGTCGTAATATATTGTTTATAACCTTTTTTATGGTCGTTAATATCTCTCTTTCATCATCATCTTCTTTTGATTTTGCTAACTTGCAACTGAAAGGAGGTACACACAAATTAGATGGTATATGCAAAGGAAAATTCAAACTTTACCTTTTTTTCGTCTTGAGATAGAATTTAATCTTCCTTATCTCCTTCTTTATGCCTTTCTACCTCCGTTGGTAAATAAGAGTTGTATTGAATTTCCTTCTCACTTTTCAATGTTATTTCACTCAATTTCACTTTATGACTCACTGCAATTTGTGACAATATTTTTTCTAATATTTGCACTTCCAATTTACTAAGATAGGTGGCTAAGAGAGTGATCTAATTTCTTAAATTTTGAAGTCTTGCCCTTATTTCCTATTGAAATTACTAAGTAATATTAGTATTAGCCTTAACAATTTTATCTAAAGATGTAAATGAATTTGAGGGTTGAGATTGAGCATGTGCAAGTGCAGGTGTAAGTGCTTGAGGTTGTCTATTGAAAATTTGATGTTGGTATCTTTATTTCCCTCCTTTATTTTTATAGCTAAAATTCAGATGATCCCTTCATCCCATATTGCAATAATTTGAATAAGAGCCATATTTTCATCGATGTTGACTAGGAAATTCCCTTATTGCATTAACTTTTTGAATGGAATCTTGTCACAATGTATGGTACAAATCTTTAAGATACCTAAAGAGTGAGCATATTCTACATACTCACATCAATTACAATTGGCCTACAACCATTTAAAAATTAAAGCAATTAAATGTGAAATTTTATCCTCAAGCTTCGCAATTCTTACCTCATTCACTCGCTTAGCAACTCCATCTATCCTTGTCTAAAATTATTGAGAATTTCCAACCATATTTGAAATCAATTACCTAGCTACTTCTAGTGTTTTGTTTACCAAAGCTCCTCCGTTAGCTACATCTACCATACTCTAATTTATTGGAAATAACCCTTCAGAAAAGTAATGAATTAAAAGTTGTTTAGGAATCTGATGGCATTGGTAGTTAGCACATCATTCCTTAAACATCTCCTAATATTCGTAGAATATTTCTCCAGTGAATTGTTTTATTCTACATATCTTCTTTCTAATATTGGTAGCTCATGATGCAGGAAATAACTTCTCTAAGAATAACTTTTTCATTTCATTATATATTGTTACTAAACTAGGGGAAGATAACAAAGACAATCAATTACTTACATTTAAATGAAAATGAAAATGCTTTGAGATTAATTTGCTTTTCTATCAATCCTTATGGCTTTATTCTGAAACAAGCAATATGAAATTCCTTTAAATGTTTATGACGATCTTCACCTGCAACACAATGAAAGATAGGGAGTAATTAAATGAAACCAAAATTTAGTTCAAAATCTTTCTCAATATATAAAAGTCTCATGCATAAGGATTGCTGATTCAAGTTGGTATTGTTAACTCTCTATCTTTCTCAACATTCTATTGATAGGATTTGACATCTTCTCTTCAACTTCTTGGAAAATAAAGTTTTTTTCAATTGTTAAATCTACCTCTACTTTGAATTTTTCCTTGTTTAATCTCTTTCCTTAAATAGCATATTATTTTCTCAATCTTTGGATTTTATTGTAACTTATCTATATGAGAAGAACGAGTCATACAAGACAATAAATTAGTAGTAAACTACAAATAAAGTAAGGAAACTAAACTAATTCCTTGGCTATGACAACAAAATTTTGAATAGACTGTCGACATCCTCAAAATTAATTTATGATTCACTAAACTATTATAGTAATTGTGGAACTAGGTTAAATCCTAAAAGAATTAGATATTATTTTTTAGTTTTAACTAACAAAATAAAATGGGAAGTTTATGATTAATTAACTAATAAAATAAATTTAGCAAATAATTAAAATAAATTAAATGAGTATAAAATTAAGAAATTCAATTTTACCTAACTCTAATTTAAGAGAAGGATCTCATCTAACTATAACTTTAACTATGTTCTAAAAAGAATAAATCACAACTCAAACAATTAGTCTGAAACTAATTAGGATGACCATAACAAATCACAATTTTCCTAAATTAATTGATTCAAACATAGCATTCAAATCAGAACTTACCATTAATTGACTAGGTATGATATCATTTTATATCAATTAAATGATAACAATGAGTTTAATGAAAAAGACTAAACCATAAATTAAATATTTGAGTTAGCTACAACTACTTAATTTAATTTTCTCATTTCTTACAAGTTAAATATACAAATATGTAAATAAGTTACTTACTATTTGTACTAATCATTTATGACAATTATGGATCACTGAACTCATAAATAATAATAGAATAATCAACACTGAATTAAATTGTTAGATTAATCAATATTAATTATTCATGAAATAAAAACAAGAAATAAGAAATACTTGTATTAAAATAAAATCTAAGTTTAGAACAAAACCTTCCAAAGTTATAAATGGAGTTTTGGTTCCCCATCAGAAACTTTAGATTTAACTATTGATGACTATCTTTTCCTCACTAAAGATAAAAAGAAAGTTAATAATGAGTGTAACTTGTTCTTCCCTCCTTAGAATAAATTTTCTATCAATATTTCAGAGATAATGATTGAAATAAATTATAATCCATATATAATAGGGCATATATAAAGTCTCTTAATTAGACCAAACTTCCTAAACTAAGTTTGATTCCAAGCGTGATCTCATCTTATTAGTTTCAGCAATCTCTCATCTTTGACTCTATTTTCCCAAATTTTATGGTTTTATCAAATGATGTTCCAATTAGATATTTTGAGCCAATTTAGTTCAATCTACACTTGTCACCTCCTAAAATAAAATAAAAAAACAAATTTACCAGTTAAGCACCAAAATTAACTTTAAAATTTAAAAAGGATAAGTCCAATTAATATAATTTAATCATATCTTATCAGGACCTTCCATGGTCATTAAAAAAAGGATAGGTAATAAGTGGAATAGGAGATTGAATGCATTGAATAACAAGAAAATTCCAATCATTTAATTGCCTTAAATCCACAATATTGGCACCAACTACTTAGTGTAAGGATAACATAAATAAGATTTAGAAGTTCTTATTGTATATTATTATTAACAAGTTTCGATATATTGGTACTAACTGTGTGGTCAAGGGTTAATATAAAGAAGGTTTAGAAGTTTTTGTTGTGTATTATTATCAAAAGTGTTTACGTATATATATCATTGAGTTTGTAATTATAGTGTAATTTTATGTTAAAATCAAATTTAAGTCATTTTATTATGCACAACTATTAACATAAAACTATTATAATGCCAAATTAACTTTTATCATATCCCCACAAGTGTAAGTGTCTAGAAAAGACACTCAAGTTGGAATGATGAATAAAGAACTATTGTCAAATAATGGACTTAATGAGGGAATCTGCTAATTGTTATAAATTCGAACATGAAATATTTGAAATTATTTATGTTGGATCCTGTTTTCGGAGCCCAACATCAGACACGTAAGCCTGATGCTTGGTGCGTGAGGTGAAACATATAATTTAAAAGAAGAAGGAAAAATCCCTCAGAAGCACAAGTGTAGCGCCCCCTCATCGTAGGGTACACATCGGGACGCCCGAAGGTCATTCCGACACGTATCCCACGATAA
>JANZLD010000237.1:11745098-11774920 GCA_026413575.1 Erythroxylum carthagenense | reverse complement strand
GATATTTTGAAAATATATTATCTTATTATTTTATCGAAATTTGTTAAATTTTTAACTGGCCAAAGTCGTGACTGAAGAAAAATATTATCTTAGAGAGTTTATTAATTTACCGAGTATCAATTTAAAGAGGTTCTACTGTACCTTTCAAATACCAAATCTCTAAAGGGCAATAGCATGGCACTCGTAGTCCACTTTACTTAGGTGACAATTGAAGCTAAGATTACACGGAAGGCGAAATAATATATCAGTTTGAAAATTCTAATAATAAGAATTTTTAGTTTAAATTAGATTATAAAATTAAATAAAGTTTAAAATATCTAATTAAAATTTATTAAATTTTTTTAAGTTTGATTATGTATGAGTTCTATTTTATCATATAACTCGTACGATCAATAGTTAAGTAATTGTTTCAAAGCCTAGCCCAATAGATCACGGACGCGAGACTCCATATCGGAGTTGATTGTCTAAACCCACCACTTAGATTCTTTTTGATGACCCTTAAACCCTAAACATCTCCAGTTCTGAAATTCACAGAAGTAGACGAAACATAGTCAACATGTCGGAGAGAGAAGATTCCGACTCGGACGCGCCGGAGGAGTTTACGTCGGAGCAGGTTTGTTTCTTTGTGCGCTGGTGAGAAAACCCATGTTCGGCTTTTGATCAGATACTTAGTTTTCGCTTGTTTTGGCCTTTTATAGAAGATGTGTCTGTTTTTTTTTTCAGGGAGTTTTGCAAGATGAGGAAATAAGGAAAGTTCAGAAGGAAAGCAAAGCAAGGTTTTTCCGTTTTGTTTCAAACTTTTTTGTGCTTGATTGCCTTCCTTTTTTTTGGGTTAACTTTCAAAATGTATTGGGAGACATGAAAATCAGGGAACTTGGTGTTTTTCTTTCTTGTCTAATTATTGAACTTTATGAAAAAAATTTATCTCGAAGTTTAGTATCTTTTGTTCGTTGATTCAAGTAAGACTTAAAAGATATCGCTTGTTTTTTGTTTTTGATTGAAGTGATAGATGCTGCCAAGTGAACCTGGTTTTGAGTTATGTTTTGCCTTCCCTTTTTTTTTTTAATAACTTTCAAAATGTATTGGGAGACATGAAAATCAGGGAACTTGGTGCTTCTCTTTCGTGTCTAATTTTTGAACTTTATGATAAAATTTTTTCTCGAAGTTTAGTATCTTTTGTTCGTTGATTCAAGTAAGGCTTAAAAGATATCGCTTGTTTTTTGTTTTTGATTGAAGTGATAGATGCTGCCAAGTGAACCTGATTTCAGTTATGTTTTGCAGTTCTAGCATATATGAATAGCGTTACAAGTCATTAGTCACCAACATCCTTATTGCTGTTGCACTGTATTGATGTTAGTTTCTTGGTTCAAATTTTGATTGGAGATGGAAGTAAATTGTGGATAATTGTTATAGTCTTTATGCATGTCAGAGTTTATTGTAAGTGGTGTAAACTATGGGATTGTTAGGGATAAAATCATGCTAGTAATAGAAATACGATGTTGCAAACGATATGTGTTACTTTTCTTGCTTCTTTAGGGAATACCCTTGATCAACACTGCTTACTCAAGTTCTCCAATAAAGTTTATGGCTTGTTTTACAGTTTTTACTGCCGTTCTGCTCCTTCCAGATGTTCTGTCAATGAGTAATCTTGTATATATTATGATTTTACTACTCCTCTTTTCCATAAAGCCTTAACAATGTTTCCATCTTTGCATTCTTTAATACAACTATACAAGATGGCTTAGTAGCCTGGTGAATGAGGAAACTTTTGAGGTGATCTTGGTAGGTATATTGTGATATACTTTTGAAGAAAACATTAACTTTAACTTTGCTATGTGTAAAACTAGTTTAGGAAGCATAGTTCTGGTTCCATGCAATAATTTTATCTCTTAACTGCATGATTCGGCAAAGTACTCATTTTTGCAAACTCTGTTTTGCTTGCTACATGCAGAGTTGTTCGTGAGCGTAAAGAATTAAATAGATTGTGGGCACAGAGAAAAACATCACGTCCATCTAAAGGAGTTGAAAATGTCAAGATGGACACAGAAGTTGGAACTGAGAAGGATTATCTGGGTAAAGGGGACATGCTTCCAGATGACATTGTTCAACTACTTGCAGCTCGTGAGAAGTATGCTTATTTTAACTCTCGTCTTGTGCAACTGGAGTTCATTTCTTATAGTATATGCTTAAGATGACATTATTGCATATGCAGAAAAGTTTTCTTATCAGATTCTGAAGATGAGAAAGCTGACGCTGTGGCTGAGCCTCCTCGAAAAAAGAAGCCAAAAAGCTCAGGGTAAGGCATAATGAGAAGGAAGTTGTTGCTAGATTTCTTTTGGAAATCATTTAATCATCTAAGAAATTGTGTTTGCAGGGTGGAGCCTGTTATTTTAAAGGATATATCTCCTCCCCAGTGTCTACAGAATTCCCTGGAGTTCTTGAAGAAGAAAAAGATGGGGGTTGCAAGATCTTTTTCAGTTTTGAACAATTCCAACCAAGCACTACGCCTGATTCATACTTCTAGCTTGTTAAGTAAGAAATGACAAATTTACATGTCTTCTTGAGAAATTATTGTAACAATGAATTTTATTATTGACTCAGTAAAGGAGATACTGAAATTTTTGACTAGGCATAATGTGTTACATTGAAGTCGTTCATACCTTCCCAGTCAAATCCAGCCAAGCTTACGCAAACCATTCAATTATCCAATAGGGCACATTTTGCAGGGGTCATGTGTGTGTCATTTTATGCGGTAGTTGTTTATGACTCAGACCCGCGATGTTCATTTATGTGCAAGTAATTGTTGTAGTGGTGACAGAAATGCTTCCAAACGATTTATCAAGCTGTGCTCTGGCACCCTGAAATCGTATCCTAATACGATTCTTAATATGGATCAGCAATTGCTTAGAAACCAATTTAAGGCAGAATGGTTACTGTAGTCCAGCAAAGTTTCCAACTTTGCCCTTCTGGTTACTTTTGTATGGAGTGGAAGCTAATTATCTGACAGTGGCTCAGCCCCTGTGATTAATATTTAATCTTCAGCAGGTATAGTACAATAAAACTCTATATGAAAACATTAAAAATGGTCTTCTGGGAAAGATTGGAGGAATATTAAAGAGATGAAAAAGATTACGAACCTGTTTACATGATAGCGTTTATTAATTTCTTATATTACAATTGACTTAAATGTTTATAATGTGAATAACTCTTGCAGGGAAATTTGCGAAAAATTAGAACTATAATTCTTTCTTCATATGTTCAAAGGATGAAACACAGAGCCTGCAGAGGGAGTGGGAATACCAAATTGTCATTGGCTATTTCACTAAGAGTACACCCATGGTTATCTGGTCATTTAGATTAGATTTTTAGTTTTCACTGGAACAAGTACCTGCTGACTGGACTCCTGAGAATCCTTGGAAATTACCAAGCACTGCTGTTTCCAGATTTTATAGTGTACTGTACGTGAATAAAATCAAAAGGAAGTGATGGGAAAAGATTGAACAAGAAGAATGCCATTTAACTGCAGGTTTATGATACGTCGTCATTTTTGTCAATAAAACTCAACAAGTAGCCACTGACAATTCTTCGAGCTACAGGATTAGGAATGTAACGACATAACCTCCCGTCAATATATGCTAGAATGCCTGACAAGACGAACTTGCTAATGCCCCATTTCCATCTAAATTTCACCTTTTTTTCCTGTTCACCAGGTTCTGCCGGGACCAGTGCTCTGTTTTCCTCAATTTTAGGTACCTTTCTCCAGTTCATATTGGTGATATATTTAACCGTGTGCTTCCTCAGCATTCGGATTGCAAAACTCACAAAGAGGTGTTCACACAACGTGATCACTGTTGGTACAATCTTCCATTCCTGTGTCATACATTCTCCTGAATAAGATTTTTCTCCGGAGGTAGATAATTCATGCCCATTATGTAGTAAGGTTACTTAAATGTGCACAGTATGACTTTCATTTCACATACGGTTGGCAGATAAGGAGTGCTGGGAAGTGAACTAAGCATACAGGACGTGATGATCAATCCTTGCAGTCGATATAAAATATTGAATAAATAGCCACCTTTTGGTTCAAAATTGAGCTAAAATTGGCATGTATTGTATATCTGAATATTTGATGGAGAGCAGTGGTGAAGGAAATTGTTAAACGAGACACAACAATGATAAGTAGTTTGCTCTTTCGTTCAACATTCAAGTTGAATAATCGAAGCACAACTTGATGGATGACAATAAAAGCATATCTTTCAAAATCATGTAATTTAAATTCGTTCCATAAAAACTAATGAAAAGGAGAAAGATGGAACACTAATTAAGTACAGCAGAACTTACAGCTTCTCCTTGGAGATGGCGCAAATGGTGAGAAGATTTTGAAGGATCTCCTTTTAATAATCCCTTGCTCACTAGGAATCCCTTCACACGATCCATGATCTCATCTATAAGAGCACTGTTTGGAGGTAGGTTCTTGAGGAGAACCTAGATTCATATATACTGTTAGAAAAACCGGCTAATAAAACAAAGGTAGTAAGGATATATTGACGATCAGATCTATAGTCCAGAAAGTTTCTAAACCCTAGATATTCTGAAAAGCAATCCAACAGTACAAAGTTGATAACTACTAAACGTCAGAAAAAGGAAACAACTACAAAAGCTTTCTGAACTTGTCATGACAGTGTGAACTACTTCTAAATGGTCCCAGGGATTCATGTTAGGGTTCCAATGTGCTTAACAGTTTCATGGTCCAGTCAACAGGAAAAAAACAGGTGAGTTTGACTCTCAGGATTGAGCTAATTTTGGTTTTTCCAGATATTAAGAAAACTACGTACCTGGTCATCTATGACTCTGACTCTTAGATATTCTTGCCTGTACATGGTATCCAGCATGGCTTGCAAGTACCCCTCAATGTATAACTGCCAATTCAAATAACTAACTAGTTACTAATTGCAGATATAAAAGAATTAGCTAATAAGCAGCTTGCAGTCGTAATAAAGAAGCACGAGGAACAAAGAATCGCAATGCAAAATTCTCTGTTGTATGCCGAGGAAACATATGCATCAAAACTTTTTCCAATATCATCAACCCTTGTCACAGCAAGGGCGTAAATGGCTTCAAAACTGGAAAACATCAATTGCCCAAACAAATTTATCAACTATTTATGTTGAATGAAAGCATAACAAATAAAAGAACAAAAACCCTATTTTTTCATGAATGTTGTCAAAAATACCTCATCAACACCAGGGCCTCGATCAAGCTTAATTTTTCTATTAGGACCACCCTCCATTAAAGCCGTCCCCAATAGCGAGGGCTCCATAGCCAATTTCAATATCCCTTGATGGAATCCGCTCAGCTTGATTAACAGGAAAATTGAATATCAATCTTGAAATACCAAGTTGGTAATTTCAATTTGTAAAAGCTTGTCTAGTAACAGAAGTAACTTAGAAAATTATTAAAATTTCACGAGATGTTCACAAAAGGAAGATGAACAATACCATTCCATCAAAACCACTAGTTTCCGCACCCTTCAGAACTGAATCTGATATCTCAGTGACAACTGCAAATAGTACCTTAGACCCTGCTGTTTTTAACTGAAGATAACCATGTGATTAATAGCTTCACAAGTACCATGAAAATAGCAACCATAAGATTAAAAGAAAAAGAAATATAGAACATACAGTCTTCTCCAGGTCACCAAAGTATCGTTTGGTTCCTGAGAATCCTTTACCCTTGATAGATTTACTGATAAATTTGAAGGTGCCTGCACCCAGCAAGTAATGCAGCAATCATGCATCACAACTACAGAGAACCACCACAATCGAACATGATTGTCACACATACACACCAACTGAAAAGTAGTAAACAGGTTTGCCAGAAAAGTTCACACAAAGCAGACAGCAGAAAGTAGCTATGATTGTGTCATCTCATCCAAATCATAAAGATAATGTCTTATCAATGACATTATTTATATGACAAATATAAGACAAATATTAAAGATATCGTAGGTTAAATTTTGCCACTGCCATTTGATTCGGCCCTACTCATTCTATAGAGCAAATTATCATGACAGTTAACCGTATTATCAGAAAATTGATCTCGAGAATAACGTCAAAAGTAAGGAGTATAACTTCCTAGTTTAAGGCATACTTCATTGCTAAAATGGGGTATACGGTAGTGATCTTGCAATGTCACAAGGAAGGGACCCTCAACGAAATAGTTAGTACAGATCTAAAGATGACGAAATAGTATCAGAAATTACCTAATGTGAAACCAGGAAGGTTAATCAGACCCCGTGAAGGATCAAAGAACACATCAAGAGAAGATGAAGCCAAATCATCAAATATGGATGCAAAAGATGGGGGAAGTAGGGTGCTGCCCTTTGCAATATAGATGGCCCTCATAGCATACCTGGACTATTGTGTTAATTATACTCCATAAATAAGTGCTAATTCAACATGAAGAAATATATAGTGCTTACCATGAATAATGTTGTGCAGCTCTGATGACCAATTCCCGCATAGTTATTAAAGCATGGGTAATCAAAATTCCGTTGAGTTCCACTACCATATTCTTAATGGGAGGAACCTATAGAAATTAAAAATGGGAAGCCAAACAATTGAAAGTATGCCCCATCAATAATGCTTCAAAAGAAGAGAAACCATTTCTATGCATGCAATATTAATTATCTTTACCTTTACCACACTATGCAGTAATGACCTTAGAGTCTCCTGGGCAGAGTTATAACTGGAATACGAGTCTCCAGGAAGGAAGTTAGTGATTATCTAAACAACATACATTAACACAGGTCAAAGATAACTAAATGAACCAAGCAAGATGACAGCTAATAAGGCGTTTTGGGGGTCAAAAACTTCAAACCTTCACTGGATGAACCTCAAAATGATCAAAGTAATACTGCCGACTTGAAGTACTCGAGTCACTAAGAGATGTTCGCCAGAATGAAGCAATTTTCATCAAAGTCTCTTCATCAAGATTCAAATCAATAGGCTGTGTACATAAAGTCATGGAGTTAATATGTGAATAAAAATAGTGCTACAGGAGTTAACCACCCCAAAGGCGATGCTTGAATGTATAAAATGTACTACGAGGTCAATTATTGAAGCACACAGATGCAAAGCAAGGAAGGTTAGTCCACAAAATATTGATAAATCCTGAGGTACCTGGAGAACGATGGAAGAATATTTAACTTGTCTGATACTGGAGCTTCTTGAAAGCAAGACAAAGACAACTTTGAGTGTGCAAGCATTGGAGTCAATAAAGTCCAGTTGATGTCTCCGAAGCATCGCTGCAAATGGAGCACCTGTCCACTTCTCATCCACGTATAGTGACTGCAAAGATAAGGACAAATACAAGTTTTATAGTATATAGAAGCTAGTAGTAACTATTATGTTAGACCTTATCCAGTCAGAATCTAGTACAATGATCTTCAACACAGTTAAGCCCTCTCCATCAAACAAGCAGCATCACATATATTGTTACCTGTATGGTCAGTTGGTTATGTTTCTGCTGATCAGTGACCACAGAACCAAGATTGATATTTGTAAGCCTTGCAGTTACAATTGGTGTACAATTATAATCCTCGTTCTCTTCTGAATCCTTCAAAAATAAGAGCAAAAAAGTTTAGATTAATCAAGATACAACCATGACATTCCTTAAGAAGATCAAGTTGCATGATGCTCACCAGAAAGGAAATTGATATCTAATAGCATCAGGGAAAAGCACAAACAGAAAAAATTTTAAAAATCAAGTAATTCAAAGCGGAAAAGCTCATTTTGCTGAGTTATCAAAAGATTTCCAGATCAAATATTCAAAGACATATGACTGGTGTTAAAATGATGAAAGATTAAAGACTAACCTGCTTTCCACATTCAAGTAAGTGGATTGCAAACTGGGAAACTATTATTCGAATCTTTGCATGCGTCTGTAAGAGATAATCTCCCTTGCGGTTATCAGAAAGCTCACAAATTTGTAAAACTCGTGTTGGACCCTCAGCATACACCTCGTAGCCCACATTCACAGTATCCATGCTGTTGAACTGGCCAAAATAAGTTTTTTGACCTCCATACTTTTTGTCCAAAAGTGAAAGAGAAGCCAACCCTTTACTCTGCTTCGGTCTGAGAAAAGGTTTCCAAGCTCGAACCTTATCCAAGTTAATTTCACGTAGTAGATGCATATCTGCATTAAAACAACCACCATCTGCCATTTTACTATGAGGGTGCTTTATCTTTTTCACAATGAGGGCTTTTCATATTTACTTTTGGGGGATGAGAAGAGAGAGAAATAGACATATCACTAAATAAAACAGAAGAATTATCAGAGATACTGCAGGCTAATAATTACCATTGACCAACACAACCAGCCTATGTGGAAGAGTCCAATCATCCCAGACATAATGAGAACTGCAACCAGATCCAAGAAGCTCTCGTTCTGATGAATCCTGTAAAATTGTCCAACAAAAATATAATTACAGTCTATAGATTGATATCTAAATAATGAGAACTGATGAATAAAAATAGCGGAGTGACAGCACAACCTTTTGATAGTAAGTTAGAGATGCCTGATGCAACTGATTCTCAATTCGATATGGTAAGCTAATATTTGGAGGTTTGTAGAAGTGCACACCTAGGGTAGAACATTCTTCTACCACATTAACGGCAGCAAATTCTGTGACTGTATTTTCTAATTCTTTCGCTTGATTTGTTTGTTTTCTGAATTTTAGGAAAAAGCAACCCAATGATGCAATACACACTGGTCCTGACCAGCTTGATTCAGAATCATTTGGTTGAAACTGGATATATGCTACTGAAGCCTCTGTATCATGTCTATGCTTTTTGATAACATTCTCAAACAAACTGAATTCCCTGCTCTTGCGAACACCATTCTGCAGCAGTAGTGTTGTTCTCTGTTTACTTCTAATGTAGCACATTCCTGCACTTTCATTCTTTTGAAAAGGGAATGCAGAAAGATAAGGTTAAGAGCCCAACTCAAACAATTCAACAAAAATCTCAGCAAGGAAATAAAACAACTCTGGAGCTCATTAGTTAAGAGCACACCTCTAAATAGCACTGACGGACAGTGATATTTTCTTCCGACTCATTAAATACAACATGTCGTGGTACCATAGTTAATGTTTGCGCTAGCATCTCAAGTTTACTTGATGATGGTCTGATATAAATCCCAAACTTCACAGTACATTTTGCTCCAGTTTCTTCAATTGCCAAGCTTATCTCTGTCAGGCCAGATAAGGCATCCAAGTCTAGTAGTGTCTCGGATGCATGACCCTTTGACATTCTGAGTTGTATTTTGTGGGATCTGAAACAAAATTTGACAGTAAGTGTCCAACATAAAATAAATCTGGATGGGTCATGTCCATTCTCATCACAAGGTAAAATGTTTGCAAACTAAATTGTAAATGGCACTTCCAAACAATTTACTTACTTTAGAAACCATGATCTTACTGAATTTGGGGACAAAAGCAATCCGAATTCTGGGGCGATACAGGAACCCAACTTATCAAGCTCATCTCTGGACAAAACATAGCCCATCAGATTGCCGGTGCATCCTACTGCTTAAGAGAACATTAAGCAGAGACATATATATCATGTACCTAGACAAAGGCTTTTGGTTGTGAGCAAAGAAATATAGAGAAAATTCAGTGTCATTCTTCAAGGAGTAGGGTGTGAATACAGCAGCCTGAAAACAAGAGTAAGTTCAAAGAGATATGAATCCTAATAGCATTCAAAAGTCCATACCAATAAACAAAAACCTAGACTGACACATGGACTCGTGCTCAAGTATATCGAATAAGATGAAATTCATATATGGTTCCAGTGTAACAACCTCTAATACGCCTCTGAGCCCCCGAGACAATCTTAGAGATGCAGAATACTTTCCACCAGCAAAATCCAGATCGATGTCTAAATACTTGACAGTATTTTTGTTCTTAAGTAACTTCTTGACCCAATCTCCACTTTTTACTGGTTTGCAACTTGAATTAAAAGCAGTTAAAGTAACAGTGAGGCACATTAAAGCAGGATTGGCATAAAAATCAATTGTTGATCCAGATGCCATAATTGCCTGCTTCCCCATACAGTCACTGCCTGCTGTAGGACATACATCTACACCAAGATAGAAAATATAAATTGAATAATGTCAGCAAGGAAAACATACTGCAGAGCTGTTTCTGTCAGTACCTGTTTCAGTTAAAGATAAATGTATCTCCATGTGTAGTAAGTTGGACACCCTCACAGTGGGGAGAAGAAAAATTTCCTTCTGGTCTTGCAATATAACTGCTGAATTTCTAATTTCAGAGCCATTTTGAGAATTAGCAGGTTCCAAAACAGGCACATTTCTACTAATGCTCTGAATGAGAAAATGCAGGTTAGTGGCAGGTGCATCCTCAGATTTGATACTACAGCATGCAGTACTAAAGGAGCATTTCACTGATTCAACAGATAAAGCCCGGCGGACTTGGTAGGCTAGCTTATCAAAAATACCAGAAAGACGAACAGCCTTTCCACCTTCAAGTTCGTCTGACCATTCCACTGAAAATTGGCTTCCAGAACTTACAGGGCCATCTCCAATTTCAGGTCTAAATGACATTAAAAAGTTACCTGTAGTGTCAAGGACAAATATGAACTTCGAGTTTGAAAATGTATTCATGAAGAAGAAGAAAGGACTAAATCAGCCAAGTTTCCCAAAGTGAATAAAAATCTGACCTTGGCCTAGAGACATTAAATATAATAGCCTTCATTCTGGTCAAGCCTCAAATTGACCTGATTTAGATTGCTATAAAGGATAGGCCACCAGCTCTAGTAAGTCTAGATTTGCTAAAAAATGGAAACAAAATGGCATACCAAATGGATAAATCGTATGTTCTTAAAACTACACTTCCTGAAAATCCAAATACACACTATAATAACTCCCCTGTGGATTTTAAATAGCTACACTGACATACGCTATGGGTGAATTCCATTAATATTCAACAGTTATCAATCAAACCATGTCATCCATCATTCAAGGACTACCTGGATAGCATAATGATTGAATTCAATAATGAGTTTTTGCAAAGTGATCAGGAGGACAAGCAGAGGAAAGAGTCAAGCAGCAGATCGAGTTGTATGTTCAATCCTCCATCTAACTGGATAATTGCTTATTAGTATGTGAATGAGGCTACTCACTGGCATACAATGAGAATAAAATCGCACAAATAATAGTAAAGAAAAGGTACAAGAAGCATCTAACACTAAGAAAAAACGATTAATGGAAATGTGGCAAACTTTTGTCAGATTCAATACATAAGATTCTGGAGTTGAGATTACATACCAACACTTAAAGACATCAACGCTTTCTTCAGCCCACCAGACATATTTATGGCATCAAAGGTCGCCATAGAATCATCAACTGAATCCCCCTTCTTCAGTGACACACTTGCAAATATATTTTCATCTTGTTGGGGTCGTCGAAAACGTAGCTCCATGGAGAATTCAGTTTCATTATGTATCCTTAATAAAGGAGAAACCAAAACTGACAACCCATCCTGTATGAATATACAAAAAATAAAATAAAATTGAGGCACACTACACATCACATGATTACATTTTGTCACTTAATTGATTCAAGAACTTCAGAAGAATACCTCAGAATTCCTTGAAACACTAACTACAATGAATGGTCCAGGGTAACTTCTAGAGTCTGCTCAAGGACCACAAAGGTTTCACCTTAATTAAAAGTTTAATAATTAAAAGTATCACTTTCTGAAACGCTTTAGAACTAAATAACAAAAGAATAGGATAATAGCTCATAGTCTTGAACTTAAATGTCCAAAATTAATGTGGAGTTTCCGTCAAACAACAAACAATAAGATATTAATTACTGCAACAGTGTAAGCTTCAACATCACAGCTGTTGTTACAAGCGTCAATAAAACCTAGCTGAAGCACCTTTCCAACTTCTAGATATTCAGTTATTTGCATCAGATATTTAACTTTGCATAATTTTCAACTTATGCAATATATGTTATTTAACCAACGACCAAAGTAAGAAAAAAAACACTTATTTTCTCTTAAATCAAAACTAACTGAGATTAATATCATAATCATGACCTTCAGTGTTTAGAGTTTTCTGTCTACTTATGTAATTTACACAATTGCTGTGTTGACTTACCTTGAAGTGATGTTATACGCGTTCGCCAAGCAAGTGTTTTTGCTTTCACAAGTGAAAGATGAAGTGAGGATGTCACAAAAGATCCAAGATCTGAAAGTTGAATGGCAAGTATTGAAGCACCTTCTGATTGTTGATTTTCTAATAATGGGTGCCTAAAACATGTGAAAATCAGGGATCATGAGTCAATTAAATATTAATTTTGAGAACAAGAAAAGAAATATTAGTCCACTATATCTCTATGTCATCACCAACATAATATCATGCCCCAAAAAAAAAGAGGAAATCTAATTGTTCCCATCATACGTAAATACTCTAATAGCTACTGATTGGCCATTATTAAGGTAAAATGATAAGCTATAGCCTGGATCTTCAAAGCCTTCTGTTCATTTCTAGTGGTGATGACCACGGCCAAGAGCAAATTCAGGCTTTTGAGCGTTAAAGGCTTAAACTAATAACAGTGAAGTGCAAAACTACTTGTCCATTTGAAGAAAGGACAACAAAAAACATCAAGTGTCAACATGCCTTCAAAAGCTATTTGTTTTACCTAAAATGCGCAAGAATCAATTGGAAAATAATAAGAAGGATAGATAAGCTGAAGTTGTGAGCATGATGAGTAAAACTATGACAAGTTACCTCAGGAACACGGAAGCAGACTGTTTTCTGGCTATTGTCACCCTTTTCCCATCAAAGAAGTGACATATAAGGTTTAAACCAGACTGGTTTTCCACCTGTCACCAGAAACATTTCTACTATACATTACAGGAGCATAAGAACATGGAAGAATAGAAGAAACAAACATCTAATGCTTGTTATTTATAGTTAAACTTCGAATTCACAATAACAAAGTTATCAGTTTCAAAGATGTCACACTCAAACTCCAAATTAAACGTCTTCCAGTTATATAACGGAAATATGTTATCCACCGAAATAGATTAAAGATGTCAAAAATCTTGTCTCTCCAAATTTGGAAGCTCATTAATCAATTAAGTTATTACCAGCACTTGACTTAATCAAAAGCAAAAGCAAATCTAAGCATTTCAAACCATTGTTGTCCGTCACTACCCTTTCTATAGCCCGTATATTTAACCTAAGCCGAATTAATATCGGTAGATATATTTCCTGAGTATACCTGCGGCAGTAAAAACACTATAAATAAACACAGAAGAATCTATACTTGAAAATGATATTGCACAGCCAACTCTTTCAAACACATTTCTTGGGAACAAATAGAAACATTTTATCAGAATTGAAGGCATCATATGCCTTTACATTGTTCAACATGCATATCAATATGGCTTGTTAAATTATCATTGTGGAATAATATGAATAAACATTGTAAGAGCTTAAGCTGCAAAAAATGGTAAAAACTATTCTATATTGCTTCAGATAATCTGTAAGAGGGGCAAGTAAGTTGCGTAAAACAATAAAAATGGTAACACAAACCTTGCAGCAATTAGCCAAAATTGTAGAGCTTTGCACTGAGAAGGGACCAGCTAAATTTAATTTCCCAATTACAAAGAGAAGTATGTCCATGGATACCTCAGTTAGGGATATATTCCACTGCAATGTACCATAATACAAAATTGTAAGCACTAGTCATACAAACCTACCACCCTCCATTGTAAACCCATGCCCCAAGGAAGAGGAAGAAGAAGAAGAAGAAGAAGAAGAAGAAGAATTTGGTAGCAGAAGCGATTGTCTTAATCCTCAAATGTTCAGACCTCTTCAGTTCTACAATAGATATGAACAGGTACACCATGCTCAACAGTGTTCGAACCCTGAGGCAGAAAACTTGATCGGTAGAAGACAAAGATATCAACAGGGCAAACAAGTTGTCTCCTACATGCAACAAGAGCAACAGAATCATCAAATACTGAAATGTGATACCATAATACAAATTTTAAGAATGGAAACATACTTGTTTACTTTATCCAAGATAAATAATTACCAAAAATTTCTTTGAGCATCAAAGTAATGCAGCGCCATAATTATTGTACTCATAACCCTGACTTTATAGGAAAAAAGCTGGACATTAAGTTGAGTATTATGAAGGCAGGCACGAAGGAGAGGAAATCTGTCTTTTGTATCTAAGAGTTCGTGAACTATTGTCAAAGAAACATTATCAATTTTCAGTTGAATACAAGGGAGATCTCTATTCTTCTCAGAAGTTTGCTCTTTGTCTTCGCATAAGCCAGGATGTAAATTAGCATCAGAAGCCTCCAAAGAGTATCTATCCAGTGAACTCTGGATCACTTTAAACTTGAAAGGATTTCCAGGCTTCCTAATGAACTCCGGAGTCCCATCAATGAAAGCAACACCAAAATCATTCTTCTTATTGACCAAGTAAAATGTACCTTCAGTTAATCTATTATTGAGCTCCAAATCAGCCTCACTCTGATAACTCTCTGTTTGACAAGGAACAGCTTTCCAGAGCGACTTCCCACCATTGTTAGTGCCAGAAAGCTCAACAAAAACTGATCCTGGACGATAGCTGAGCTGTAATGGTTCACCACTATCACTTTTGGCATGTAATGAAATCAAGGAGAACCACAATACTGATGATTTCCAAATTCTCTGTTTATAGTGCTTGACCTACAAAAATTGTCGTAGTGAAGTTAGAGGGCACAAAATGGTAGCAGGTCCAAAACAGATAGAAATATTGAGTAACTCAATGGAAAAAAGGAAAAATCAATAAATTCAACAAGAAAAAGTTATTTGCATATGATAATGTGACATAAATCAAGACTAGAAAAAAAATATTCTGCACCAATTGAATGCATCTCTACTCCTTAAGAAGATAGTTCCCTGAACTCCACTCAACAATGGAATCCAATGGATTTAGGATGTGTCATAGTTATTACTCAAAATAAGATACAGATCCTCACCATTCCTTTTCTGTTCAGCACTCAAGAAAATACCTAACCTGTCTCTGACAAGATGCCATTCCTTTTTATCTGGTCATCAAATGACCCCACTGTAACAGTACAAGCTCCCCATGAATTTACGTCATCATTAAGTAAGACTTAACCTAGCTGCCATCCTAACTTAAGAAAAGTTTAACCATTCTTAAAACCTAAATGCAGTACTTGAACATGAAACAAGCCACCACCAGAATCAAATAAAGCAATATTTAGCCATTATCAACCCTTTATGGACAACATACATTAAAAGAAGCAAGAGAAAACTAGAGTTAAGTTCCTTCAAGAGCACTCTGCTTTCACCAAAATGTCATTACAAGATTATCAGCTCAATGAAAGTTCATTAAGCACACAGTAATATCTAAAAGCCAGCTTACATAATGACATTGGATCCTCATAACATACCTTTAAAAGGCCCATTATTCTATCATAGCATGCTTAATATAGAGGGCATTGAGCAAAGCATATCTATCATATGTTTAGAACCGATAAACTTTCACCTGATCCAAACCCCAAGATCCCCATGTTTCGTTTGTGAGGACAGTTCTCTCTCTTTTCCCCATACAATGGATGACAAGCTTGTGGCCTTGTAGACCTTTTTGTACTTTTGCATTCTTAATCAAACCACTATATAGTTAAGCATCTCATAAAAGCTTAGTTGAATTTGAAGAACAATTTTAGAAGTAAACCATTTTATAAAACCTCTGTCTTATGGTTTTGGGAGTTATATAAGTGCAAAGTCCACAAATCTTCTGTGTACATTAATAAGTTGTTACATCATGGTAATCAACAAATCATGTAGATAACAATTTCTTGACAACATAAATGTGGCCAAGATACAGTATTATCACATAATATTGTGATAATCTTATTGTAATCAGCTTATATTAGATAGCATTATCTTAGGGATAAACATTATCTTCGGATTATCTCCTGTATTTGTATGGATACTCTATCCTATTTGGGATTCTATTCATGTATATATGTACTACAATCTCTAAGAAATATAATATAGAGCAAAAAAAACTCTTATTCGCATGGTATCAGAGCCATGTGAAAGAGACAGTGAAACCGAGGAGTCAACCCCGGCAAGTCAAGAAATGACTTCCAATCTTGAAGGATCCTCCACGGAAAATCCAAACCAGACTGGAGGTCAGTCGTCAATGACCTCTGATCTTGAAAAAGCTTTAGTTGTCATCATCTCTAACAAACTGAATGGAACACACTATCGGGAGTGGGTTCAAGATATGAAACTCACCATTGGAAGACGCGAGAAGCTGAGCTTTATCGTCGAAGATGGAAACGTTCTAGACCCAATGAACTCGCAAGCTACGCAACAGTGGGAGATAGACAACTCCATGTTCTTGTCATGGCTTATCAACGCCATGATACCATCGATCAAACGTACCTTCTTGTTTCTGCCAACTGCTCGAGAAATTTGGGAAGGGCGCGACAATCATGCTCAGACGGAGAGGATGCATCGCAAACCTACTAAATAAAAACAAAGTTGTGGCAAATGAAGCAAGGTGACAGAGAAGTTACAGAATATTGGGTCAAAATGATAGCATTATGGCAGGAACTTGACCTTCTATCGGATGAAGAGTGGAGGTGCATGGAAGATGCTATGATGTGCAACCAGAAAATTGAAAAGGAAAGAGTCTTTGAATTTTTGGCTGGTCTCAACAAAAAACTGGATGACGCCTATGGCAGAATCCTAAGTAGGGTTCCTCTACCAACAGCTAAAGAAGTTTTTTCTGAAGTTAGGAGAAAGAAGAGTCAAAAGAAGAACAAAATTTGTCTCCAATACCTACTAATGAAGCGTATGCATTGAAGTCCGGTGGTGAATCCAGTAAGAAGGGTCAGAAGAAGTGGTGTGATCACTGCAAACAAAGTAGTCACACCAAAGACACATGCTAGGACATCCATGGAAAGCCTCCAGATTGGAAACCACAAGGAAAAAACCAAGGCTATCAAGTATTTAGTGAAGGAGGAATAGAAAAATCTGAAGATAGCCAGAAACAACAAGCTGCTGAGCCGAATATTTCACTAGGGAAATTATTGGAAATAATAAAGAATCTCCAAAATGACAGCCATCAACAGAAGACAAGTACAGTTGCCAATGCTACTATGAGAGGTAATATCATACAAGCTTTTTTATCTTCATGCGGTAGGAAGAAATGGATAGTTGATTATGGAGCATCAGAACATATGATAGATGACTCTTAACCTGTTTCATTCATATTTTCCTTGTGCTGGGCATGATAAGGTTAAAGTAGCAAATGGTGATTCTTCTTCGATCATAGGAAAAGGAGATATCATAGTAACAAATTCTATGAAATTAAACTCTTGCTCTACATGTTCCAAAACTAGACTATAACCTCCTTTCGGTTAGTAAATTGACAAAAGAAGCTAATTGTAGTGCTCATATTTTTTCCCTACTCATTGTGTTATACAAGACTTGTCGTCTGGGAAAGTCAATCATTCTACTCCTTATAGCTTGAGTAATAGTGTGATTGTCCCTAAGAATGATGAATTATTGATATGGCATAAATGGTTAGGTCATCCAAACTTCCAGTATATGTCACGATTGTTTCCAAATATTTCAATAAATAAAGATCTTTGTGTTCAATGTGATGCTTGTGAATTTGCTAAGCATCAAAGAATTTCTTTTACAAGGTCTGAATACAAACCCACAAAACCTTTTTCACTTATCCATACTGATCTTTGGGGCCCACTCATGTCACTAATAGAACCAATTCAAAGTGGTTCATTACATTCATTGATGATCATACTCGTTTGTGTTGGGTGTTTCTTTTGAAGGATAAAACTGAAGTCCCTACTGTGTTCATCAACTTTTATTAGATGATAAAAAATCAATTTCACACAAGTATTCAAGTCCTTCAAACTGATAATGATACTGAATATTTTAATCAACATGTTCATATATTCTTCCAAAAACATGGAATTGTCTACAAAAGTACTTGTGTCAATAGTCCTCAACAAAATGGGATTGTTGAGCCAAAAAATTGACACCTTCTTGAAGTAGCTAGGGCCTTCATGTTCACTAGCAATGTTCCAAAATTTTTTTGGGGGGATGTTATCCTTACTGCAACCTACCTTATTAATCGAATGCCTAGTTGTGTTCTTTCTTTCAAAACACCTCTTCAAAAATTTCAAGAAATCCATACTACTACCCATCTTGAATCCAACCTTCCTCTAAAGGTTTTCAGGTGTACAGCCTTTATTCACAGCTATTCACGCAACAAACTTGATCCTAGGGCCAAAAAATGTGTGTTTCTGGGTTACTCTGCTACACAAAAAGGTTATAAATGCTATGATCCGATATCAAAAAGGTTGTTTGTTAGTCGTGATGTCACTTTTTCTGAGACAAATTCCTTCTATACTAAGTCTTCAATTCGGAGGGAGTATTGGAGAGAGTTTGGTGATGAATCTCAGCCTGAACCTCCTTGTACATCTATTCCTGAACCTATCCTAACACCTATGTCCAATGCATCTCCTATAGAGACAAATCCTGATACAGAAGAAGTAGCCATGCCTAACAATACACTCAAAGTATACTCTCTGAAGAAGAAAACAAATAGGTACACTCCCTGTTCCTGAAGCTATAGCAATCTGTGAACTAATGTAGGTTCTTACCAAAGAAGCTCAGAGTAGCAATACAAAGGAACAAGAAGACAATACAGATCTAGAACTGCCAATTGCTTTACGGAAGAAATCTAAATCATGTACCATGCACCCGATTGAGAGGTTTCTCTCTTATGATGCTCTATCTTCTCAATAAAAAGCATTTATTGCAAATCTGGACATAATAGATATTCCCAATAATATCCAAGAAGCTCTTAAAGTTCCAAAATGAAGAGAAGCAGTTTTTGAAGAAATAAGAGCACTTGAAAAAAAATGAAACGTAGGAAGAAGTTGATCTACCAAAAGGGAAGAAACCCACAGGGTGTAGGTGGATATTCACAGTCAAATACAGGGTTGACGGTTCCATTGAGAGATATAAAGCGAGATTGGTAGCAAAAGGCTATACTCAGACCTATAGGATGTACTACAAGGATACATTTGCACCTGTGGCCAAACTAAACACTATCAAACTACTGCTCTCTGTACCTGCTAACTTCGATTGGCCCCTTCAACAACTTTACATTAAAAATGCCTTCTTGAATGGAAAACTAAAGGAAGAGGTACATATGAAACTTCCTCCAGGGTTTGATAAGGAAGGAAGAGTAAACAGAGTATGCAGACTTAGAAAATCCCCATATGGGCTGAAACAATCACCGGGAGCTTGATTTGAAAGATTTTCCAAAGTCCTAAAAACAAAAGGATACACACAAGCTCAGAAGGACCATACAATGTTCTTTAGAATTAGAGAAGGTAAGAAAACAATTTTGATTGTGTATGTAGATGATAATGTCGTAACTGGTGATGATGTAGAGGAATTTACAAGACTCAAGTCAGCTTTGAGGAAAGAATTTTAAGTTAAAGACTTAGGAGAAATGAAGTATTTCTTAGGCATGGAAGTAACTAGATCAAAGAAAGGGATCTACATCTCACAAAGGAAGTACATCCTTGATCTCTTGAAAGAGACAGGAATGTTAGGATGTAAACTAAGCACCACCCCCATTGAAAGTACAAAGCTTGAAGATGAAGATAAACTAGTTAATCGTGAAGAATACCAGACACTAGTGGGAAGACTAATTTATTTGTCTCATACTAGACCAGATATTGTTTTTGTCGTGAGTGTTATAAGTCACTACATGCATGCACCAAAAAGTAAGCATTTTGAGGTAGTTTATAAGATCTTACAGTATTTAAAGGGTACTCCTAGGAAAGGATTATTATTCAAAAAGGAGATCAAAGAACATTTTAAATATATACTAATTCAGATTGGATAAGTTCAGAAGATTATAGACGTTCAACCACTGAATATTGCACTTTCGTGTGGGAAAATTTGGTCGCGTGGCAAAGTAAGAAGCAAAAGGTGGTAGCCAAGAGGAGTGCAGAAGCTGAACTTAGAGCAGTTGAAAGGGATTTGCGAAAGTATCTGGTTAAAAAGAGTGCTAGCATAATTGGAAATCATTTTTAAGTCACCTATAAAGTATTATTGTGATAACAAGGCAGCCCTAAGCATGGCACACAATCCAATCCACCATGAGAGAACAAAGCATGTTAAAGTTGATCAACATTTGATCAAGAAAAAGATAGAAGATGGGACAAAATGAGTAACTTATGTACCAACAAAGAAGCAGACAGCAAATGTATTTACCAAAGGACCTCAAAGACAAGTATTTGAAGAATGTACCAGCAAGTTAGACATGATTGATATCTATGATCCAACTTGAGGGGGAGTGTGGTCAAGATATGGTATTATCACATAATATTGTGATAATCTGATTGTAATCATATTATATTAGATAGCATTATCTTAGGGATAAACATTATCTTAGGATTACCTCCTGTATTTGTATAAATACTCTATCCTATTCGGTATTCTATTCATGTACTACAGTCTCTAAGAAATATAATATAGAGCAAAAACAGCTCTTATTCACAATAAACATCTAGGTGCAAGGATTGCTTTGTAGGAAGATACAGACATTGAAAAACTTGTTCAAAAATTTATATGTTGACAACACGAGGGCAACAATGCAAATAAAAGCAACTTGTTACCTTAAAAAAAGCCTCTTTTCCAACAAGAGAATAATGAATTACACCAACCACACCGTGCTTATTTTGTCCTTCTTGAACTGCAAAGTACATATGCTGATACACATCTTGAATTGCTACGATTGCTCCTATCCATTCGACAGACAAAGTTGGTAGAAGTTTAACCAATATGAGGGAAAAAGAACATAATCTCGTTTAGAAGGTACCATCAGGAACCATATCTTCCACAGCTCCTTCACCGTTGTTCCAGTGATTTTCTTTCAGTTCATTGGTTGACTCATTGTTGTTGGACACAGTGGAGAGGGATGAAAGAATGGATGAAATCATCTGATTTGACAAAGCAGATGTCAAAAGTTAAATATAGATATGCTTTCAATGATCGGATAAGATACAGTAGCAATAACAGTTGATTATTTGAACTTATAGCAATTAATGTGATCATTAAGAAAAAATAAAAGAGAAGAAATTAGCACAACTAACCAGTGTGTCAGATAGGGAAATAATCATATCAAAACCTGAAACAGAGCCCCTGCCTATCCAAACTTGATTCAAGTGCAGATGACCATCATTAGGTCTCTCAGCGGTTAAGCAAGCAGCTAAATGATGTAATATATGATTCTGTTGTCTTCCACTCCTGTTTAGAGATGTCATGGTAGAATTTGATGAGGATTCATTAACTGGGACAGAAGAAAAGTGAGGAACTTGATCTTCATTTTCTACATATTTTTTAAGGACTTGAGTGAGGACTGCAATGCGAGAAAGATCAATCTTCAATTTCTGCAGCAAGCTTTTGGATTCAAATAGCAAATGAACATCAACCTCACAGACAAGTTCCTGAAGACAACCTGCTCAAAGGGATCAATCAGTTGAATATGCAAATAATTCCTCAAGGGAGAGAGAAAATAGGATAATTACCTGGGTTATCATCAGCAATAAGAACCACAGAAATTTGAGTCACATCTATGGTGAAAGCTACAGGCAATTGCCATTTGTTTTGTTGAGCTGTATCCATTGTTTCTTCTGCCCTATTTTCAGCATTTTGAACAGATCTATCAAATGATAGAATGATTGAGAGAAGATCCCGGGAAAGACGAAGATATGAAGCAAAACTCCGAGCAAACATCATCAAAGCTTTAGCTTCAAGTAATAGATGACCACCCTGCATAATTGCGTTAGTTTCTTAGTCCAGTAGTTGAACCTAAAGAAAGAAGAATCCAAAATAAAAGAAATTGGAAAACAATGAAGTCATTGTTCAGTATAAGTTGTACAGATAAAAAGTATACAATAATCAATATCCTGAAAAGGTAAAGAACAATAAATCAGAATAAAGGCAATATAACTAATTTCTTAAAAATTCAGTACCTTTATTTCCCAACAGATTGCCTGTAGGTTTTTCCCAACTGAAATAGAAGATGTAAACTTGTCAAGTTGTTGTGCTTCAAAAAAAATTTTCTTTAGTGAGCATCTTCCCACATATAACCCATCCAGAGTAAAAATGACAAGCATCCAATGGCTCGAGGGTGCAGCAAAATCCAAGTGGTCAGCAACTATAAAAGATTGGCCATGTGCAATATTGAACTCTTTTATCAAAGCATTGTCGGCTGTGTATGGTAAACTATCATCCACAGCATTGCTGCTAGATGATTCATCTGAATTTCTAAGAGGTCGGCCCAAACATATATATGAAGACCAATTGGAAAGAGATGCTTCATACAACCAACTGTTAGATTCTTTCATCAAGTTTTCTATGAGGGAATGATCAAAGCTTCTGCTCATGTTATCCAGCCTGAAAAGTACAGATTGAACTCCAAACAAATCAAGGAGAATTTCGAGCTTCCCTTCTTCAAAAGATATTTTGATACTGCTTTTAGGAACAGAATTCCAAATTCCACAATCAGGAAACCTACGATCAGCCAACTTTTGGCGACTGAAACCAACATCACTCTCCAACTCATTCACCCTAGAGCTTAGAACTATATCCATTGACTTGAAAATGAAGGTGCTGTTAGCTGAAACTAGAAGATTTGTATCAATCAAAGGCGTTCCTTGGGAAGCAATCTCAACATTCCCAGACTCCATGATCACTGTCTTACGCTGTTCAAGAACTTCAAGAGGTGCACATTGAAAATTATCGCTGGTACCAGCAGCATATGAAAGTGCTGAAGATAAAGCCGCAACTGCCTAGAATGGGAATGATATAGTAAACACAGGAATTAGGTCACTATATGAACATTAAAAGAAACACAAGGAGGTCGACAATTTTTTCTTTTTCAAGTAATCAAATTTAGCACATAACCATTGTTCAATTTTACTTACTCCTTGCTGAGCAAGGAACATAGACCAGATGATAATATGAAGGACTAACAAAAAGGTATTTATCATAACCTTTTATACACTATTTGCAACCCATCTTCTGTATGGTATCACAAACCCAACAGGCAAAATGGTAAGTAGAAATACAATGTTCTTTCTCTGTTTGTGAATCACAACTTCTTAACAGGTTTTTCCAAGGTCATCTTGGAAAAGCATAGCAGTAATCCTTTTTCATAAAAATTGAACAGAACTTCGTATCAAATTGTTCAGGTTGTAAGATCTTTTCTGAATCAGCAATATCTACAATTAGTTGGTCATCATATCTTATATCACCGCCTAAAGAGTACATTGCTTCAAGCCCTTGTAATGCTTTCATCTCAAGCTCAAAAAAGGGCGGCCTTAGTTCTGTAGGAAAGATCAACAGAAAAACAACATACTCATGGCAGAAAGCTTAGGGCTTAAAACAAAAGAGGATAAGATTTTCTGCAATCTTCTGAGGTACCAGCACAAACATGTTATACATTCAAAACCCAATTACACGAATAAAGGACACAATCACCTGAAAGAGAACATACAACTCATCCATATTTGATAGAATTGTGAATCCAGTAAACACAGAGCATAAAGCTGCTGAGAAAGCTGTAATTGTTTTGGCAAGCGTGTAGACAGACTCCCTGCAAAGGCCACAATTCAGTTAGAACAATGATCATATGCATTCAAAAGATATTTACCTTCAATCATTCAACAATAATCAGAATTATTCCATGGTTTCTAAACCTCTTAAATTCAATCAAGAACTAAGAAGTATTGCAACGTTACAAAGGAGGACCAAATGCATGCTTTTCCTCTTAAGAAGCAAGAACATGTGGAGCAATGTAAAAAGGCACATGATTTCATCATTATCAGCCTAAAAAGGAAAACAGTACATAGATACAGTTTGGAAATTCCCTTATTCTATATAGCTAATACATGAAAGAGGAATAAACAACAAATTTATGTATAAATTTGCTGCAGTCTGAAGCAATCAACATGTTTGAAAAAGGAAAGGGAAACAGCACCACAAAAGCCAGGTGTTCAAAACTTCCAATTATCAGATTCAGAAGCAAATGAAAAGGCCACAATCATATACCTGAAGAATGATAAATGAAGAGCTATTGGTCTCAAAACAAAACTGGAGATCTGTTGTCCTTCAGCCAAATCTTCAATGTAAAAGTTCAAACCATTAACTGATAGGAAGGAAGAAAGCGAGACCCACTCCTGAGATGCATACTTTTCATTATCTGATTTAGGAATTTCAATAATACGAGGTTTTCTTATCTGGCACTCTGGTTCTACATAACCAAAGCTTGCCCACTTAGTTGTTGAAAAATTGGATTTTGAAGTTGGCCATACAACAACCTCAATATTGTGGACATCAAATCCAAGGTCAAAACTATCTTGAGTCCCTGCACTATTCATGTCAGCATTCTCATAATTGAATCCATCTTTTTGTAACAAAATTCGGATACAAGGACCTGTTATGAATGCCCCAAGTTGAATGCATTTATCTGGTAGCAATTTGAACAACGCCATCTTCATTTTTCTGGCACAAGAATCATGCATCTGCTCCCAACTGAAATGTAGTTCATGTTCAGTGGTTGAGCGAAAATGAGTAGGACCATCCAGTCTTTCAAGTTCCCTGTTCCAGTTCAATGCATGATGTACCTGCCCAAACAATATTATCATGGATAATATGGATGAATACTCCAAACATAAATTCAGTTTCCCTACTATCAGACAACATTTCCAAAACCCTGAATCTGGACACCTCGGGCCGGCATATGCCAAAGAGTTTTTGGTTTCAAAAAGAAGCCATGGATCCTTAGAGTACTCAATCTCGATACCATCATATTTAGTCAAAGTTCTTTTCCAATTCAAACACATTTCTTCCAGAAATTCCTTCAACTGTGGGTTCTTGACATGGTCAGCTTGATCTGCAGCACTTTTTTCAGTAGCTTGTGAAGAAGAAAACATAACTGCAGGCTCAGCCTTCAGAACACGTTTTGGATTATAGAACTTGCCTTTCTGATACCCTTTACTAGAATTAAAACGACTCTTGGAACTTCTTTGCATAGTTGTAACACCCACAACAGGAGAAGACTTAACCTCCAACATCCCACAGGAAACAGACAATGTCTGTTCAACAATATGATCACAATACATTAACAATAGAGCATCAATTGACAGATGCAATGAATGAATATTGAGATATGGCATTGCGGTAGGTGGTTCCATATCTTGCTCAACATTTTGAACTGTGATTTTGGGAATAAAATTTATTGAAACCTTTCCAAAATTTAGTAACAGGAAATATTGCGGACAAAGATCTTCAGGTTGCTCATCAGGCTCTTGCTCTGGGAGGAAGTACATTAATAACAGGAAAAAATTTAAAATTGAGAGGAATATTCTGCATATCATATTCCAAAGGAATAGAACTGCTAAAAACATCTTTGAAAGATAATTGACATGAGCGCTTATTGAGGATGGCCGGTAACCATCATCTTCACCGTGTTGAACACAGGAAGCTACTCTGTCTCGAGCTATTCGTCGTGCCTGAGCAATAGCTTCAGCCGGCAGATCTTTCTCAATACTAATAATAACTTCCCAATTATGTTTGGCAGAACTCAGAAATAAATTGTCCTGAAGCATCTTACTGGTGGTAGTTTTTGATAATAAGTCACCAGGATTTCCAACCACAGAGAGTAATTTCTCATATGCATTGAGATAACGCAACCAAAGACATACAAGTCCAACCAAATTATGGAAAGAAAATTTGGGAGATGAAACCGCAAATCCTAGTCTGTTTGCAGCCAGCTTCCAGAGCTGTCTACCATTTCTGGCATGCTTTGATTCCTTCATTGATATTTTACTTAATGCTAAAATTACAGTGAGCTCTGGTGGAGAGAATGACAGACTCAATTTTGGAACACAGACACTTAATTCAGCAATCTGAAGGTCATTCAGTTTAATACACATAAACATATCTGTGTTAGGAAAAATGATTTTCGTCTGATCATCCATTGCATATCCTACCTCAAAACCTTGAAAATCCAAGGCAACAAAAGTCTCCTTCAGATGTCTAAAAGTTGCTCCAATCAGGCCTCTTAAAAGACATCCATACTCAAGGTACTGAGGTCTTGCATTAAGCTCATTCAATTTCAATAAACAAACCAAGGTACCATTAGACGTGAGGACCTGAACTTGCAGATTAATATCTACTATCTGCACATGGCAATGTTTGAGAACAAGGTTCGACAGAGATATCTTTAAATGATTTCTAGGAGTGGTGGCCAAAATCTTCTCCAGTATGTCATGTAAAGCACAACCCTGATAGGGAAAAAAACATAATAATAAGAGTGAGAGAGAGAGAGAGGTGACTGTTGCTTCTCTCAATATCTTGCTGATCAACTAAGCAATAGAATTCTTCTTTGCTAAATCACGAACTAAGATAAAAGTAAATACTAAAGCACGCTCACACCAATCAAATCCCAAGTGTTTCACCACAGAACTCATTTTACTTCTCTGCCACAGAAATGATTAAACTTACAAGTGGCAGGTAAAGAAAGTACAGTTACACACTGTAATACTGGGAAAGCCATTTACAACACCATTAGCCAGAAGGAGGATTATAATGTTGCAAGTTCAAATTTAGACCTGAATTATCATTTTTGGTATACAGCTAGTAAATGAAATGCCACTCTCTTCACAGTATTTCACAGATGCATTTCCCAATAATTTTATAACAAAAAGCGCTTGCATATATTAGATCAGAAAAAGTAACAAACACACTTGAGCACTCAGCATCTCATCCCAAACAAATTCACCGATATCCAAGTACCTCAGGATCAATCCCAGCTAGAATCTTCCTCCTTTCCTCATTCTCTAACTCACTCGACTTCCTACCTCTCCTCAAACTCCGCTCTTCCACCTCCCTGCAAACAACACCAAAATCATTTCGAATTCTGTAAGGAAAAAGTTCAGTCACGCCAAACAAATGAACAAACACACATTTACAAATGACTTTAGGACAGTGACTTTACCCTGCCGATAGTGTGACACTGACCCCACGAACTTCAATTTTGAAGGCTTCAACCGACCAGCTAGAGAAGTGAACACTGAATTCCTCCACTGTAACCTCTTTGAAAGAGAATTGAAACGACTCGTCGAGAAGGAGGTTTAGAGCAGAAGCATCGAAACTGAGGTTTCTCGCGGTAGCGTGAGAGTTGATTAGTCCGAGTCTCAGTTCCAGCTCCGGCTCGTCTCGGAGCCATGGACGTAACAAAGATTCGAGTTGCCGCCGGACAATGTAGTGTACGAACATAACGAAAGAAATCAATCAATCACTTCGAGTGTGGGAAACCAATTTCCGTAGCTTCGACATTTACAAACAAAAACGTTTCTTGATTCTGAAAGTTTCTGGAGAACAAACCGAATGGACAACAGTCAGCTAATTGGCTTTTAGCAAGTTTCCGTCTGAAGTTATCTTTCAGGCTACCTACGAGTCGGTCGATGGTATTAATTTTTAACGGTCAAATGGGCCGACAACATGACTTGAGGCTTATACTAATTAGTGGAGCTCTTTTATGGGCATATGGTGAGATCCGAAACAAAGGGATTCGGGCATATGTCCAAAGTCCAAACTCCAAAGTGGAATATAAATCGAACCATAAATAATCATTATATAGATCTACAAAGATTGATAAATCTAGATATTATTAAAAAAAATTAGAATAGTATATGATGGTATTTACTAAGTTTAAGGGAAAAAAACCATTTTAAGTTCTATATTTTGATGCTTAGAATACTTATTCTCTAACTTTAATTTTCATGAAATAAATTTTTGAACATTAAACTTTTTTTCTCACTCATTGAATTGGATAGTGAAAGATACCAATTTATTGATTTATGCAAATATTTATTAAATAATTCTTAAACAAAAATATCAGCTTCATGCTTGCAAGACGTGATACATCTTTAGCTTTGGCTATGGTCGTCAAAATCAAATCTTCAATGGAGCATATTAAAGGAGCTCAAGGCAATACAAGCATGATATTTTTCGTTTGATAAGGTAATACTTATAGTTTTAGCGAACTGTGATAAGGTTATCCTTTCTAGCTATTGTCGTCAAAATAGAATGTGCAAAGGAGCAAATTAAAAGAGCTCTAGGAAATATGAGCATGAAGCAGAGAGAAAATTGATGATACCTATGGTTTTAATGAACTTCAAGATATGAAATACTTACATGCGACAATTTCACGGGCATTGTCATTGTTACCGCTAACGATGATGGGCACATGCAATGTTGATGACACATTGTCAGACAATATAATTGTTTGAAAAATGTACAAGGGTGTATACGAGAAGTGTATATTTGTTTGAAATAAACAAAAATGAATACAAGAAAATTTTTATCGAGGTTTACTCAATTAGGCTGCTTTTATCCTCGAAAGTCAAGAGCAATTGATTTTACTATAACCTTTTATCCTAATATGTTTTAGTCCCTAAAAGGTTGTGTGATCTTCATCATTAACGATAAGAGTATATGTAACACCTCAAAAATCTCGATTCTATAAATAGTACTTTTGAAGTTGTGAATAGCATATCTAGAGGTAAATAGTGATATTCAGGATTCAAACTATATTTTACTTTAATTGACTTCAGATAATATTGTTCAATGACAACCCGATGATCAAATTAGAGCTCCAATTGAGTTTATTTTGAGATTTTGACAAAGAGTTGACCAATGGTCAAAGTTTGACCCGAGAAATGGTGAAAGTCAAATCCAAAAATATTAATGGAAACAAATGACATTAATTAAGATCTCTATGCGAAGTTAATATTTTTCTTATGGTTTTTTTAATTGAGAAAAAAAGAATGGATTTTAAAATACTACAACAAAAATGTCATACGGTAACAAGTGATAAGTGCCATTAAATATAAATGATAACACTAATGAGTATGATATGACAGCCCATGTTACTACAGATATGATACTTTAGTAACAGTTTTGACATGTTATTGTCGAGTTTAATATGACATTTATTAATAGCTATAAATGCGTTTATATTACATTTTATAAATGCTATGAATTAGTTATTTGTAACATTTTTAAAATGTTATATATTAACTTTTATTAATATCCTTAAATTGCTGTCGATATGTATTTTGTAACAGTTTTAAAATGTTAAAAGTGATTTTTTCATAACATTGTTTAAGTGTAATTATTGAGTTTATTATAGTATTTATTAATAGCTATAAATGATTTTATGTTACATTTTGTAAATGTTATTAATTAACTATTTATAACATTTGTCAACTGTTACAGATTAGCTTTTCACAACATTATTAAAGGGTTATAAACATGAATTTTATAACATTTTAAAAATATTGTAGATAAGTTTTCCATGACATTGATAGAACGTTGTTGTTGAGTTTATTTTAGCATTTATTGATAACTACAAATGATTTTATATTATGTTTTATAAATGCTATTAATTAAATATATGTAACATTTTTACACTGTTATATATTAACTTTTTACAACATCATTAACATATAGTAGATATGAATTTTGTAACGTTTTAAAAATGTTATAGATAAAATTTCCATGACATTGATAGAATGTTGTTGTTGAGTTTATTATAGCATTTATTGATAGCTACAAATGATTTTATATTAT
>JANZLD010000237.1:11725317-11744998 GCA_026413575.1 Erythroxylum carthagenense | reverse complement strand
TATAAATTTATTATTAAAGTAACTCATATAAAGTGTCATTATTTTACATCACTTTTGTAACATCTTAAAATAGTAACCTTTTATAATGTTTAGTAACACTTAAAAAAAATTGTTATAAATGATAAATTATATATTATAAAATCATAAAGTGTTACTTATCAAATTAAGAATCATAACATTTAAAGATATAATGTTATCGTAGATAGGTATTTTATAACGTATTGTCAAAAGTGTTACTGTCTAGTATTACTGTGTGTCATTTTTGTTGTAGTGAAAAATGATTAATTTTGAAAAAAAAAGAATTGAAAAATGTTTAATGAGTGACAACATGACATTTTTGTCAACTTCCCATTCTCTTCTTCTCCGAAACATTGTCGAAAATACTTCCCTCCTTTCTTTTCCATTTATCTTTCATTTCTTACATTTTCAAGCCAATTTTCTTTAGTTTCAACCCCCAAATCACCTATTGAACACAAAATCATCAACCTTGGGTCCTTAAACTCACCATATCAACAAAAAATATTTAGGAAAAGATGAAGAAAAAGTATATGGGTGTTCTTCATAAATAGTACTTAAAATTTTATACGGTGAGTTAATGGAGTTTTAATTATTTTTAGTACATGATTTTGATATAGTTGCATGCATTGATGAATAAAACGCATGAAATTGAATTTATTATGCAATATTAAGAAGATAAAGAAGAAGAATTGAAGGGGGGAGAGAGAGAGAGAGAGCAGGAACAAGGAATTGATGATGAGATTGAAGTTTATGGAAGTTTAATTTGAAGATTTGGACATCAATTTGGTATATGTTCTTGAAATTCTATTTTTTTCTTAAAATTATGTATTAGAAAATTTAGGATTATTGAGTAAAATTAGGGGTTTATGAAATCGTTGTTAAAAATATTTAATTGGATGTTAAATGAAGTAGTATATATGATTAATTGAGATTTTGGACTTATAATTTGTATTTTTCCTAATTGACATATGTTATGTTTGAATTGAGAAACTTGATATACATGTTATTTTTGATTAATTGGTGAAATGAATATGTCTTCAAAATTGAATAAATTAAATTAAAACCAAGAACGAAGGAAAAAATGAAGAAAAAAATGAAATTTACTTTGGCGAATTGGTGAAATTTAATTACATGTTATTTTTGACTAATTGGTGAAATTTAATTAGATTTGCCTATAGTAAAATAGATAGGAATTGGAGGAATGAGATAAGGTTGGCATGCCAATTAAGGAGTTAACAGTACTATGTCATGATAATGTTACTGGACTGTATGGCTCCATGAGCTTGGTTCCGATTTAAGATATTTGATTTAGGTTATGAACTGCATGGCTCCGAGAGCTCAGCTCCAATATGAATGTATATAAAAAAATGGATCGTATGGTTCTGAGAACTTGATCTTGTATTTTTTTTAAATCCCGCTTATCCAGTTCGGTGATACAATTCCAATGGATTTTACTTTGGGGCAATTATAGAAAGTAAATAAATGCATGACCAATGATTAAAGAATTTCAAATGAAAGTAATAATTAAATGTACAATTTATTAATCATTGTATAATTAGACATTAATTATTTAAATAGATACATGCTTGTATTTCATAATTTGGTTATAAATGTCTATTTATGCTTAGAAATAAATAAAGATATTTATATGTGAAAAATATTATATATTATGCATGTTATGGTTGAATGAATTGAATTGAATGTGAAATAGAATTGCTTGAACACCACTAAGTCTATAGCTTAGCGTGTGGATTTTCTTTCTGCATGTAAGTTTTGAAGAGAATTAGAAAAAAGTTATGGTGGATTTACTACAAGACAAGAGTCATATGGAGGAACTCGAAAGAATTGGAGGTGGATGTACTAAAAATTTTTATTTTATTTTGGCATATACACATAAAGAAGTGAAGGATCTTACAAGATTTTATTGTGAATTATATATGAGTAAATGAAAGTTATGTATGAAATCTGGTTTAGATATGTTGAAATGTAATGGAGGATGACCAAATTATTTTGTCAAGGAGTTAGACATGGAGATGGATAATTGAGTAACATGCATGAAAAGTGTATTGAAGTTTCTTGCAGGAGGTTTTAAATATATATAGAGAAACCTCTCTCAAAATTTTATAAAGTGAATAGTAATTACTAGAATAATGACGTTTTAAATAGAAAATGTTGTAGTTTGAAATATTAGGTATTTAAGAATATGGTAACACTCGGTATGTCGATTTTATTATCGAGTATGGGGTGTTACAATATATATGATCAAGTCTTGCTGACCGTATCTCCTTGGCAGCTAAATGGTTCATTTGACTCTATCCATAGCTATACTATCTTGATGTTTTCTCCTTGATATTATTTGATCTTCCAAACTAGAATTTATAGTTTCTTTAACTTTTGTTCTAGATTATTCTAATTCCACTTATACAACTTTACTACTGCTATTTCTTAATCTTATAATGTCTTTTCCATATGTTTTACTTCTTAAAAATTACATCATTAAAGGTTATAATAGACTTTTTACTGAACACATGAAACTTGCAAGAGTCTACTTTCTCATATGTCACCCTTTAATAAGCTCCCCTTATAAAATTTATCACGTCTCACTTGCCAAGATGACATAGTTGCATATATCATAACACGGTATTATTTTTTTCACTATACTTTTGTAGGTTCTCTACTTACAATTGTGCTTCCTATTAATTTGTAGATTTTTTTTTGGCTAATTTAGACTTTTTGACCACAATCATCACATTATTTACCACTTTAATATTGTCTTTATTAGTTTTATATCCAAAACTATTTTCATATAAGGTTCTTAAAGAGAACATGCTCTTCCTTAAATATGGAACATACCAGACAATGCTCAATAACCTAATAACAAACATCTTAATCATGATCTGTCTCGTTTTGATGATTTTATAAGCTTTATCATCCCCCAATTAGACATGACTAAAGTTGCCCATTTTGTATGACATAAATCAATTCTTGTTTGGTTTCATGTCATGTAAGCATCTTATGTCTATAATCTATGAGTTATTAAGTTGACTAGTTAAAATGTATAGTATGTTTGTTTCCACCTTTGTAATACGAGTCTTAACTTTGAATTACAGTAGTATACATTGACAAATCATAATATTTTAAATATTTTACTTTCTTCCCTCTGCTCCTTATAGCATTAGACTATCTTTCCACCCTTGGGCTATATTTAGTTGGATGCAAAGTTTTTAACGGAATGGAATAAAATGTAATGCAATGTAATGGTTTATAATGGAATAAAATGTAAATGGATGTAATATTAGAAAGTTATTATTTGAGATGGATGAAATGGTTCATAATATAATATAGTGAAATGTTGTTTGAAAGATGAATGAAATGGAATGTGTATATGTATAATAATAATAAATGACTATTCTACCCTTGATAGAATGAGATGTATTATCTTGTTGCTTGTTATTAGAATTGATGGTACAATTGATATTATAAGAAATTATTGAGGGTATATAAGGTAGTACATATTTATCATTTTACATTCTATCTTAAACCTCCAAATAACTTATTTTTACTGTTTAGGATAGAATATGATATAATGTGAAACTTTCTCCTTTCATCCTATTGCATTTAATTTCATTATAAACCCTCATTCCAAACGATGGAACAGTATTTCATTCGATTACTAACTGCCCTACCAAAATAGCCTTAGGTTTTAACCTATAATTCCATTTAGATAAGCTACCTTTCTCTTATTCTCTCCCATAATCTTGATTTTTCTTACGTACATTACTTTAAATTAAAAGCTTTCATCAGTGATGAGTCTTAGTTGCTTATGATCCAATTATGCAATGGTGATATCCTTTCTACCAACTATCTTTTTATCTAATGTGAGCATATTTGTTAGATATTCATAAGAAAGAGATAAAAGAACAAAGTAGAATCATTGATTAATCCTTGTTTACAATAGCCATCCCAAGCTTTAATAGATAATTGATTTTTTAATATAATCATATTTATATATTGTTTAAGCTGTGCTCCCTCCTACATTTTCAACTTGTATAGTTTGTTACTTCAAATACAACTTATTTATAAAAGACTATGATATATATTGACTCTCCAAATTCTTTAATATCTCCACAAGGGAAGTAATATCTACATAATATATGACCTCGTCTATTAAACATAATCGAATGGCCCCAACTACTTACGCCTATAACTTATCCCAGTCTAGCTCATCTATGTCTTTAATATTATTTTCTTGTAGCCCCTTCGTTGTTGTTGTGCCAATAAATCATTTACTCTTTATTGCAACAATTTTAAGTTCCTAATTCTACTAAACTCCCCAACTTCAAATCTTGCAACTAAATTCATTATTTCCTCGATGATGTTTTGATATCATTTGTTGAGATATAAGGTTATTTGCAGCAAGGATAGATTTGTATGGAAGAAAAAATCAAACATGAACACGAGAAGATTTTAATAAGGTTTAACCAATTAAGTGTGCCAAAATCCTCAGGAGTCCAAATTAACTAATTTTACTATTGATCAATCAAAACTCTCCCTTTGAAGAAGATTGCAAATACCATAGATATAGGCTATGTTTACACAAGTACAGTTTATTATAAACTTTAGTTGGTACAATTTGATATAACTTATCCTTTGATCAAAGTTAACCCAATTTAGTTATGGTTCTAACAAATCTTATAATGCTCTTGAATTTTTATTCCACTAAAAATATGTTTCAAAATAAGGTTGACTACCATAAATCGTGTCCTATGTCGTGGATCTCATTTTTTTCTCTTTATATATGTACAGAAGCTTTGCTACACAAATGTTCCTAAACAGTTGATACTTCTATTTCTTCACATACTTAGACATTACTGTGTCTAATATCGTTTCTTTTATGGAAACACCTCTACCATACCTACTTGCCCATGCCTTCCCCTATAATTTACACAATTGAATGTGTACTGGGCCGCACATGTGTATACTCTTTTTCTTTCTAAAATACACTATAATTGCACTTGTGTATATGAATCATACATAACACCTATATTGCATATACTACAAAAAGGATGGAGAATTTACGAAGAAATGGTTACTGTGAGTTTAATCATAAAAAATGAATTGAGAATAGAATGAGCAGTTAAGAGAGTTCGTATAAGCTCTATATTTTTTTCATATCAAACATATAATTTACCTTGAGAAGGACATGACATATATACAACTAACGTCGGTAGTTATATTGATGATTGAGTGATTCGAAACAATATCTTGAACAAGAAGAAAAATCGAAAGCATGTTATATCTTTGACTATTAGTATGAAAGATGGGTTATAAGTGAGAACGAAGGAAAGAATTGAGCTTCAGTTATTGAATCTTAAAGTTGTGTTTCCATGATTTTTGTGCATGTCCTTTTGCTCAACATGTTATTATGTCTTTTTACGAGTAGCTTTGGAAATTGAGTTAATTTTACAATAGTTTACTTAGCTTAAGAATCATCCTCATGTTCTAATGTATCTTAAAGAACTAAATAAAAATATGATTATAAACTTTTAATATGTTCAGATGTGAATGAATGTTTATTTGATAAGTAGTCATAAGAAATATTTTGATTATTGGATAATAATGATGATCAAGTAGCATAGTAAATTTGTGTAAAATGTCAATATTCATCCTCATTTCTTGTATTTTAGCATTGTTAAATTACTAAATACATCAACTTCTAATAAGTTTCATTGAATGTAATGAATAATGAATAATGAACATTGTTCAAAATTAAGAAATCGAAACATCAAACCATCTAACTAATTATACTCAAGAATATAAAGATGTACAAGTTCTTTACGCTTATTAATAATCAATTCTTATGATGTGCTTGGTTCACTTGCAAGAATAATAATAAGAATTATAATAAATATAGCAAAGAATAGAAGTGAATATAATTTTAATTCTTCATTATATTAAAAATATGAAGTATTGTCTCGGGAATATAAAAATATTGTTTATCTAATCATAATATATTACCGATTATCTTTTTTCATTCCTTTCTCTTTTATTTGTTCTCGTACCAACTAACTAAGTATTCCTTTAGTTGGGAGAGAGATGTCTATAAGCATTAGTTTTTTAAAATTTGAAACTTGCCATTAAACTAAATTAACAGTAAGAAGTTATAAAAAGTGATACAGAAAGGAAAGATAGCCATAATTTATGGCAAGTAGCGAATATTTTATTGGTTCGTGGTTTTATGGAGAATTTTTCTTTTAAAATGTGGAAAATTGGGGAGCCTCTCTTTTTAGTGAGGAACGATTGACTTTAGAAAATGAAGGACATTTTCTAAACTCTCATCAAAACTAAAATTTTTAATTTTCAATTTATAAATAATTTGTTGGTCTCATGTCTAACTTAAAAGGTGCAGAAATTTAAAAGTTAAATTTAAGGATTTATTAAATAAAAATTAAAGTTGAAGGATTAAATATTTTAAATTGAACAAATTAAATGACTTTTGTAATTAACAATTAATTAACTTAGATGATTCTTTTAATATTAAAAAAGTGAAATAGTTCTCTCATCTTCAACTCTCGCAAAACAAACTTTTTGCACTAAACTTTTTTCAAAAATTAAGAATTAAAACTTGTAACATTAGTTGGGGGAACAAGCTCACTATACATTTTTATGAGTTATGATTATTTAAATGGACATCTGTCTTTTATTTTTAGAATGAAAAGTGTTATCACATGCTTGAGTATGCGCTGCTTCATGCTAGATACAAACAGCATTAGATAGACGATGAGGATCCTAACATTTATACCAACTTGCACACACTTAACACCATACCAAGGATCTGTCCGAACTATACTTGCATCGGGCAATTCTGGCAGTCGTAAATGAAAAAGAAGTTGGAACGTGGCTCGTCAGTCTTCAAAGGATCATAAAATAGAATGCACATTTAGGCATCTGTCACAACATTAACTGTCCTTGAAGATGCTTTCCTATGTTTTGGAGCAGCACAGACTACAGAGAAATGAAGGCACAGGTACTAAATTTAGAGCTTTAAGTACTCTGCCACTCCAACGCGTGTCTACACGCAACTCCTGATTTTGGGATTTGGCCTCCCACTCTGAACAAGATTTTCAGTTCCAGGGTTTCCCTGTCCCTGTCTGAGCCGTGTCAGAACTTTTACTTGGCACTTGGCAGTTAGGAATGTAAAAATAAAAAACTTTTTAAAAATAATTTAAATCACATGGAAAATACATGTGTTTTACTCTTAAGGATATTACCCCCTCTGGTATGTTGATTCTTGTTTGAATAATTCTTTATAAAAATTAAAATTAATACTAATTAAATTATTTTTACACACTAATAAACAATTAAAAATAAAACCTCTAAGCTTAAAATTAAAATTTCTCTTGTTCGTGGTTTGAGTACAAAGTATAGGATTTCATTCGTTGAAGGAGTGGAATATTTCTATAGATTGTAATTTCTAAATGAGTTAATTAAAAAAATTTCAAACTTTATTTATAATTATAGCCCAAATTTAAAAATATGACAATTAAATACTCCAATTTTTAATTTTTTAATTATAATCCGATGTTAATATTTTCGTTAATATTATTGACGTGGCTTACTACATAAGACAGAAATACTAGATAGTTACACCCGTAAAACTTAATTAAATTTAACTAATCCATATCATTTTGAGATTAAAATTCCTAATCAAACTTGACATGCCGGTGTAAGATGACAATCACACTTTATCATGCTAGTGTGAGAACATGATTTTTAACAATCTAAATGAAATTTCAATTTGTCAACTTAGCCCTCTTTCTTCTTGTGCGATAGCAAAATGATTTAGTGTTTTAATTTCATTGATTTAGGTAACGAGTTTGATGAAGTATATCAATTCTAAAACAACATAATTTAATTAAAATTAAGTATATCTGACGTATATAAATATTTATAATTTATATCTTTTATGGCAAATCAAATCAACAATATTAATAGAAATATTAATACCATGTTAAAATTAAAAAATTAAAATATTAGTTATTATAATTATAAATTTGAGTAAAATTTGAAAAAATAATTAGACTTTTCTAAATTCCTATCACCGCAAGTTAGCAAAGCACGAGGGACATAACATCGACCAGATGTAGTCCCGAAGACCAAGTCAAAAGGTCTGAACCTGTAATGGTAATCATCAGAGCCAGAGAGCGTCCGATCCGAGTCCTCCGTTCCCTTAAATAGTCCAATTACCGGCGTTGCTTGCTTTCCGCGTGAGGTGAGGCCACCTAAGCCGCGAACCAAAACTGTGCAAATTACAAAACAATAAGCGTGGCAATGGATGATTGGATGTTATCTTTGACAAGCCTATTCATTACCATCTCATCTTGTAACAAGACTTTTGTCCACTCCATGGGTGGTGGTGGTCATCCTGTGACGATCTCATCAATACTCCTTTTCTTTTTCTCTTTGCTTTCGGTTTCCTTCATACCCAGTTTTCCTCTTTATTCCTTCTTCTAAATTCTCGACATCCTCTTTTCTCTATTCTTTTGCCGTTCTTTCTTCTTCCTATACCTTATACAAAGTCAACCAGAACTTGGAGTCTGTGATTAAGGAAACAAAACGAGGAAAAGGGTATTTATCTGAGCAAAACCCGCTCTTTCCCTCTGATTCCGTTTCATCTGTAAGAAACAGTACAGTCTTCAATGGACACGAGTTTTGGTCACGATAATTCTTTTTCTGAATCTGATCATGTTTTTCATGATTTTAATTCCTCCCCCATGAACAAATCTCCATGGTCCTCTCATTTGAACTCCGCTTACCCTTCTTTCGATGACACTCCTAGAGGTCATAACAATGAGTTCTCTGCTAATGTGCTTATGGGGTCATTGGTACGTGAGGAAGGTCATATTTACTCGTTGGCGGCAGCCGGTGATCTTCTGTACACCGGCTCCGATAGCAAAAACATTCGGGTTTGGAAGAACCAGAAGGAATTTTCAGGGTTTAAGGCCAATAGTGGATTGGTTAAGGCAATAGTAATCTCCGGTGACAGAATATTTACCGGTCATCAAGATGGGAAGATAAGGGTATGGAAGGTTTCCTCTAAGAACTCGAGTATTCACAAACGTATTGGGACTTTGCCAACTTTAAAGGATTACATCAAGAATTCGGTGAAACCTAGTAGCTATATCGAAGTTAGACGTAAGAGGAATGTTTTGTGGCTCAAACATTTGGATGCTATTTCATGTCTTAGCTTAAGCGAAGATGGGAAGCTAATTTATTCTTCTTCATGGGACAAGACATTCAAGGTTTGGAAAGCTGCAGATTTCAAGTGCCTGGAATCAGTGATTGCCCATGATGACGCTGTTAACTCTGTCGTTGTGGGGTTCGATGGTTTGGTGTTTACGGGCTCAGCAGATGGGACCGTCAAGGCTTGGAGAAGAGAAATGCAAGGGAAAGGAACAAAACACTATTTTTCTCAAACGTTGTTGAAGCAAGAATGTGCAGTTACGGCATTGGCAATTAACCCTGATGCCACCATTCTGTACTCAGGTTCATCTGACGGGATTGTTAACTACTGGGAGCGAGAAAAGCAGCTCTCTCATGGAGGTGTTTTGAGAGGTCATAAACTGGCTGTTCTATGTTTGGTTACGGCTGGTAACATAGTGTTTAGTGGCTCTGCTGATATGGGAATATGCGTGTGGAAAAGAGTCGACGGTGATCACATATGCTTGTCCATGTTAACTGGCCATACAGGGCCTGTCAAGTGCTTGGCTGCAGAAAGGGATCATGAGTCCTCCGCTGGTGAACGACGGTGGATTTTGTACAGTGGTAGTCTTGACAAGTCTGTGAAGATGTGGCGGATTTCGGAGTATGCGCCGCCGATGGGAAACCCGAGTAACATGCCATCTACGCTGCTAACAAACCCAAGCTTAAGTGCTCAAGGCGGGATTAGTGAAGTGAGGAGATAGACGCAATCAATCTCGAAGTGTTGCACGTCCTTGGATGTGTAATGAACACATCTTCCTTTCAGCGAATGGTCTATTTCAATGGCGGTGGTTCAATGGTTTCGGTAGCAGAATAGTTTAGGTCGCCACCATTGCCTGCAGGAACCTGAAGTTTGACATTAAAATGCATTATGTGGAACGTGTGAATTAATACCCATTGCGTGATTAATTTGTTTCTTCTGTTTATGTAAGATCAAAACGTGAGATTTTTCTAATCAATATTGCACTTCAATTATCAAGTTGATGATTGTTGCTCTTTTGTTTTCACCATTTAATTATATTTTAGTGTTACACATTTTTGATCTGTTGATTTTTGTATACCTTTATTCATAATTGTTTTTTTTTTTGTTTCTGTAAGGTAGACGTTTCTTGATACAAGTTTATTTCCTCTTTTCTTCGTGAATTTTTAGCGGTTTCTCTAATGGTTCAGAATACTAATTCATCAGTTTTTTAAAACTTATATATCCTTTTGCTAATCATCATATTGGTTCACCAATTGTCATATTGGCTCGTTGTTGGAAGAGAGAAAAAAAAGGTCTTTTACCTATTTGAGATTTATTCTGTAATACCTAATAATTATTATCTTGAGTGTTGTGCTTTTCATAAGACTTAAATCTATAAGACTCAAATCTATAAGTCACGTGGGGCATTAAATAGTCTAAGATTTAGTTTTTAGTTTTGATTTCTTCTTATTAAAAACAAAATTTTGTTTTTTCTCTATATTTTTATCATAATTTAATTTATCATTAACTAAAATTAGGCTATTTAATCATTTAACAATAATTACTAATAAAAAATTATGAAATAATTTAATTTAATTATTCTATTTATTTTTAGTTTTTAGAACTAATTTAAATGTTATTTTTGAAAATAAAAATATTTTCAAATTTGAAAATTATTAGTTACATATATTTTATAGTTAAATATATATTGAAGCACATAAAATTTAAACTTTTAAAATATTTTGTAAAAAATAATTTTTTTAAAAAATAATAATATTAGTTTTATTAATGAATGTTAACTTATTAATAAGTTTTTACAAAATTTTTACTTGTTTGAATATTTATTAATAAATTTGTAAGAGTAGCTTATGTCTAAATAATAAAACATAATTACCTTATAAAGCAGAAATTGAATGGAACATCTAAAGCGAGAGTTCAATCTCCAGAGAATTAATCAGGAAGATCTCAGATACAATATATATTTATGTAGGACGAAAAAAAGAATCAAGCTCAGGCAAAGACCAACTTGTTCCAGTGCAGAAGCCGAAAGTCTACTTGGGAAGGGAATGGGATGGGAGAATCTGATGCCATTAAGTACCTGTGTTCGGAGTCTTCTGCTGCTTTCAAGTTGCCTTGGAGCTGTTGTGGTCCGGTATTTCGATAAATTGTTCTCAACTCATTATCAACTGTACATGAAGGAATTTCCAAAGCTAAGTCATGGTTTAGGTTCTAGATTTCCAAATAAAAAAAGGTTGAATAAGAATCAACCGATTTTTTTTTTTTGAAAAGTAAATCAATAAGATGTTATGTTAATTAAAAAAACAATATTTTTAAGAATCTTTATATTAATTTATTCGTTTTATTTTGATTTCTAGCCATTCATATTATCTAAAATATAATAAAAACTATGATTTATATTTAGATAATTATGAAACAATAACAAATTAATTTAGAGATATATATATTGTGATTAGACATATTGGTCATGTTTGCCAATCAGCGAATTACATTAACAATTAGCTGATTTTATCAGTTGTTAGCTAATTAATTAACAACTGATGACTTATAAATTTTGCAGAACATTTTGATTTCGGAATTACAATCTTTAATACTACACCCATTAGGTGTCATTCTATCTTTTTAGAAGACATGTCGGGGGTCTGTTTCCTTAGACTAATCATGTAATTGTATCGTCTTTCTTCCTTTTAACAAAAAAAATAACAATTAATTTGATCAGTGAATAACATTAAGGTCCCATTTGGTTGTTGGCCGATCAGGTAAAATATAGCTGATTGACCCAAATCAACTAGTTAACCATATGAAAAAGCTATTAAACTTGTTTGGTTATGAACTGGTTGAGTTGGCTAATTCAACCCACCAGTTGATTTTTTAGAACCTCCTCTACGTGAGTGTTTAGGTAATCAGCTGATAACTTTTTAGTTTAATGTCAACTTTTTCCTCATTTTACTCTTTACTCTTTATTTTTGATCGTCTCATTTCTCGTTTACTCTAGAATCTTTTTCCCTTCCTTGACTCTTTCTTTGCTTCTCTCACATCTCTTAGCTCTCATATCTCCACCACACCACCAATCGCTGGTTTACGAATGTGTTTACGAATCTGTGTAGCTTGCATAAGAATCAGAACAATGTTTATAATGGAGTTCATGAGAAACTGGATCCTCAGAAGATAGGTAATCAATAAGGTAAGCACCAAATCTTAGACGACATCCTCACAAAATTGGATCTTAGACGACAGATCATACTCTTTTGTTCCTCTTTTCTTTTTTTCCATTTTTCCTTGTATTTTACACCTTTCTTTCTTTTCGTTTAGATGTATATGAGGCTTTTCTGATGTTCAACAATTTCTAAAAATCTTTGTTCAGTTTGTTTTGCAACTTCTTCCAAGGGATTATTCGTTTAGGTGTGTTTTCTACAAGCCCACTCTCGCAAGTTTAAGCTTTTTATTCTTCTCCTACTTTTTCGATCTTGCTCACCGTAGAATTATCGATCAAACTTTGAATCTGGCATGAACATGAATAAAAAAATTTAACCTATTGCCAATCTTAAGTTAGAGCTTGAAAACCCAAGCCTGATTTTTAATCCGATTTAGTTTTTCTTTTTATGATATTTATGTATGACCGTTGTCGCCATATTTGTTATTGTTCAGGTAAGGGGAGAGATACTTGTAAAATAGTGAAATCTGGGAGGGTCCGATCAGACAATGCTATTGTCTATTTGGTTGGTTGATTGTTGGAAAAGAGAGAGAGTGGAGAGAGGTAAAGCGGAAAAAGGCCCTATAAACTGTGGTCCTATAAATGATGGCATATTGCAGCTAGTTATTGCTGTAGCATCTCATTCCTTGTTGCGGAAGACAAGTTACTATGTACCTTTACCTATGAACTGTTTTTAAATGATGGAATTTTAGGACTGAGATAGTTGAATATCTCTTTATTGCAGGCTATATTTAGAGGACCTATGAAAAGCAAGCTGATCGTAACTTGCCCTTTGCCACGAGAACGAATACCGAATATCAGTTGTTATACAAGGACTTTTGATTACCACATCTTTATGAAGTGTGTGATGTTGGTTTTATAATATTTTACATTCATCGTGATGATTTAATACAAGAATTATTTATAGTCTGTGTGTTCTTGTCCTCAATCTTTTTATTCTTCTGTGGAGATTTTCTAGCAGTATTTGTTGAATAATTAAAAAGTTAAAACCCACGTTTCTTTTGCTTGCAAATTATTTAACTTGTTTATCCTGCATCTCATTTCAAATTTCATGTAGAGCTAAAGTTTATGAAGTAGATATTAGTATCTTTTTCATGAAATACATTCAAATTCTATATGAATTTCTCGCAAACCACCATTTAGGTGACTTGAAGTCTTTTTAGCAAGGTTCATTAACTTACAAAAGAGCGTTACACAGCGTCAGTGTTCTCTTAAGCTCTAATCAATAACCATTTTTTGGCCTAACATGATTTATTCAACTCACAACTATTAGGCATGGTTTTCAATTCTTATTGTGAGGAGTGCATAGAAATACTTTTAACTTGTTTCGTACAAATGTATTTACTACTTTCAATTAACCAACCATTTCAAATTAACAATCACTTCCAGTTATTACTACTCATTTCCAGTTTTACATCTACATCATATCCTTCACTAACAGTAAAGCCAATATTGTTTTTGCTTCTTACAGTCAAAACCTTTAACCTGTCGTTGAAATCTACCTAAAAGAAGTACAGATTCCTTCAAATAACAGTTATGAGACAATGTTATTGAACATCCCTGATAAGGCTAAGTAGTTTTGATCATCCCTATAAGAGGTAAGTACTTGTTTCTCATAAATTTTGACAATTATGTGTCACAAGCTTCAATCCCAACCAACAATGATTCTGATCCAGACTTGAGAATAATCATTCACTCCAATTTAAAAAGCTTTTAATTTTTAGATTAATTTTGTTAAACTGATTATGTCCTGGTTTTTAGGACTAAACTTTTTTCTTAAACCCTTCTGGTATTTACAAATTTAATGTGTGATATGTACATGTGAGTCGATGATGGGGGTTTGATAGAGGGTCAGAGCAATAACCAATCAGAGTTTGGATTTGATTTATATACAAGCATCATAACATATTAGCCTGAAAATCAATATTCTAAAACGTGACATGTGATATGCCTGACTTTGTTTAGATTTATATAGTGTTTGCTTCTTGATGATAAATAATGCGTAAACACTGATAAGAAAACTCGTCCTTTCCTACTCAATTTTGGCCAAGTTCATTTTCCAACTTTATTCCATATAGGATTTGCAATGGGTTGGAATAGTTGACCCTAAACCATAGTTTTAGTCTGATTAAATTTAACTTATTTCATTGACTTTGATCTAAGTCTGATTAATTTGTAATAATAAGAATTGTTAAACAAAACTTAATAAACCAAACTTGATTTGTTGTGTTCAGGTTAAGTAAGGACGAAACTAAATTGTCAACCATATCTCCACAAATAACTCTATCAGAAATATTGGGAATTTTTAATGTTGCACAGTATAATAGACTTTTTCATGTTTGATCAAAGTGAAATTATTTTAGTTTATTGAAAGTTAGACAGGTCAAACAAATGCCATTTACAGACGAACCGAACCTACATGTTTATTACATTTGAATCTGGTTGAGATTGAAGATACAAAAGTGATAGGTTCATTTACATTCTTCCTCATCATCTGTTGTTGAAAGCTAGTCATTTTTGGAATCAATTGCACATCATAGCTTCCTACATCTTTAGGGATTATCTTAAGCAAAAAGGTTAGTCAGATAGAAATTACAGTGGTCCATTGTTGTATCGACAAAAAAGGGAGACCAACAACATTTCATCTGGTATGCTCTTCTTATACCACCTTGTTACTTGTTTCTTTTATGTTGCATCAATGCTGATTCCAATTCTACTTTTGCTTAATCAATTTATGCAATATATGATACATCAGAAGGAGCTGTAATGCGCAGGGGATGCTTCAAGGTAACCTCAACTGATTTCAGTCCTAAGATATTTATGGATTATGATATTGTGATCATTGGTTAACCAATGTTAATAGTTTGTTATTGACTAAGAAACCAATTATAGAGTTTTGTTTCGACATGTGTACAACAACTGTCTTATTACATTTTAAGCAGCATATAGTTTATCATAATTAAGTTACAATTACACATTTTTATCATTCTCTCATCAATGTCTTTAGTGAGAAGTAACTTTTAGAATTAGTTACTTTGAACTAAAACTAAAGGACACGTGTTTCCTATTTATAGTGGTTAAGTATCTTGATTAATGGTTTTTTTTTTCATGTATTGGAAAATAACAGCATGCTCGTTCAGGTGTGATTTTACTTCCATCTACTCAACTACTCAGATGATTCATTTCTAGTGGTTGTTTTGATGATTTTGCAAGTCAAGTTTAGGTAAAGTGGGAGCAGAAACGCCTGTCCACTCAACTCAATCTAATAGGTAACTTATCCTGCAATCTTTCCTTAGAACTATCTGTCGATTTGATGGAACATTTTTCAATAATATTAACAATTTATTTAGTTGTAACTCTATTGTAACTATCTGTCCTTTATAATTATCTAGTTTATCACGCAAACTATCTAGTTGTAACTATCTATTGATTTAATATAACATTAGTGCTTGCAGTTCCTCTTTAGGACCAGTCTGAAACTAAATCTAAGATTTAATGAAAGTATCTCTGAGATAGATTAGTTTCATTAAATGAAGTCTAATAGTATTTGAGATAAATATGAATTTGTTGCAGTCTTTACTGTATCAATGAAGTATGTTGTAGAAAGCTGCATTAATTTCGTGGGAGTTGTAGCTAGTGTTTGTATTTATTGCATTTAACTCCATTTATTACTTACTACTACTCCACAGTATCTTTTTCACCTTTAAAAAGGAAAAGCTCAACACAATTGTTAGTTGTTAGTCTTTACAACTTGCTTTTTTCCACTCATCAGGTTCTTTAGAATCATTAAGTTGGGCAAAATACTTCACTTTCTCCCATATATAAGGTACAAACTGTTTTTATTTAGTGTTATTGCCTTTTCAAGAACTATGTCTTATTATTCTAGCAAGCGTGACATAACATGCTATGTTTTGTAGCCTATTTTTGTTCCACTAATCATGTAAAGTCTTTACAGGTTGTAAAGACTGTTCTTCCCTGAACAGTTGTTAGTCATCATTGTTACTTGTTATCATTTATCATTGTTAGTTGTTCCTTGCTAGTAGTTTTCATTAGGTTGTGTGACTTATGTTATTTGATATGTTGTAGAAACAGAATGAATGACGATGAATGGATTGATCGGAGAATTGTGATTTTTCTAGTGGCTACAGGAGATCGAAAGAAGAAATAAAAAAGAAAAAAGAAAAAAGTGCTTATATGTTAAGTTTTAATAGTTTTATAATGTCTGTACTCATAACTCTTCTCTATAAATTTATGTTTATGAAATGCTATAGAAATGTTGTACCATTATTATGTTTTTGTACCATTATTACAAAACTGTTATAAATTTATGTTTCTGAAATGCTATAAAATTTATAAATTTATGGTTATGAAATGTTATACAAATTTATGTTTGTTTATATTTATCATTTTCTAATATTAGTTAATTATTAAATAGTTCTTTTGTACCAAAATAAAGTAGTTAAATTATTATATAATCACTATGTTAAATTTAGTTTTCAAGAAAGATATAAAACAAAGTTATATATTTCGACTCCTTGTTCTTGAAAAGTTTGTCTTTGTATAATATGTAAGATGAATAGAAATCTCAAATAAGTATCGTATATATCAAATTTCAGTGGTTTGTTCATAAAGAAACTTATGATATATGCTCCTGAACTTTAGGGAATGAGCCAAGTGATCAGAGTATATCAGTTATCCTTAATTTTTGGTTAACATTCCTTATTGATGGAATTTTACAAAAATTAAGATTCATTTTGCAAATAGTTTATTTTTCTCCAAATCTTGTTAAGATTGTTTTGTAATTATGCATTAAAACTTAATTATTTAATATTTACAAATTTATATTTATCTTTTTCTATTATTATTTAATAGTTCTTTTGTTACCAAAATGTAGTAGTATTTTATTAAATTATTATATATAAACAAACAATAATTTAATATAAAATATTTAATAATTTTTTTATTCACAGTAAATATGCAATTCTAAAAGGAAACGTCCGCACTAATATTTTTTTTATTTTAACGCACACTCGTATTTTTGAAATGCTATCTTAAACTTGTCAAATTTAGTGAACAGAAAAGTATATGGCCTTGTTAATTTAGATCTCTCTCTTATCATTCTACCGAAGCTTAACTTGCAGCCATTTTATTTTATCCATAACTCTCTCTTTTCTCTCTCTTCTATTTTCATGTTTAAGAAGGTTTTCTTTAGATTTTTTATTCATCTCCAAATCTTGTTAAGATGGTTTTGTAATCATGCATTAAAACTTGATTATTTAACATTTACAATTTAATATTTATCTATTTCTATTATTATTTAATTATTTAATAGTTCTTTTGCTACCAAAATGTAGTAGGATTTAGTAATTTAGTAGAAAAATGTTTTTATAATATAATATTTTAACTAAAATATATTACAATAAAATTTTATAAAATTTTTTAATGATATTCACAAGTTAATTCTATTACTCATTTTAAATTAAGAGATCAAATAATTTAAAATTAAGTAATTAATAAAAATATTATGACGATAAAAAGTATTTATATATTTATTTTGTTGGAATAGTCTAATTCAAGTTAGTAAAACTAATTAAGTAGTGAAACCAATTACAGATTGATTAACTAGTATATCATCTTTTTCATCTTATATGATTAGATGACATCATCCCAAAAAGGAAACAAATGAGGAAGTCAAGGAAAAATGATATAGGGAGGATTCGTTGGCCAAAAGAAAATATTCTTATCTTTTGTGACATTTGTAACCAACATATTGAAAATAGTAAGGGAAAACGCAGTGAAGTTATTTGTCAAAGGTTACCATGCAAGAAGATGGAGAGAGAGAGTTTCACAAAGCAACCAACTTACCATAGGATAAAACTAGGCTTAAAAATAAGTTTGATTGGATGAGAACTAGATGGAGTCTTTGGAAACAGTTGAAAGGGAAAGAAACGGAGTTAGGATGAGATTATAACAAAGGTACAATTGCTACTAGTTAGGAGGAGTGGACTTTGAAGATTAATGTTATCCCTTTTTTTCCAATTTAAGTTATTTTCCTTTACTCTAACGCTAAATAGTTAGTTAAATATAAGTTATTTAACTTTTTGTAGGAGAACATCAATTTTAAAACATGTAAAGATGAAGGGCTTGAACTTGAGCTTGAATGTAAGTTGGATTAACTTTTTGGATATTTGGCCCGAGAAGAGATCACATTTTATCCTGTGGCTGACCCTCCACGAGAACAACGAGAAGTTGAGGAAGTATATGTTCCTTCTCCACCTGATAGTCATAATGCTCATCATCAATTGTCAGGCTATCATGATCATGAGAATATAGATGAGACTAGTGGTCTAAAAAATTAGGAAGAAGTGTGGAGAGAACTTACCCCGTGTTGAATCGCATATGGCCCGGGTATTCACAATACGTCGCGGAATGGACCATACTACACAACAAGAAGTATAACCGAAAATTACAACATGTACGAAATTAACTCTTGACGCGGATTGTTATTTGTTTTTTTTCAGATTTATAGACACTGCAATGCACGAATGTCCTCTATCGATATCCACACGAGGATGAACAATCCGGGAAACGGCTAATGTGTGCTAGCAAGTTCTAAAACCCTTGCGAATGACGCACAATTTTTCTCTCAGAAGAAGAACGACCAACTAGGTCTAGGTGGCTAGGGTTTTCGTCTTCCATCTAATGAGACATAAGTTTCTCTATTTATAGAGAAAACCTAATCCCTATTCCTATTAGGAATAAGAACATCATAATCCTAAACCCATTAGAATTATTGAAATCCAATAAGTTTCAGTCCATATTATATCTCATATAGTAAAAGCCCGACAACTTAACTCAATCTAGCCCAATAAATATATCCACATATATTTATTCAATGCCTAATAAATTAGGCCCAAGAGAAGAAGCCTAGATTACATCACTCTCTGTGTGTGACCCTGTAGGCTCATTTGATGTTGGCAATGGGCTTGATCACGCTTCAATGCCCATAAGTCATAAACGACCTCTAGCAAGACATTATGACTACCCAAATCAAATGAGGAACGGTAATCTGATTTAACCTGTAACCATGGTTACAAACTCAGTCCCTTTGTAACACGTTATCAAAATTACTCATAAGGCATGGTACATGTCAACCTTTGATTAATCATAGTTTCTTGATCCCCAAGTTGACTGATTATAACAAATGA
>JANZLD010000237.1:11689455-11725217 GCA_026413575.1 Erythroxylum carthagenense | reverse complement strand
GAATCACTAATGACATGAAATCATGTAGTGTTCTCTCTGTGGGTCGGTCCAATATATGTTCTCTAACATATATCTATGTTTCTGATTTGATAACTCATATCCATGATAAAAAAAACGTGATCATCAATCAGAACACATACTAGCCTTAATTCATTATTGTTCCATCAATAACAATTGACCAGGAACAGTTTATAATAGTATTATAATGCTTATGGTTTTACTATCAAGTCATATACTTGATGACATAAGCCTAATACTATTTATGGAACGTAATTCACATTACATAAACGATATACATGCATATATAAAAGAATAACTCATAATATATTATGAATAAGTCATAATGTTAGTACAAAAGTCACACATGTTCATTAGTCTAGGGCACACTACTAATGTTAGTACAAAAGTCACACATGTTCATTAGTCTAGGGCACACTACTAACACCCCGACCCCTCAAGCTATATATGATGAAGGAAGTGAGAGTGAGAGGAGAAGATGCAAAAGATTTTGAAGAGTGATAGTTCACAAACTAATAAGAGTGCAAAAACTGATTCTACTAAAAGAGTAGGAAGATTTGCAACAATGTATGAGAGGCTTGACGATAAGATGCAATTGATTCAAGAGAGACAAAGTGTAACAATGGAGATGAATAAATCCATTGTGAAAATTTTGGACACTATGAATATTGGTGCATCACAGTGTACTGATGCTGGTGCATCATATTGTGATGTTATGAATGCTTTGGGAAAACTATATACTTTGCCTAGTTTAGAGACCGATACTCTTGAATTTTACTTTGCTTGTATGTTGATTGAAGATCCGCAAAGAAGGTCTATTTTTTTGGTTCACCAGATAATACAAAGAGAGTTTAATACATAAAATTTATGTATAAGTATGACAAACATAACAAACATTAATCACAGTTTTTATCTATCCATTGCTATGTTTAGTTTATTGTTTTTTTATTTGTGCGCTTATGTTGACATGGTGTGTTTTAAGACATTATGAACTTAATTAACTTATTTTATTATATTATGTTATATTGTTAGTAATCTATAATTTTATTACGCGCTACATTATTTCTTTCTTTATATTTAGACATAGAAGTGTCTTGTTTATTTCCAATCTAATTTTTTTAATTGATCTGTAGGTATGGAGGGTAATGTTATACAAATTATACAACTTCTAAAATGATGCAAATTTTAGACAATGAGAATGAGTTTTGGAATTTGGTGGCTTTTGTAGCGGGTTACGTGAGTGTGTATTTTTTAATCACATATATAAGGAACCACGCATAACTTCCTATAAAGCAGGAGAACTATGAATGAATGAATTATTGAATGGTCATGAAAAATGGTCTTTCAATACATTTAGGATGAATCAAAATATATTTCGTCAATTATGTATGGTTTTGGAAAATAATTATGATTTGAGACCTTCGGATAGGATGTATATTTTGGAGAAAGTCGGTTTATTCGTGTATGTCTTAAGCAGAGGTTCCTCTAATAGAAATATCCTATAGCGCTTTCAACATTATGGTGAAACTATGAGTAGAGTTTTTAAAGAAGTTTTGACTACTATGGATGGTTTTTCAAGGGATATAATTGTACTAAAAGATCCCGAATTCAAGGACATTTCACCACAATTGCCAATTATACTAGATATATGCTACATTTGAAGGTAATTGAATATGTTCTTCCTCCTTTTTCATTATACTTTCCATTGAAAAATGTTGTTTTATCATCTTATGAATGTTTTTAGGATTGTATTGAAGCTATTGATGGTACATATATGGCGGTAGTTGTTGCAAAGGAGGATCCATTGAGATTTAGAGGACAAAAAGGAATAACAACAACAAATGCATTGGCAATATGTGACTTTAACTTACTATTCACATATGTTTTAGCGGGTTAGGAGGGATCAACACACGATTTTCGTATTTTCCTTGATACAATCGGTAACTCGAGACTTAAATTTCCAAAACCACCAATAGGCAATTTTAAGATTCGTAGGATTTACTATTCATAGTTTAGATTTTTTTAATGATATCATTTATACTAATTATATTGCTTTTATGGAAACGCGAGTAACTATTACTTGGTTGACAAAGGCTATCCGAAAAGAGAAGGATCAGCTAACAGCTGATATAATACAATCCGCTGGTCAAATTAGTTGATATAATCAGCTATCAGCTAACAGCTGATAAAATCAGTTAACAGCTAATGTGATCAGCTGCTTATCAAATAAGACCTAGATGTTTATTAAAGATATTCGGTAAAATTAACTATTTAATATTAACTGTTTAAGTGTAGAATGACTTATGAGGGGCACGAGTTAAAAAAAAGAATATATAAGATTATGATTAAATATTTAATTTTACAAAAATTAAGTTTTATACTCTAATAAAAAATATAGAACATTCTTAAAAATTTTATCACCTAACATATTTTTTATTTTGTAACCAAAAAATTTATTTCATAATAAAAAATATTTCAAAGTTTTGTAACTTAAAAACTTACTTTTTCATAAAATATTGAATTATCTATAATATCATTATAACATAATTAAAAAATTATGAGATATTTATAGTCGTAAAGCATACCTTGTTGCGTTAACGTGTTTTCTGTTCGAAGAAAACAAAAGGTTATCAAAAGTTCAATTAAGTTGTTTTCGTGGGACCATCGTTAAAGTACTTGGATGTCTATTTACATCAATCGTTTGTAAGTACAATAATTATGGTTTAACCTGTCAAGTTTTGAAGGAATAAAGAGATATAATTAGTTTTTTCCATATTAATTTTTTTGGTGGAATATAAAAAAGTTCCTCTTATTAAACTTTTCTAAAATTAACTTGTTTGGGTTAAATAAGTCAACTAGTCAATTATTTATCAATATATTCATTAACTTTTTAAAATGATCAAATAATTAACTTACATTAATTAAACTAAATCAAATTAAAAAATTTAAAAACTAAACTATAAAATTAATAAATTCAAAAGATAAATTCAACTAGTTTAGTTGGATTGATCTAATAGTTATATCTTTATTCTTTGAAAACTTAACTGGTCAAACTAATGCAGTTATACTTAACACCAATCTTTTTTATTTTTAAATAGGTAAGTTTAAAAAAGTGGCGTCAATCTAACTAAAATTCAAAACTTACTTTAATTGAATTTTAAATTAAATTTAGTGAAAAAGTTTAGATTTGAATTAAACTTTTAATTTTTAATTTGATTAGGAGATAACCTTTTTATTACGTCAACGTAAAATTATGTATTATCGGACCTCTTTAAATTTTGCGCCAACAAACTCATAATTATCGTTTTTTAAACGTTTATTAGATAAATTAACTATATATTTTAAATAAATTATTTAAAAATAAATTTGATAAATTCCAACGATCAAACACAGTTTTTTTCCCCTAACAACAGCTTTTTAAATGAGAACCCTAGGTACTTTCTCCAAGAAGGGATAACTTTAATTTGATTTGTGGCTTTGAAATGCTATAGTTTGTGTTTTCTAAGTAAATCTAGAAAAAAAAAAAAGAAGAAAACTTTGTTCCCTTTCCACTAAAAATCACCACATGCTGAAACAAAGCGATCTCTGAAGTTTGAACCGGAAGAGCGGCCGCCCAGCTCCTTCAAGTTTCAGAACTAGAAAGTTGGAGCCCAGTCATTATATAAATATCTTGTTCCTACTCACGACACAGAGATTACTATGAACTAAACTTAATCACGGGATAAATCAACGTTTTAACAGCCTGGAGTGTCGTAATATAATAAACGGAAATCATATTTTATGCAAAGTAATGAAAATGAACGAGAGATTAAAATTCCAACTGAATTATTGACACCACATTACATTGGGTTGAGTGGTCCCCACCGCCCAACCCGACACCTAACGTTGTCCCGATTCTCCGTTTCCATTTCCACCAGACCACCTTGAAAGAAGACAAAAAGGTCTGTCCCACTCCTCTTCACCTTTCACATAAAACATACATATAAAATTTAAGATTAAAATTTTAAAAGATTTATACGATTCGAGCAGTCTAAATATAAATAATTTAAAGATATTTTTTTATAATTAAGATTTTTAAAAAATATTTCAGAAAAAATAACATTCTAATTAGTAATTTGATCGAAATGTTGTATTTTTTTTGTTGGGTTAAGCTGAAGATTCCATTTCCTTCTTGTCCATGTTCATCTCTTGTTTTTTGTCTTTTGGGCTGTCACTTTCTCTTCATTCACACGTTCAACGTTTCCCAACACATTTTCCTCCTCCCCAAACACCAATTTTAAATCAAAATTTGCTACTGTTTGTCCTCTCCTTCCTGGTCGCGTCTGATTTCCAAATTCCAAAAGCAGGAAAATCCCAACTTTCCCCTTTCTTATCCAATCCCCTCCATTTCTTTTCCCTCTACTCCCAAGCAAAATCCCTTATTCCTTTTCCCCCCTTTTTCTTTCTTCGCCTTTCCTTGTACACCAACCATAGGCTGCTAGACCATCACTTACTATTCTACCCTCTAGCTAAATCATTGAGCTCCCTTCACTTTCTGTTCAAATTGGAGCTAAAGATGCAAACTTTGTCTACGCCTTTTAAAGATTATGATGATTAGTGAAGTTAGGGTTCTGGATTAGTCTTGTCTCCACCCAGAACAATGCCGCCGGTGACGGAGGATGGTGTCCAGTACTCCTTTGCCGTCGAGTACAACGGCCCTCCGGTCTCTTACGACATCCCACGCGCTGTCCCCATCAACGTCAGCAAAATTCCGGTCGCCGCCGTCGTGTCTCAACTCTCTCTCCCCGATAAACTGTCCTTGCCGGTGATTAAACCGATTTTAGCGTCCGATCCTAGTAAGAACTTTTCTAAAGAGCTGAAATCTACAGTGTCACCTACTTCTGTGATTGGAAACAATAGTAGTAGAGAATCTGGATCTGAGTTGGCGGCGGCGACAGTTTCTCCGACGTCGGTTATCGAGGGAGTTGCTGATAATAGTCAGGATTGTGGATTTTCAGGTGAGTTGAGTAGTTCAGGTGCGTTGGAATTTTCGAATTCTCGTTGCGTGTCTTCGTGTATTAGCCATGAGCTTTCTAATGAGTTGGTGAGTGGTGCTAGGAGCTCCAGCACTTTAGGCTTCTCTGATAGTTTTGATAATAAGAGCCAAGGTTCGTCAAGATTGAGGATTTCTAATGAATTAAATCAAGATTGGGCGTCAAATGAGTCCGTTGTTAGTACTGAGTACCCTTCTTCACGGGTTTCCAACCTCAAGGCTTCTGGGGATTGTCCCAATGAGGTGGTTGATGGTACAAAACGACCCCAGGTCACCTTTGGGGGTGTTGAATCAGATGATGTTGTTGGTCTTGGAGTTGCTAATGACAATGATGAGTTCGGAGAAGAGGAACCAAGGGTTTTGCAGGGGAAAAGAGAGTTGCACGGTAAAGGGAAGAAAGGGACATGCTATAGGTGTTTTAAAGGGAATAGGTTTACGGAGAAGGAGGTTTGTATTGTCTGTGATGCAAAGTACTGCTGTAATTGTGTGCTTAGAGCTATGGGTTCAATGCCTGAAGGAAGGAAATGCGTTACTTGTATTGGGTATCCAATTGATGAATCGAAGAGGAGGAATTTGGGGAAGTGTTCCAGAACGCTTAAGAGACTGTTGAATGAATTGGAAGTGAAACAGATAATGAAGGCGGAGAAGCTGTGTGAGGCAAATCAGTTGCCTGCAGAATATGTTTGTGTCAATGGAATACCTCTTTGTCATGAGGAGTTGGTAATTTTGCAGACCTGCTCAAACCCACCCAAGAAGCTGAAGCCCGGGAACTATTGGTATGATAAAGTGTCTGGTCTGTGGGGAAAGGTGAATATGGTTGTATATTGTCAAATAATTGAACATTTCTCAAGTTCTACACGATTTTGTTATAATATGGAGATTGATGGTTGCATGTTTAAATGAAACAGGAAGGACAAAAGCCTTCACAGATCATTAGTGCCCATTTGAATGTTGGGGGACCCATAAGTACAGATGCTAGCGATGGAAATACACATGTTTACATAAATGGCCGAGAGATAACAAAGGTGGAGCTAAGGATGTTGCAGGTTCAAGTCTTCTCCTTTTTCCTGTTTTCTTCTTTTCTTTTGAGCTGTGATATATGGGAGATCACTAAGGTTGAGTTGTAAATGTTGTAGCTAGCTGGAGTTCAATGTGCTGGAAACCCACATTTTTGGGTGAACGAGGATGGATCATACCAGGAAGAGGGGCAAAAGAACACTAAAGGTTACATTTGGGGCAAGGTAAGTGCTACACGTGAACATGATCAAGTGGTTGAGTTTTCTGACGCTTCCAAAGTTTATATTATTTTAGATAAAATGTGCTTACATTCTAGTTGCTTTCCAGGCGGGAACAAAGCTGGTTTGTGCTTTCTTATCATTGCCGGTTCCCTCTAGATCTTCAAATTCATGTGGGGAACAAGTGAACAGTCCTCTTAGCAGGTCTGTCCCGGACTACCTTGAGCAGAAAACCCGTCTGAAGATTCTTTTAGTAGGATATAATGGATCTGGAACGAGTACGATTTTTAAACAGGTACCTTGCAAATGACAGTCTTGGAGCGTGAGTTATTATGCTTACAACATTACTTGAATAGGATTTCATTCTTTGCTTGATTGCATCTGCCCAGGTGTATCCTTTCCTAAGGACTTATTAGTTAGCCCCGTTACTCTCAGTGGGATCATATTTTGTTTCAGGGTGTAGGTTATGTAGTTGATAGAAGGATTTTTTTTGTAACGGAAATCTCAAAATGGATTTATTAGGCCAAATGATTGATAGTCTTTTTTTTTTTCGAAAAATATTGATAGTGATTGTTGTTACCTCATAGTATGAGGGTTTGGTAATCTCTGTCATTAAGTGCTGGAGTCCATGGGAATGTTTATGAACTATGTTGCTAAAGATTTGGGAAAAAGTTAACATTTTGTTGTCTACTTGTCTGTCTTTGCCATTGATGGACTTCTTCTCATATATACTTAACATCTGGGCAATTTTTGGTAAGGGGATTGTGATACCTTGACTTCCCATTATATTTTGATGCACATAATTGAAACTTAATTTTGCTGATTGTTTCTTTCAGGCCAAAATTCTTTATAAGCCGGTACCTTTCACTGAGGATGAGCGTGAAAATATTAAATTAACAATCCAAAGTAATGTATACGGTTATCTTGGTATACTTCTTGAAGGCCGTGAGCGTTTTGAAGAGGAAAGTTTGGATCAGATGAAGATAGAACAATCTTCTGATGGAAGTGACTCCACTGGTATGTAATGAGTTCCATCAATTATTTCTTTTTTATTTCAAAATGCAAACATAAAAGTGAATAGCCAAGATGCTTACACTTAGAATGAAATATGCAGTTCCCAGCACGTCATAGAAATGCATAATACTCCTTGCGGGGTCTTTTTCTATTTGTGATATCGGCTGCATTATTTGATGCGGTTTTTATGTAATTATACTATATCTTAAATTTAATCTGAAGTGGGCCTTTCAATTTTTTGGATAAACAATAAGAAAAGCGGCTACTGTTTTCAAGATTTGTTTACTTTTAAACTGTGCAAGTTTTGGTAGAAACAGTCACTGAAGATACTTGTAAGTTCTTAACAGTGTTAAATTAGTTGAGTGGCATATTGCACTTTTGGCAGGTTGTGCTACTTATACCAGTGGAGTCTAAACTGTTTTATAGTGCTTAATTGAGAATTTTCCATCACCAATTATGGGGCTTTAGGTGTGGTGTCTAGAATAGAGAGATATTCACTGCAACTATTGTATTTGAGTTAGATTTTGAGCTGAGTATGCATGAATCTTATGCTATTTGCAAAAGGGCCTGAAACACAATGTTTGTTAGCAGGGAGTGCCGGCAATAATCATTGGAAAACTGTCTATTCAATTGGCCCAAGGCTCAAATCTTTCTCAGATTGGCTTTTGAAGTCCATGGTGTCAGGAAATCTTGAAGTAATTTTTCCAGCTGCAACTCGTGAATATGCACCACTGGTTGATGAGCTGTGGAAGGATTCAGCCATTCAGGCTACCTACAATCGAAGAACTGAGCTGGAAATGCTGCCTAGTGTTGCTAGTTATTACCTGGAGCGGGTAGGGCATTACTTGATTTCTTTTTGTTTAGTTAAATGTCTTTGGCGGCAAATCTGTTTCTTTTAATTTTATATCTGTTTGTACCCTATTTTATGTATACCTTACTCGTTTCTGACTGAAGATGGTGCCACAAATTGTTGAAAGGAGAAAACTATAAACTTAAGAGAGTGAGATTTGGTAGAGATTCTGTTACTCAAATTTGATGGTTCCAAAGGGCTCTGAAAAGGGAGGGGTGGGTTGCGGTAGGAGGGGCTGTGATTCTAATGTGTTCGCTTCAGTTAACTGAAACAGGTGTAGTTTAAGTTTGTTCACAGTACCATTTTGTGTAGGCCTGTTAGGCGAGGTTATCTGTCATGCTAGCTCAAATTGTGTTGGTGTTCGACTAATCTCAACCTTCATTTATCAGATGAGTAATGTGTTTACCAAAACCCACTCCTAGACACGTCTATGTGACAAACATGATTAACATCTGGGAAACTATTGTTGTTGCCTAATTGCTTAGATTATTTTTGTTCACTCAGGCTGTTGATATTTTAAGAGTGGACTATGAACCGTCGGATTTGGATATCCTATATGCTGAGGGTGTAACTTCATCAAATGGTCTTGCTTGTTTGGATTTCTCATTTCCACAGTCAGCAGCAGATGATAAATTTGACACGGATGATCAGCATGACTCTTTAATTAGGTGTGTATCATCCTTTATATCTTTTGCTTTTATCTTTCTGAGGGGCATCATCCATCACATGTTAATACAATTGTATACGAGCAATTTCAAATGGGATTATCTTTTGGGCTGTATCCACTGTTTACCTTTCCCATGATAAATATATTGTTTTTTAAAAATTATTTTGACTTTTTTTTCTTCCTTTTTGGGCTATAGATATCAACTGATAAGGGTACATCCACGGGGGCTTGGGGAGAATTTCAAGTGGCTGGAAATGTTTGAAGATGTTGGAATGGTCATTTTCTGCGTTTCCTTGAGTGACTATGACCAATTTGTTGTGGATGGAAGTGGAATTTCTACGAATAAAATGTTACTTAGCAGGAGCTTCTTTGAGAGCATTGTTACTCATCCAACATTTGACCAGATGGACTTTCTTTTAATTCTAAACAAGTACGATCAGTTTGAGCAAAAGGTAGAACGTGAACCTTTGACACAATGCGAATGGTTTGATGATTTTCATCCAGTTGTCAGTCGGTATCGCTCCAACAGCAGCTCGAACCACAACAGCATTAATACTAGCCCTTCCCTTGGTCAGCTAGGTTTCCACTACATTGCTGTCAAATTCAAGAGGCTTTATTATTCGCTTACTGGAAGGAAGTTGTTTGTTTCTTTGGTGAAGGGGTTGGAGTCGGGTAGCGTAGACGCAGCTCTTAAATATGCGAGGGAGATTCTGAAATGGGATGAAGAGAGACCCAACTTCAGCCTTAGTGAGTATTCATTATATAGTACTGAGGCAAGTTCCTATTCGCCATGATCAAATCTTCAAGGATGGCTTGTATATGGCCCCTGCCTCGTACAACGTGCCTTGTTCACTGTAAATATATTGACATGTAAATGAGTGAGAATGAATTGTTTTACTTAATTTGAGCTTTGCAGCTGTAAGCTTGACAAAACGAATCCTTGCGTGTTTTTCCTCAATGCCTTGCTGCTATATTTGTTGCACCAGATTACCATTTAGGATGTTTCCTTTCTATTTTTCCTGTATTCATACACTCCAAAAGAATCTGGTTTTGTATAATGCGAGTAGTTACTCAATCTCTAAGCAGGAGAGTAATGTAACACGTTTGCATCTTGGGACAATGCCATTTGATTCAAGTTATGATAAGATCATTCCATGAATGACAACCTCTATTGTTTAGGCCGCGAGCCACTTATGCCACGTTGCTCCATACAATGACTGATGCTTTTGCTTGGTTTCCTGAATACACTCAAACGGGTTGAACAGTTTGGAAAGCAATTCCACGGAAAATGAGGCAACTTGAATCGCATAAATTGATAAAATGGCTACAAAAGATACCTACCCACTGGTACAAAATAGAAACTGCTCGCAACTTAAAGCTGCATGTATGAAAAGAGTACTGCAAGAACTTGCACTTCCAATTGTAAGCCTTTGCCAGTCAGGACATCCCAAAATTCTCCAATGAAGCAACGGAAAGCCATACCGTTCACAGCGCCACACAAAAACCAACAAATCTTTAGTTCTTCAGTCATCTATAAAGTTGTATCTTGCCTGCTCGTCTGTACTTAGTAATATGTTTTTAACAGTCCATCCCAGTTGTGAAATCTGATTCTCCAACACTGGCAAATCCATCCGTGCCAACTGCTTGCTGTCATCGACCAATTGGCACCAGTCCTTGAAAATTTCATCCGATGCACGAGTGACCTTTGTGATAGTCTCCCACCGACTGCTTAAAAGCAGGTGCTTTCTGATATAGCATGCCTGTTACCAACAAAATACCCTTCTGTCATTTAACAATATAAGGAGGTCAATCGAGCGACTTTTTTTTTTTTTTTTTTAATGTATCGAGGCCCAATTGTTCTCCAATAAGTTCCTTTTACCTGCAGCAAACCCATCATAACATCTGCAGTTCCAGCTCCCTCACGTAGACAAAGAAGAATGCCTTGCTAGCATTATTGAAGACAAGGAAATAGGCCATATCAGCAACATAGTTATGCTAATCATATGATAAGAGCCAAAGGATATAATGATTATACTTGGTTAGTTCTCTTCAATGCTTTGCAGGAGTTCTCCAGGCATATAAAGTAGTAATCGTCACCACTAACAGATTGCATTGCCGCCATTGCCAGCATTGGTATCTGGTCCTTAGTATTTAAGCAACCTATTCTGATAGGCCATAATTCTCTACCTGGGGAAGAAAACCTGAACTAAGCAGTTTATAACTAAAACGTCAAATGATAGAAACTAAAAGATTTGAAATACAAACTCACTTTTTCTCCAAAGAAAATCAATTCCTTCTTCTTCGCCCACCTGCGCAGGTGAAGGCACACTTCTTAACTCAATCCATGTATTTAGTATACTTTCAAGCCTATCCTGAAGAGGGCAAGAAAAAAGATAAATAGTTGTTAAATTTCACGTCTTCCATGAATAAAGAAAAGCAGTATATAAATAAGTAATTGCTAGGTATTATTTCATTCTACCACATAAACTAGGAAAGTGTTGAACTTGTACCCTGAACACAAGCTTTGCAACTTCCTAATGTAAAGAAAGGTGTTTGCTTCCATACCTTGGTTAGTGTTTGTAGGTGGACGTGTTTTAGCCCTTGATATATTCCAAAAAGATCAAGGGCTGAGAAAACAGGGTAAACTGCAAAAGGCAAACCTGCAAACAATCTTTTGCACATAGATGAAAGGTTAGAAACCATTACCAAAATAACCTTCCCAATTGGCAACACATCGGGAAGAAGTCCAAACCATTCCATGTCCAAAGATTACGAAGAAAGAGGACAAAGTAATTCTTAATTTTTCTGTTAAATAGTATAAGGAATATATAGGACAATGTACACTAATCGTCCCAATAAATCAAGAAGAAACTATTCATTCTCTAAGTAATAAAATCATATTAATTCAGCTACTTATTAAAATAATATCAACTAATTATCTATAAAGAATCAGTAAATTATCTCTAGAGATAATTAGCTAATTATTTCTGAAATATTAACACCATCCCTCAAGTTGGTGCATAGCTATTGATCATGCTCAACTTACTTACAAAGAACTAAAAATTTTGTCTTAGTAGCCCTTTGGTGAAGACCCTATTAACTTGTGTTGTAGCTACAATTGCTATACAAATGAGTCTTGTCAATCTCTATATGCTTCGCCTGATCATGTTGAACTGTATTGTTGGCAATATTGATAGCTGCTTTATTATCACAAAAACAACTTCATTGGGTACTCCACTAACTTCTTAAGTTCTTCCATTACTCATTTAAGCCAAATTATTTCACAAACTCCTTAAGCCATCGTCCTATATTTTGCCTTCGTACTACTTTTGGCTACCACCCCTTGTCTTTAATCTTCTAGGTTACTAGATTTTCTCACAAATACGTGCAATACCCAAAAGTTGATCTTTTGTCAGCAAGAGACTATCCAGTTTGCATCAGTTTAGACTTACTATGAAGTATGCATAAACTGACTTACCACACTGACAACAAATAAAATAATTGGTCTCGTATGAGAGAAATAAATTAGCTTTCCTAGCAGTTGTTGATGTCGACGTATATTCACTAGAACTCCTTCCTTAACTTCACCCAACTTTGAGTTGAATTTGTTGGAGATGTCAATTAGAGAGGATCCCAACAGAATATTACTTCTCTAATTAATATTTGATCTATAGTAGGATTATCAGGGATTTTGTATCAAATCAGAATCCCTCCTATATTAGTCTACTTCCTAAATAGCTAGTGTGGTTCCCTATATATATGTATGGTGTAAAAAAAAAATCAAGACAAAAATAAAAGAAAAGACAGAAGGTTTGGTTACCATGGATGTAGGTCTCAATAGACCGAACTACGTAAATTCGTGAGTTTTTTCTCTCAAATCTTCATGGTATCAAAGCATATCGATCTATAGACAATGGCATCCATGACAGAAATCGGTGTCACAAACAAAGGATCAACTATATTTGAAGCCCTTGACGAAAAGGAAACCATTCCCAATATGGGTCCTAACGGGATCGAGAGCTCGTCCTTCCAATTCACAGATGATAAGCTGAATGAAAGAAGTTTGAGAGAATGGGCACAGTCTATTATCGATTGATTATCGATAGAAAAGGGAACATTGGGTATCTTACTAGAGAGGTGAACAAACCACCTTCCACTAATGCTGTTGCACTACAAAAGTGGAGATCTGAAAACTTGACGGTGATTGCAAGGCTGGTCAATTCAATGAAGCACTCCATCGGGAAGACCTATCTATTTCTACCTATAGCGAAAGAGGTATGGGATGCTGTTAGGGAAACATGTTCAGATGCCAAAAACGCCTCCCAAACCTTCGAAATTAAAACACAGCCATGGCAGATGAAATAGGGAGAGAGGGAAGTGACTAATTACTACATGGAGATGATGGGTTTATGGCAACAACTTGATTCAAGTATAGAAGAAGAATGGGATTGTGCATCGGATAGTGATAGGTATAAGAAGAAAGTGGAGAATGAGAGAGTATTTGAGTTCCTTGCTGGGCTGAATTGTGAACAAGAAGATGTGCAAGGGAGGATTCTTGGACAACACCCTTTACCCACTTTACAAGAAGTCTTCTCGGAGGTAAAAAGAGAGGAGAGTCGACAGCAGGTTATGTTGACTGGAGGCATACGGAATGAATGAGATGAAAAAGCAGCTTTGGTATCTCACAGATCACAAATAAGGGGTGGACACTTGGTCCCCGTAGCTCTAATATAGGGCCTAGTCAAAATCAACAAAAAAAAAAAAAAAACCAGATGACCAGTCAATTCGAGGTAAAATTGAGTCCCAAACAGTTGGAAAAATTATATGAAGTCTTTACCTAGTTTCAAATTTCAGGTTAGTTTTCTAATAATATTCCTTCCGAATCCCTAACTCAGAGAGGTAATTTTCTAAATGCATTAAATGCTACAATTCAAGCACAAGCATCTTGTATTATTGACTCTGGTGCCTTTGATCATATGACTGGTGCATATCAATTGTTTACAACTTACCTTGTGCTAGAAATTAGAAAGTAAAGATTGTAGATGGGTCACTTTCATCTGTTGCCGGAAAAGGAAGTATTCATGTTTCTGATTCTATTGTCCTAGAACTTGTTTTACATGTCCCAAAATTGTCATGCAATTTGTTATCTGTTAGTAAATTGACAAAAACCTCAAACTGTTCTACTAAGTTCCTTGCCTCTCATTGTATCTTTCAGGATCTAACATCGAGGAAGACGATTGACAGTGCTAAGGAGTGTGAGGGACTATACTATTTAGAGGAGACTATTTCAAATAACCAAAATGCTCTCTCTACATCTATCCCTAAAATTATTGAAATTACATTATGGCATGCTAGGATGGGTCATCCGAATTTCCATTATATGAAACAATTATTCCCTTCTATTTTTAATAATAAAACGTTTGATTTTTGTTGTGAAATTTGTGAGTATGCCAAACACCACCGTACCTTTTTTCCTCCAACCTTATGATACATAGCGACTTATGGGGTCCCTCTCATATACCCAACCGAACAAACACCAAGTGGTTTATCACTTTCATTGATGATCATACCTGTAATTGTTGGACCTATCTCTTACGTGATAAAACAGAAGTTAGGACAATGTTTATCAACTTCCATTCTATGATCCAAACCCAATTTCATACAAAAATCCAAATCTTGCATACAGATAATGGGACTGAATACTTTAACCAAACTTTGGGATGCTATCTTCTCGAGCATGGTATAGTCCATCAAAGCTCATGTGTGGACAATCCTTAGCAAAAAGGAATTGCTGAAAGGAAGAATCGACATATCCTTGAGGTTACCCGAGCTCTACTTTTTACTACTAAAATGCCAAAAACCTTTTAGGGGGATGCTATCCTAATTGCTACATATCTCATTAATAGAATGCCTAGCAGAATTTTATCTTTTGCCACTCCAATAGACAAATTTCGAGAACATTTTCCTACCTCATGACTTAAATTTAACTGCCTCTAAAAATATTTGGATGTACAACCTTTGTTCACGTTCACTCCCATCACTGTATTAAATTAGACCCTTGGTCCATCAAGTGTGTCTTCATTAGGTATTCTCCTACACAAAAGGGGTATAAATGTTATCACTCAATCACTCGAAAGATATTTGTTACCCTTGATGTTACCTTCTTTGAAACTATGCCCTATTACCCAAAACCTTTGCTTCGGGGGCAGAATTAAATGAAGCTTAGCTCCTAACCCACATTGTACCACCAAAATCAAAGTCCCAGGAAGGCCTCACACCTGAAGCACTACATGAGTCAGATCTGGGGGTAGATCCAACCAGCCCAGAACTACCTTCTGATTAGACAATAGAATATGAACCAAATGATATGGAGTTGCCTATTGCTCTTCAGAAAAAATCACGGTCATGTACTCTACACCCTATCTCATAGTTTGTATCTCAATATCTTGTCTAAAACATGTCATGCTTTTACCACTAACCTGGACAGGATTAGAATTCCAAAGGATTTTCACGAAGCCTTGAAAGTGCCCAAATGGATTAAGGCAGTGACGGAGGAAGTGAAAGCTTTGAGAAAAAATGGGACATGGGATGTGGTAGAATTACCAAAAGGAAAAAGAACCGTGTAATGTAAATGGGTATTCACTGTAAAATATAAAGCTGATGGCTCAGTTGAAAAATATAAAGCGAGGCTAGTTGCAAAAGGGTTTACTCAAACATATAGTGTCGACTACACGACGACGTTTGCACCAGTGGCAAAACTAAAACTATGCGAGTCCTATTTTTGGCAGCAAATTTGAACTGGTCCTTGAAACCAAGACATCAAGAATGCTTTCTTAAACAGGGAATTAGAGGAAGAAGTCTTCATGATGCAACCTCCAGGATTCCGTGAGAAGGGTGGGGAAAACAAAGTTTGCAAGCTGAAAAAATCCTTACTTGGGTTAAAACAGTCTCTAAGAGTGTGGTTTGATAGGTTTACGAAAAATGTCAATGATATCTAGAATGAAACCGATATGCTCGGGTGTAGGCCAAGTGACACTCTAGTTGAAGCCAGAAAGGGACCAATAGATGTTGGGAAACCAGCTAATAAGGAGAGGTATCAAAGACTAGTAGGGAGATTAATTTACCTATCACATCCTAGACTAGATATCGCATTTGCAGTAAGTCAGGTAAGTCAACACATGCACAATCCCATGGAGGCTCATCTATAAGTGGCGTACAGAATCCTTAGGTATCTTAAAGGATCCCACGAGAATGACCTATTATTCAAAAAATGTGAGAACAAGAAAATAGAGATTTTCACATATGCAGATTGGGTAGGATCAACAGAACATAGAAAGTCCACATCTAGGTATTGTTCATTCATATGGGGGAACCTAGTAACTTGGAGAAGTAAAAAGCAAAATGTAGTAGCTAGAAGCAGTGCAGAGGCTAAATAGAGTAGTAGCCCGAGTAATATGTGAAGGATTGTGGTTGAAGAAACTCTTGGAACAACTTCATATTACAATAGGACCACCTATCAAGCTCTACTATGATAATAAAGCAGCTATTATTATCTCCCTAAATCCAGTTCAACATGATCGGACCAAGCGTGTAGAAGTGGATAGGCACTTTATCAAGGAAAAGGTAGATGAAGGGAATATTTGTATGACATATGTCCCTACGAAAGAGCAAACTGAAGATATACTCACTAGGGACTATCAAGGCAAAACTTCGACGAACTTGTTTGCAAGTTGGACATGATCAATATCTATGATCCAACTTGAGGGGGAGTGTTGGCGATGTCAATTAGAGAAGATCTCAACAGAATATTACTTCTCTAATTAATATTTGATCTATAGGAGGATTATAAGGGATTTTGTATCAAATCAAAATCCCTCCTATATTAGTCTACTTCCTAAAATAGCTAGTGTGTTTCCTTATATGTATGATGTAAACAAAAATATACAAGACAAATAAAGGAAAAGACAAAAGTTTTGGTTACCATGGACATAGGTCTCAATAGACTGAACCACGTAAATTTCTGAATTTCGTTTTTCTCTCAAATCTTCATAATTCTATAGGAATATCTGATGGTTTACATCCACTCATCTCAATTTTTCCTAAAAGGTCCAAGATATACTTCCATTGAGTGACTACTATGCCCTTCTTAGATCTAGCAATTTCCATCTCTAGGAAGTATCTACGGTACCCTAGGTTTTTGATTTCAAACTTGAGAGATTTTTATTGAGCATTTCATTTTCTTCAAAATTATCGTCAGTGAGAATAATGTCACTTCCATACACAATTATAATCACAGTCCTTCCTTCTGCAGAAGTGTTTATGAATCGAGTATAATCAGATTGCCCCTGTACGAAACCTTGAGACTTTACAAATATTGCGAATCATTCAAACCAGGCCCTTGGTGATTGTTTCAACCCATATAAAGATTTTTTTAGTTTGCATATCCTTTTTCCAAAACTTTCACTAAATCTTAGGAGAGGCTCCATGTACACCTCTTCTTCTAAATCTCCATTTAAGAAAGCATTTTTCACATCCAACTAATGTAGAGTCCAATCTAGATTAACTTCAATAGAAAGCAACACTCTCACAATATCTAATTTAGTAATAGGTGAAAAAGTTTCTGAACAGTGCATGCCATGGGTTTGAGTAAACTCCTTAGCAATAAGGCAAGCCTTATATCTTTCAAGTGATCCATCAAATTGTACATTGTGGTGAACATCCATTTACATGTGACCAATGTTTCCCTCTAGGAAGATCAACTTCCTCCCATGTTCTTTTTTTCTCCAAAGCTCTCATTTCCTCCAAGATTGCATCCCTCCACTTAGGAATATTTTGAGCCTCCTGTATATTCTTAAGAATGGAAACAATGGATAACTTAGAAGAAAATGCTTAAAATGATGGAGATAAGACTTTTATATGATGAGAAGTTATACAAAGGATATTTGATACAAGTTCTAGACTCCTAAGAGCAATAGATAAATCTAAGGTTTCATTTGACTCTGAAATTGGTTCAAGTGACAATGACTCAACAGAAATAGACTCAAACTAAAATTTATTTGGTTGGTCTCCAATTTCTGGATTTGTTTTCGAGTAGATTCTTGACCGTGTTATAAGTTGTCTGTGCTTTTCTATCATTCTTAATATTTCCTCAAAAAGGCATTTAAAAATGATTTCCATCTTGTCTTGCACACATTTCATTCTTTTCTTGAGATTGAATTTGTAAAGGCATTGAAGATGAATCCTTATTTTCATTATTTGAGACACCATCAGTGTTTGAATCAGGATTATAAGAAATATCTACATTATTGTCAAAGTTGACCATAGTCTCATTTTCCTTATAAATATCAAAAAACAAATCTTCACTACACGTGTCCTCCTGAAGATGAGGTGAAAGAAAAAAAAAGTTGACATCCATCATAATAAAAAACCTTTTCATTATTGGATCAAAACACTTGTACCCCTTTTTAAGTGGAAGGATAAACAACAAAAACAAATTTTCATGCTTTAGGATCAAGGTTTTCCCCGATTGTTATCATGAATATAAACAAATCAATACACTCAAACACTTTACGAAGGGAGATCAAAGCATTTATTAAAACAATTAAGAGGCATTTGAAATTTTAAAGCTTTTGAAGGCATCCTATTGATCAAATATGTAGCTATTAGGATAGCCTCACCCCATAAGTACTTACAAGTATTAGTTGAAAACATTAGAGATCTTGCAATTTCTAATCGATGTTTATTTTTTCTTTTGGCTATTCCATTTTATTGTGGAGTGTTAGTATATGAGCTTTGATGAATAATTCCTTTTTCAACAAAAAAATTCCTTAAAAAACTCAGTTGAAGTATTCTTTTTCATTATCACTTCTATAAACTTGAATTCTAGTTTGAAACTATGTTTGGGTGCTATAAATGTTCTAAACACCCTCTCAACATCTTCTTATTAAGTAAAAGTAAATAAGTAATTCTACAGAAATTCTCTACTGTTTGTATTTCACTTACATATTCATCAGTACATAGATACAAGTATATATAGAAATAGAGATGGCTATTCTAAGAAACTAATATCTGTACATAATATCCTAATATCTGTACATAATACCAGATATGATTTCCTAACTATTTAGGAGTCAATAATATCGAGGAAATATCCAACTGGATATTTCCCGACACTCCCCCACAAGCTGGCTTGTATATGTCATCCATAGCTAGCTTGGTAACTAGAACATTGAACCGCCTCTTGTGTAATCCCTTTGTAAGAATGTCAGCTACTTGCTGTGATGTTGGAATATGAGGAACACAAATTAATCCTTCTTCAATCTTTTCCTTAATGAAGTGCTTGTCAATCTCAACATGTTTTTTCCTATCATGAAGAACAGGGTTGTGAGCAATTGAAATTGCAGCTTTGTTGTCCCAATACACTTTCATAGGAACTGAAATAGGAATCTATAGTTCCTCCAGTACCCTTTTAATCCATAGGACTTCACAGATTCCATGTGCCATTGCACGAAACTCAGCTTCAACACTACTTCTTGCAATTACACTTTGTTTCTTACTCCTCCAAGTTACCAAGTTACCACTAACAAATGTGCAATAACCTAAAATTGATCTTCTATCTGTAGCACTCCCTGCCCAATCAACACAGTATAGACTCCTACTTGAAGGTTGTTCTGCTTATGAAACACCGAACCCAGGAGTTCCTTCAAGACATTCTAGTATCCTATATATAGCATTTAGATGTTCTTGGCCTGGTGAGTGCGTAAATTGACTCACTAAACTCACTACAAAGGCTATATTAGGTTAAACTAGTCTGAAATTTACAACAGTCTCAATAGGAGTATCAGCTGCCTTGCATCCTAGTAATTCGATTTCATTCAATAGGTCCATAATATATTTCCGTTGATTCACAAATATTCCATCCTTGGATCTAGCAAAATCCATTTCGAGGAAGTATTTTAGAGGTCCAAGATCTTTGATCTCAAATTCTTTGGCTAATCTCTTCTTCAACTCTCCTATTTCAGATACAACATCTCCTATTATGATAATGTCATCTAAATAAACAATAAGAATCGATTGCATACCTGCCTTGGATTGCTTGTAGAACAATGTATGATTAGCGTGGCTTTGACAATAGTCATAGCTCTTCACAACCCTTCCAAACCATGCTCTAGGGGACTGTTTCAGTCCATATAATGACTTCCTTAGCTTGCAAACCTTATTTCTCCCATAGGTATCCTCTAGGGGACTGTTTCAGTCCATATAATGACTTCCTTAGCTTGCAAACCTTATTTCTCCCATAGGTATCCTCAAAACCTGAGGGTAAGCTCATACAAGCTTCTTCTTCTAGGTCTCCATTAAGAAAGGCATTTTTTACATTCAGTTGATGTAAGGTCCACTCAAAATTTACAGCCAAGGATAGCAATACTCGAATTGTATTTACCTTCGCAACGGGAGCAAATGTCTCTTGGTAGTCAATACCAAGGTTTGAGTAAATCTCTTAGCAACTAATCTTGCCTTCAACCTTTCCACACTACCATCGGCCTTAGACTTAATAGTGAAAAGCCATTTACAACCTACCAGACTTTTATCTATAGGAGAGTTTACAAGTTCCCAAGTTTTATTCTTCTCAAGAGCATTTACTTCTTCCAATAACAACTGATCTCCGATCTGAATCTTGAAATGCTTCCTGAATGTTTCTTGGCAAAAACAGATTAGTGATTTTAGAGATAAATGATTTATGTGTGTGATGGTTTCCCATAAAATAGATACTTGATATGGGATGATTGGTGCAGGCCTGTTTCCCTTTTCTAAATGCTATGGGTAGGAAATTATCAGCAGAGAAGTAGGAATATCATTGGTAATTTGTGGGTCAGTAGGTATATGTTGATCATTACCAGACACAATAAGGGGTAAAGTAACATAAGGGTTACCTGAATTGTTCCCAGGTTCCTTCTCCGAGGGAATTGAGAGGTTGTGCATTGTAGGTTGTTCTCTAGTTCTCAAGTGAGTCTTCATCTTAGTATAAACATGAAACTGAGTATTTCGTTCCTTAGGAGCGGACAGTGGTATTTCTCCCCTATGGATGAATCAGGATTTCCTAGCATGGACAGATTTGAAGAAGTATCTTTGGCTTCATTATCAAAAATTATATTATGATCAATAATGACCGTGGGTAGGGGATTAGGAGTAACCCAAAAATTTTCTATTAGAGTTCTCCCCCTGAAGAATTTTTTTTTAATGTTCTATATCCATAGAGAGAACAATTTTTTGAGTTAACGGATTGTAGCACTTATAACCTTGTTGACTAGGAGCATACCCAATGAAGACATATTTTTCAACCCTTAGATCTAGTTTGGAGTTTTCCCTATTTGAGTTGTGAACATATGCAGTACACCCAAATACCTGAAGAGGAAGAGTAAAGTCTATTCTCAGGAAAGCATTGTGTAAACATATCTAAGGGTGTTGCATAATGCAAAACACGGCTAAGCATCGGTTAATTAAGTAGGATGCAGTCAAAACAGCCTCACCCCAAAGGTATCTTGGCACATTCATTGTAAACATAATAGACCGAGCAACTTCTAGTAGATGTTTATTTTTCCTCTTGACGATACCATTTTGTTAAGGAGTGTCAACACACGTAGATTGGTGAACAATGCCTTTAGACTTGAGAAAATTTCCAAGGACTTCATTAAAATACTTGGTACTATTGTCAGAGTGAAGCATACCAATGCATGTGTGAAATTGGGTTTCAGCCATGGTATAGAAGTTTTGAAAGATTTGAACAACTTCAAACTTTTCACATATCAAATAGACCAACATAACCGAGTATGATCATCAATAAACATAGCAAACTATTTTTTCCCGATAAGAGTTTTAACACAGGATAGACCCCAAACATCACTATGAATTAAGTAAAATGGTTGGATGATTGATATGGTTTTATAGGGTAAGAGATCTTATGACTTTTGGATAAAATGTACTACTCACAATGAAGTTCCGAACAATCCACAAACTTAAACAAATGAGGCAAAAGTCTTTTAGGTACAAGAAATTAGGATGTCCTAATCTATTATGCCAAAGTAAAATATGTTCTTTAGCAGGGGTAGAATGAATACTACTTAAACCAAAAGCTTCTTTATTCTTCAAGTTATCATCAACTAAGTAGTAGAGACCATCTATCAACTTAGCATTGCCAATTATCTTCCTCGAAGTTAGTTTCTGAAAAACACAATATGAGTAAAAAAAAAGTAATGGTACAATTAGAGTCATGGGTTAGTTTGCTTACGGACAACAAATTACAAGCTAGTTTTGGAACAAGTAGGATAGATTTAAGGCAAATATTTTAGGATAGAGTTACTGAACCTTTAACAGGTACAACAGAAAATGATCCATTAGTTATACAAATTTTTTCATGACCAGAACAAGGGTCATAAGTATGAAATAAATTAGAAGAACTAATCATATGACCAGATGCTCTTGAATCAATGATCTAAGGAGTGGAATTATATGAAAAGGAACATGATAAAGTAGTGAAATCCCTACCTCTTCGTGCCACAGAGGCATTAGGAGCATTTGAGGTTTGAGTTTTGGGTTTCTGAAGTTTCAGAATGTAGCTAATCTCCTCTTGTGAGAACTGTCCAACATTTACCTCATATGCCGATGGGATTTTCCGTGATTCATAGTGAGTTGAATCACTAGAGGAAGTTTTATTAAATCTCCCTTCATGCAATCCCTTCCAATTTGCTGGCTTTCCATGAAGTTTCTAGCAGACCACTAGTATTTCCAGCAACTAGTGCTGTGTTTTCAATGGTAGACGTAGGATTTTGTTTACCAAGCATCACAAACCGTCTGCTCTCTTCATGTTGGACTTCTTCAAAGACTCTTCCAATGGTAGGGAGTGGCTGTCTTCCAATAATCCTGCCTCTAACCTCATCAAACTCGACATAAGTCCAATTAAGAACTTAAAAATTCGGCTATCCTCTACTATTTTCCAAAAATAGTTACAATCATCAGGGGATTTCCATTCATAGTTATTAAACAAGTCTTAAGTCTTGCCACAAACATTTCAGGGAATTAAAGTACTTAGTAACACTATCCTCACCTTGGTGGATCTCACCTAATTTGAGAGTTAGTTCATACACTTGGGACTGGTTTCCCAAATCAGAATACATCTAATTCAAGTTGTCCCATAGCTCCTTAACTGTGTGATAACACATATAGTTGGAGCTAATATCTTCCTCCATAGAATTTACCAGCCATGTCATCACCACAGAATTTTCAGCATCCCATATTCCGTGTGTAGGATCATCTACCGTTGGTTCCCTTTTGTCACCAGTCAAATATCCAATCTTTCCTCTCCCAAGGATGTAAATTCTCACTGATTGGGACCAGCGAAAAAAGTTCTCTCCATTTAGTCATATAGTAGTGATCTGAATGGAATGAGAATCTGAGGAAGTATTGTGTGGAGGAGGTGTCTCAACTGGGTTAGAGGATTCACCAATGTCAGACATGGTTGACATAGATTTGTAGGATTAGAAACAATAGGTGGAGCGGCTAGGGTTTTAGGACAATGTAGGGAGTAGGATTAGAAACAGTAGGTAGCAGCTAATGTTCAGGTATGTCTCTGATACCATGCAGAAATTCTCTACTGTTTGTATTTCACTCACATATTCATTAGTACATAGATACAAGTATATATAGAAATTGAGATGGCTATTCTAGGAAACTAATATCTTTCCATAATATCCTAATATTTGTACATAATACCAGACCTGATTTCCTAACTATTTAGGAGTCAATTATATCGAGGAAACATCCAATTGGATATTTCCCAACAAATTCTAGCGAGGACATCAATAAAAATTATGAACCCACTTTTTTCAGCTCTTGTTTATATTCTCGAAGGTCCCCAAATATTACTATGCATTTTTTTGGCCTTGTAAGGTTATCCTGGAAAAGATGGTTGATGATTTTTAACAATTTGACAAATTTTACACTAAAATGAAGATAGATCTCTATTTGTAAAAACTTTAAAAACAAATGTCTCATATAATAAGAACTTGGATGTCCAATCTAAAATGCCATAACATAATTAGGGATGGCAATGGGCTGCCTGTGGGTCTAAATTCTCGGGCAAGCCAAGGCTTGGGCCTGGGCAATCCATGCTCGGATTCAATTAAAAATAGACATTATTTACACTTTTAATTTTAAAAAATTAGCAAGACTGATCCATGAGCCGACCCATTGCCATGTCTAAACATAATTTAATTCTCATGAAGTAATGAAATAGAATTATGACAAGTTCTTTGGAATTAGTTCTTTAAGTCATATCCAATTTCGAAGAAATAGAGACCTCCAACTTGTTTAGCATTGCCAATCATCTTCCCAAAATTCGACGTCTGACTTCATCCAATTTTTGATTCAATCCTACAAGAAAAACATAAACTCTATCTTTTTGACAGTTCCAAACATCTTCATAACATAGGACTCATTTCAACCACAAGGTTACAAGTTCGTTATAAAACAATGTAACGTCACAGTCTCCTTGCTTGGCCTTCCATAGCTTCATTTTTAGCTTGAAAATTTAGAAAGAATTCTCAATTTCAAAATACATCTCTCGAACCACATCCCATATATCTTTAGCTGTTGGCAAAAACATGGGAGCTTTTTCGATTGTAGGTTCCAAGGAATTAATCAACCAAGTTGTGATCAAAGAATTTTCGAACCTTCATATTGTCATAGTTGGACCATCCAAAGCAAACCTTAGTGTCCCTCTAGTCAAATACCCAAGTTTTCCCCTACCATCAATGGCCAACTTTATTGTTTGCGACCATTTCAGGTAATTCTGGTCATTCAATCTGTGACTCATCAATTGAAAAGGCAAGTTTATGCCACGAAAATCACAATTATGTTGTACATTTCCCATCACAACACCATAATTAGTCGCACTCAAATTGCTGAAATCATTGTTGGAGGATGTGGAGTTTCTCTGTTGGCCATTCAATGCTAATTGATAGTCCATTTAGGACTAATTTGAACGAAGAAAGAAAAAATAATGTAGAAGATTCGTGACTTTGATGCCATGAAGAAAGAGGACAAAGTAATTCTTCTTTGATTGTTCTGCAAATAGTATAAGGAATATATAGGACAATGTAGCCTAATCACCTTCTTAAATAAAAAAGAATCTATTTATCCTCTAAGTAATAAAATCCCATTAATTAAGCAACTAATTAATAGAATATTAACTAATTATCTATAGATAATCAACTAATTATTTGTAGATATAATTAGCTGATTATTTCTATAATAAAAACAAATTAAAATTAGTGGGACATGAGAAATGTTATGTTAATTGTATAAATTGAATTCCATCTTCAACTCTTAAGCAGTAAATGAGAAAATAGAAGACTAAACTTGATTTATTAATACTAGGACTTTGAACTAATAAGAAAAGATTTAGAGAAAGAAAAAAAAAACCTTTGATTGTTCTTGAACAACATATTCAGAAATGCAGCAAGCATGAGACCGAGATTATCAAAGCACACTGATTGTATCTGAAACCCAAGTAAGGATCAAGATTCCAAGCTATAGAATAACTAAAATTAATAACAGAAGTTGTGACACAAGAATCTACCTGTGCTTTTGCTGAAACTTCACCAAGATTATCAGCCACTGCAAAGCTACGATGAATAGCAGACTGCATAAGTGAAGCAGAAAGATTATACTCCAAGACAAAAAAGAAATGTGAGATGGAATAGCTGCTAGTAACACAACAGTTCTTACACTAGTTGCTAGGTAGCATGCTAGGCTTATTTGCTTGGCAACATTAGCCATAGTGGCCAGAAGCAAGAAATACTTGGGAAATGCAGGGGTCAGCAGCTCAATTCCAATGCTCAAACTGAATAAAACAGACGTCGAGAACCTGACTCTCTACCAATGAGACAACAAAATAATCAATTAATAATGTCCCTCCCAACAGCAACAAGTATACTAATATGTCCAGTTTGAAGATAGAGCCAGAAACTGGAACAATCTCTTTTAAGTTTTGACAAAGTAAAACTAACAGGAGGCCAATCCTAATGATAATATAACTCCTACCTTCAAATTGGTGTCGAAGGCAGACGACAGACTAGCAGTATAAATGCACCTACTTAGACGCCCAAGCCCATCCTTCAAGACCCAGTTAAGAGCAGCCGCTGATGGAAGTGAACGTGAATACCCAATCCCTATAGCTCGAAACATTGCCTGACCCCAACAAATTATTCCAACAACATAAGAAACAATCTAAACAATCCTTTCCTTTACGTAAAAATTCAATCTTTCATCGTCCATAAAAAATGCCAGAAACGTTCTCCAAAAATCCTAGAAACGAGACAACAAAAAACAATCTTTTACGTATAACCACAAACCTGAGTCGCAAGAACTTGCAGCGCAGAGCTAAAAACCCGATGCAAGAACTTCCATTTCACATACCCCATGTAATTCTCAGGCACTTGTTTGGGTATAAACAAGTTCCTGATAGCTAAACTCGAAGCCCTAAACAGTTTCGTGAAGCCATCTTCGAAATCCAAGCAAAAATCCGCTGCACCTCCATCCACGCTCACCAACTCCAAACAATTTCCATCCCACATATACCTCGAAACCCTTCCCGCCTTCCTAACCACCACCGGAAGCCTTGCCGGACATGTGGGCCTCACTCCTATTTCCTGCCAGTTGTGGACAACTTCTCCCGGGTCGCAGTGGAAGGAAGTTGTCAACGGATTGGAGGGATTCAGGGACACGGGACAGCATTTGAGGTTCTGGGAAATGGGTCTTCGAGAAGGAAAGTGAAAGTGTTGGGGTTTCCATAAGTAATGGAAGTCTGAATTGGTGAGCGTGGGTAGAGTGGATTGCATGAACAGAGCTGCTTTCCTTTTTTTTTAAAAATATTTCTTACTCTCCTTTGTTCATATGACAAAAACTGCAACTTGGAAACAGAAGTTGAAGGTTGTGAGGTAAGGTGTGGTGGTGCGTAGTGAATTGAAGAGAAAGCGGCACAGAGAAAAGGGGAGGGAAACTACGGGAGAAAATAGGCTAAAGGTATCCCCTTTTTTAAGTTCTCCGTCTGGCGGTTTGTTCCCTCCCTTCCGTTATGGCTAGAGTTGGCTAGCGTCGACGTGGCTAGTTTTATGTTGTTATGTACACAGTTTGAATTCGGAATGGGTCTAGTCGTCTGCATCAAAATTATGAATTTGAATAATATTAATAATTATTTATTTTTACTATTCATATATTTTCAGTGTCATGTAATTTAAGTCTTGGTCTTGGTTAGAGATAACAAATTCAGTTTAGTTCAGGAAGCAGGAAGCAATTTCCATTCAACTTCGTCATGGCAGCATTTCTTTTAGAACTGGAAAAGTTCTGACCTCTTGGAACTCTATGTTCTCTGGAACCGTTCAGGCTAGAATTGACGAGGGACATGCAGGTTTTGTGGGGTTAAATTTTCTACGCGGCCCCATATGTTTGGGGCCGTAATTCTGTTCCATTTTCCTACCTCCAGAGGGAAAGATGTTGACAGAGTACAACCTTCCAATGCAGAACGCGGAACAGGAACCGGTGGGTAAAGGCGTAGAGTTTTCGTGACAGTTGCTTGGAGATGGCTCAAATTCCTGATAATCTAAATGTAATTCAAAACTGATTGCATTGGAATTTCCAGCACTGTTATGAACATAAAGATGCAGATTTATTACAATCTGAGACTAGAGATTGGTGGTAAAAATGCTTGGAGCTAAAAGCTACAAACAGGAAAACGAAAGAAAGACTTTTCATTATTTCAGCATGAATGATTAGATATTCTCTAGAGCTTTCCGTTTTCTTCTTCCTTTCCAGTATACAAGACTGCATTAGATTCCCAAACAATTCAGTGAAGAATAGACCATAGGGCTATTTTTTTATAACTGAACATATTCAAAACTGGTGTTTTTTGTATTGAGATTAACGATATTAGCGTGGCATTAGATTCCCTCTACTTTTTCTTGATGCAGAAACGCAACTTGCTGTCAACAGGATATTATTCAACCTTATCACAGCAGAGTTGGAAACAGTTTTAATGAATCCTATCTACATATGATATGATACTCCACATACTCCAGAATCGAGTGATTGGAAGTTGTCTGCCGACTGCCGACCTTATCTGCCATGTTCAACCTATTGCACTCGATCCATTAAAGTTTGTAAAAAACGGTACACTTTCAGGAACAGGAAAAGAGATAAACTTTGTAAAAAGAAATCACTGGTAAGCCATCAGGAGATATCGTGATCTAGCTAAATACGACACTGCCTAGAAAAATTCATCAATGTGAAATCCGGATACATTAACTCCAATAGCTATAAGTTTGAGCTGTATGATGAAATATTACGATCATATTACCAATACAACGCACAAACACTCCCATTGAAAACAAAAGATGAGCACAAAAGTCAAGTTTCTTCTTTCTTGGGCTTACATGAGCATCAAGATCACTAGGTTTTTTTAACACATAAAACCCACTATCTTTGGATGGTATTCTTCTCTCTGTCAAAAAAAATAATAAAATGCTATTTCCTAGTTTTTCAGAGACATTCCATCCAATAGGAAGGAAAAGAACATAACTTTTTACCTTAAAGAATCCGATTTCTCAATTCTAACTTGATACTCTGTTCCTTAGAATTCTATTAACTTGTCTCCACTAAAAAACACAGAAAGGGTTCCAGATTGCTGAGAAATGAGACGAAAGGCGTGCAAAAGTTCACCAAATTAACCCACCGTTGCAGTTCTTTCCACGCAAGACACAAAGCTTCTTTGAACAGGAAACGAGAAATAGTTTGGAAAACAATAAAATATTCGGCGTTTGCTATCTTCAGAATTGCTACCTACCCAGTGGGGTCGGTTACCGATGAAGAACCTCGACAGGCTTAGTTTCCCGTCTCAACGAAACAGCATAAGAATTGTCCTTTCAGTTTACTAAAACGTTCCAAGACTCACCCTAATTCACCATTTTCAAGAATGATCTGCTTGGAGCCCTGATGTGGACATTTCAAGCGTCGGCGTCGCTAGTTTGTACACTGTTGTGACGGAGGAGTTCTACACTGTTATGGGAGGTTTTGATGGTAATTGAACTTTTACCTTCCATTTGCATCCACTTCTTGTTTTCGAAACAAACGTCACTTTTTCGCGGCTATCGTCAAGCTACTTAAAAAATGACTTTTTCTCGAACATATCATTATCATTGGAGTATCCACCGTCTATAAACTAAACTCCATTTGGAACACCAACATTGAGAAATGCGTTATGAATAAATTATTATCCTTTCCGACTTTCTTCATAAAATTTGCTTGTTTTGGTTGATCAATCAGCCTTTTTGTGTGAAGGGTTTTTGAGGAAGCTTGGTTAGAAACTGAACAGAATTCAAATGAGTCCATATATAACTCATTTTTGGTAGACTGACTTTAAATTATTAAACTCTTTTTTCACTAAGTCTTATCATTCTTGAATCTTAAGTACAATCTTTATTTTAAGACTCCAAAAAATAATATTTTTCACCTTTAAAAGTTGAAATAAAATAAAATTGTTGTGTGTCTTGACTAAACTTATCTCTCTCAAATTTGTATTAGCTTCACTATATTTCTCTTAATTTAGAGTTGGAATTCTTAATGTGATGTTTGATTTAAGAGAATAGCAATTCTATTCCTAACATATTCCTTAGTTAATATTAAACCTATGTTTGGTTAAAAACAAACACATAAATACCAATTCCTCAAAAATATATATTATTCAATTTTGAGAAATAGGTAAAACCAACTAATACCTATCTTTAGCTAATCTAGGAATCTCTAATCTTCTTCTACGTTACCTTCTTACAAATCTATCCTTCTTACACACAAGCCTCTCAAAATTTATTTATTTTTCTTCAACATTAGAAACATTTGTATAATAATAATAATAATAATAATAATAATAATAAATAGAAGAAGAAGAAAATTAATAATAAAAATAAATTTAATAATAAAAACAAGAATAAAATTGATTGATAAAATTAATAATAATCGGAATAATAATAAGTAGAAATTTTATAATAATAATAATAATTAATAATAATAAAAAATGATAAAGTTAATAATAATAATAATAATAAGAAGAAGAAGAAGATAAAGTTAATAATAATAATAATAATATGAAGAAGAAGAAGATAATTAATTTTGTATAAAATAATAATAATAATAATAATTTGATTTTTTTGTTAAGTTATTCTTTTCTCTTTCTAATTTTATATTTTCAAACCAAATATTAATATAAAATTTTTTTATTTACTATATTCTTTAAATTAAACAAAATAATATTTATCCTATTATATTTTCTATTCTTTACTAGTTCTGTTCCGACAACTAGACAGGACACAGTATGCCCGGCGGTAACGTGCCCAGAATTTTGAATTGAAAGGACAGATAAAGAGACAAAACAGACAGTGGATATTTTTATTTCTGGACATAATAATCTACGGCTCTACGGCGCAAACGAAATGATTGACATTAAATAACTAAAAGATAAAATTAATGTATTGTAAATATAAATAATTAAATAATAAAATTAATCCAGTATAAATAACTACTTTTAATTTTTTGAAGCACCATCTTCGATAATAACTTACGCCTCAATGTAGAAGGGTTTAGCAATGGCGACTTTTCGTTTTAAGGGAGACTATGGAGGTTCGATGTTTGTGACCGACAGGCCTAGGTTCTTCAAGATAATACTTGATAATACTATCAAGGATGGGAAGCTTGTAAGTGTTTTCTTCTTTGCCTTCTTGTTTTCTTTCAACTCAGGAAAGATTCGCGAAGTAGAAAAAGTCTCTGGTACTTCCCAAGACATGTTCACTTTAACTTCTTGTACATGTATGGCTTGTTCGTTTTATAAAGTTGATTGAACTCAAGATTTATGTGCGTCAGGGTATTCCAAGGAAGTTTGCAAGAAAATATGGACATGATCTGTCAAATCCGGTCATCTTTCAGGTTCCCAGTGGTGCAGTTTGGGAAGTAGAGTTGGTAAAATCTGATGATGGGATGTGGTTTCAAAAAGGTTGGGAAGAATTTGCAAAATTTTACAGTATAGCTTATGCTCACTTCCTGGTTTTTGAATACAAGAAAAGCTGCCATTTTCATGTACTCATATTTGATAGAAGTGCTTGTGAAGTAGACTATCCCTTGGCCAATGGTGATAAGGAGCCAAACGTGAAATCCAAACACTCCAGGAATGAAAAAGCTGAAAGTGACGACTCAGTTGAACTCTTGGAACATATGTATCCAAGTCATAAAAGCAAATGTCCTCCACAATATCCTCAGCCTAGAAAGAATATGGATAACAATTCAACCAGCACGCTTGCAGTGTCCTCGAAGTCGAAGGTGTTACTTCCACCAATTGGCGATCGATTTTGTGACCCGAAGTTACAAGTTAAAGGTAGGCTTCGTTATCTTATAAATGATCTTTTATTCTTTGATTGATCATTTTGCTTCTTAGACGGCCTTAAATTTGCAGAAAATGTAGGACAGATGGGCTTGCCTGGCCAGAACGGGAGGTTAAATAGGATGGTTCAGAGGACAAAACGCTTGACAAGCCATGAAAAAGTTAACGCTCTTTCTAGAGCTACAACTGCTTTCATGTCTAATAATCCTTTTTTCTTGATTGCTATGCAGCCAACCTATGTTTATTCTACAAGAAAAGTGGTAAGACTTTTTGCTTAAATTCTATAAATAATGGAATATCAATCTTCATTAAATGTATATGCTTTGTGCACTTTTGATCGTTTCGATTTCTTTATCACGTCTGTAGGCTTTACCATCAAGCTTTGCCAGAAAGCATCTCAAGAAGTCGGGAAATACTCTGCTCTGTGGTTTGGATGGAAAAACTTGGCCTGTCTTGTACCGCTTTAATGCTAAACATACATCAGGATATTTCCTTCATGGTTGGAGGAATTTTGTGGAGGCAAATCGGTTGGAAGTTGGTGATATTTGTGCTTTTGAGCTGTTCGAGACAACTAAAATGTCATTTAGAGTCACTATATTTAGAGCTTTCGAAATGCTGTCATGATCACCAATGACCATGTTGGTGCTGTTGATTTAACTTTGAATGACTGCCGGTAGTTTCAATTCCAGCATAATATCACCTCCTCGAGTATTTATTAATTACGGAAAAGATTGTGAATTATTTAATCTTTCTAAATTTTGCTTGTCAGTAATTTTTAATAGGTTGATGATGTTATAGATTAGGAATATGCGTACTATTCAATCTTTCTAACTTTAGCATGTCTGTAATTGTTAATAGGTTGATGATGTTATAGTTTGTATTTTCTGACTGTTGAAAGTGGGCAAGGTGCTAGGGAAACGAGCAAACATTCAATCTATTTCAGTGTCTTGATAGAGTAATCATTTTCACGAGATGCAAGTCTGGTACTAATCGGGGCATATCAGAAGGTCAAGAAAGGTCTTTTGATGGAAGACGTACAGATTATGATATTTTGTTTATATCAGCACGGGAACTAACATGACTGAAGCAAAATAGCACTGTCTTCGTCTTCTAAATCGATCGATAACCCATGAGATGCACTTGAATTGTTTACGTCTAGAAGTTTTTTTTTTTTTTAAGTTGAGGTTGTTGGGAGACTTTAAGGCAGGTTTTACTTGGAAGTTACACTAATAGTACTATCTCTGCAGAACCAAGTTCAAACAACTCTGGTAAGTGTCCTATTCTAATCTTATGTGGAGATCAAAGTTGACATAAAGTATCAAAGCTTATTGACCGTATTAAGGTGAAACGCATGCATACTGAAGGATAATTATGCAGGCAGTGACTTTTCATATATGATTTCCTTCTTTTTAATGTCCCACCAACGCTTGTTGAGCACAAGGGATCAACAGTGTAGGAAACAAACTAGAGATCAAGGCCCCTTCCTGGCTTTTGAACTCATATATGATACAAGTGCTTCCGAATAGCCTCAGGAATGATGTTAATGAGCCAAGATCCAGAAAGGAAGAATCTGAAGATAACAACTGCCTGAATCTTGGAAGATTTATAGGCTTCAACACAAGGAAACGCAACAAAATTTGTCTTCAACGTGCCAGCGGTCCAATAAGAGGATGTTGAGATGGAGATTAAAAAGGGAGAAGTCCTTGAGCAGACATTTATTACGCTTGCTTTTGATCTTCAAAAGATGATTCTCTTACTAACATTTCATCGTACTTTTCTTAATTCCTTACGTAGAAAAGCAGCAAGCTTTGGTGAAAAAACTGACACTTTACTAACACTGGTGAATCCTTTACCCTTATTGGCATCCTATCAGCAAAAAGTTTTAAAATAAAGTTGCCAGAGCAACAGTTACATTCTTCACTCTCCTATGCATCGTCAATCGATCCCTCAATTGACGAGAAAATCTTCATCCTTGCCTAGCTTTAAAAACTAAGGTCAAGTGCAGTAAGTTAAATATGTAACTTATTTGGTCTCGGTTCTCTTGTTTGCCTTGCCGTCTGATCATGACAGCTTCCCTTTTAGTCTACTGATGCTGTTTTCAATTTTGCAGGTTGCACCCATGATAAAGCCTGTTACTTCGCAGCATAGTATTCCATTTTTCTATTCTTGTACCTTGGTAGGTGATCTTTTTTCACCGAAAATGTATTAGAGTAATGTTGTGGACAGTGTAAATCTGATGTAATAATAGTACCACTGAAGGGGTTGGGAGACTGACGAAGAACTACTATCTTTTTTTCTTTTCAGGAATCCATCCGAGAATAACACAACACAACACAAGAACTCTTTTGATGAAAGCTATACAAGGTTCTGACCTTCAGTTCGATAAGGCCCATGAACCAATATGGTGAAAACAAAAAGTCATTATTAACAGATCGGCGTCAAAATAAGAGAATGCTCAATCTACGGAGAGAATTATCTGCACATAACCAACTTCAAGCGAATCTGTTAGGCGTCACATTTCTAATTCTCTGCTAGAAGATTAAGGTTGAAATCCTCAATCATACTCATTCTACAATGAAGGGAGGAATGTGCAAACTGAAGGATAAATACAAAAATGTAGGCATCTTCATCCTTCATTCCATTATGCTGCATGCACTACCTAACACGGTACATTCCAGGTGACAGAGTTCGTAAACAACCTAGTTCACTCACAGATCATTATCAAACAAATACAAAAATTCAGGATGTAGTCCACCATAGATTATCAGACATTGAAGATAATTTGGTAATAAACTAGGCAACACAAATAAGACAAACGTCAGTGCGTTCAATTTTGGGAACTTGACGTTGGCTTGGTTGAGGATTGGGCCATTCTCGTTATCTCTAGATAAGCAGGGTCCTTAACTGAGATGGAGTCAATTCCATTCGTTCTGGTGATAACTCAGATGGATTCAATTCCATTCGTTCTGCTGACATCTGCATTAGAAATTATGAAAAAGGAAGAAGATAAAAGAGGTTTCGGTACAAGGTTACAAATCTATGTAGAAAAAGATTGACTAGACTACCACATTAACAGATAACAGATAAGCTATTCAACTTGTGGCCAATGATTGAGGATAAATGATGATTTGAAGCAAGGACCGGGACCAGCTCTAGAAAATGAGAGGCAAAAATCATTCTTCCATAAGTGTCATTTCCTCATGCTCTTCTATATTAACTGAATCTAAGGCTTGCATCCAGTTCCAAGTTTCAGTTTTAAACTTGAAAAATAGGCCCTGCAATATGGCTGCTGTTTGTAGTTGTATAGCTAGTGAAAAATTTGCATCCTCTACTCACCTAATGACAAGCGACACCGTGCACCATCAACAGAACAAAAAATGGCAACTTTCAGTGAGATGTTACACTGGCTAAGAAGCCCAAAAGCACAAACATCACTAACTCTGAAACGATTGTCGTGGGCAAATTTTCCCCAACCATCAGAGATTTTTCCACAAGCTTCTTTATACCAGTACTTGGCAGGCAAAATTCTCCCTTAGGAAGTACAAAGTGTGACATCACCTTGCTTCTGCTTCAAATACTTTTTGGCAAAACTTGAAGTTAAATTCTGCAATATCTTTAAGAAGTTGGACGACCTAAAATTCAGAGAACAAGTTCTGGCTACCAGTACCCTTCCTTTCTTTCATTGTCAAAATGCAGACATTTTAAATTTGACAACTTACTCCTCTACACCCAACATGTGATGGTTGGATGGCAACTTTGTAAAACGCCTTTTTGGTCTTAAAAGCATCAGCTCTTCGAAGAGCTTTAACTTTTGCATGGCCTGGTTGATTTAACCCCATAAACTGAGTTTCTGAAGAACTTAGGATGACGGGCAAGACTCTGCTATCAGCCTTGACGTTGGAAGAATTTCCATCTGAAAATGCAAAACCAATCATGGAGGGAAGCCTGTTGATATCAAAACTGTTGCTTTGTTCCAGCAGACGCAGTTCAAAGCAAACATACCTTCAGGCCCCTTTGCAAAACTTTTTTTGCTGTTTCTCTGAGAATTCTCAAGCTTCGTGCTGCATTGAGCATAACTTCTGTTAAAAGGAAACAAATGCCGTTACTCCACATACCCCCTTTGTTAACCCTAAAAACCCACAGCCCATGAGTCACGGATAGCCCAAGACCGACCCATACCCATAGCCCAAATACCCAACGGTAACAAATCTTCAACATTCACATGCCTCATCCTTCTTTCTGATACACCTGCACTCTCTCTTCCTCCACCACCGTTACAGACCTGCATAGCCTCCAATTCTCCACGCTGGACAGACCTGCAATGCCTCCAATGAGCTGTCCTTCTCTGTCGCACATAACAGAATAATCATCATTAGCCTTTTCCTTTCAGTTTTAGTATAAAAGCATAAGCAAATGTACATATCGTTCATGATGGAATAGAAACATTTCTTCATCAAATATCATTTGTT
>JANZLD010000237.1:11646350-11667442 GCA_026413575.1 Erythroxylum carthagenense | reverse complement strand
TTCTTGCTAAATGGTTAACTTTGATGAAGCTTTTAGAAGTAATGCAGAGTATTCAGGTGCCTATACATTGATTAAACTGCCCTGTTTGCAGAGGTGGAGGCGGTCTGGGTAAGAAGTGGCATCATGATGGTAGACGTAGGAAGAAAATCAATTCAATCAAAGACTATGTCTCCTGTGCTGAATTCCTCATAGAAAAGGGGATTGTACAAGAAAAGAAACTTGCTGGCTGGGGTTATAGTGCCGGTGGCCTTTTAGTAGCTTCAGCTATCAATCACAGCCCTGATTTATTCCGTGCTGCTATATTGAAGGTAAATATGAACTTCTTTCTCAAGTTTTAGCTCATCGACCTTCTCATTAACTCTATCATGAGCATGTTGAAAGATTTTACATCTGTAAACAGCAGTTGCTGTAGTTCCTTAGCATTGTAATTGAATGAACCAATTGATGGGAACTGGCATTCACAACTAGAAGTTTTTTATTCAATATTAATATGATTATCAAAAGTTTAAAGCTAGAATGACTTTGTTTCAGTTATGTTCCATATCATTTTGTCTTCTCTGTCTATTCCAGGTTCCGTTTTTGGATGCTACCAACACCCTTCTCTATCCCATTTTACCGCTTACAGCAGCTGACTACGAAGAGTTTGGATCTCCTGGGGACATGGACGATTTTCACACAATACAAGAATATTCCCCTTATGACAATATCCAACAGAATGTTCTCTACCCTGCTGTATTGATAACCACATCATTTACTACGAGGTGATTTTCTGGCCTTTTGTTTCGTCAAGTAATGGTAAAAACAAAATTACTAGGTGAAGGATGACAAAAATATGAAGGTCAACAGATTAGCAAAAGTAGCAGTTCTCTTTTATTTTTCTTCTATTCTTGTAGCATTACATGATCTTGTTCCGATAGTGATGGCTACCGGTATTTACTTTCATAGCTTATCTTATACTTGATTGTTTGTGAAATGTCTAAACCTAAGCCCTCTTAGGAGTAGTCGCTGCTTTAAAATATACGTTTTTATCTTCGGATTTATTGAGAGGTCAACTAGCCTTTTGTTGTCGCTTTCTTTAGCACCCATTAAGGAGATTTGATTTTGATATCGATTTCAGCTTACTATTTCTTATTCTTTATCAGTATCATGTCTATGAGTCCTGTGGACTGCATTATCTACTTGAAGTCCCTAGTTAAGGTTGATGTTTAGCGTTAAAAGTTTTGTGTTATCCAGTGCCTGGGGCCTGACGCAGGACACTATTGAGCTCTCAATGGGAAAACAGTAACTATATCTGCAATCATATGGCATGTCACTTAAGTATTTTCAGGGGTTAGTACAGAGTGGCAGCATAGATTAAGTTACCTTCAACTTGGACTTGCAAGTATTCTTCATGTGTATGATTGGTTCATGCCATAGATACTTGATCCTAACTTTGCTCTAAGCCATCTTATGCATGTACTTACGGGTAGAACTTGGATTTATTGGTTATTTGTTGATATGGGACGAGTTATATACACGTACATACATACCTATTTTATCGTTTTTCATGATTGGGGTGCTCATAGTATTTTTATCCAACATCTTTCAGATTTGGGGTTTGGGAAGCTGCAAAATGGATTGCACGAGTCCGTGAATCTGCCATTTATGATCCCACGCGCCCGTTGTTGCTTAATTTAACAACAGATATAGTGGAGGAGAACAGATACTTGCAGTGCAAGGAGTCAGCTTTAGAAGCTGCATTTCTTATTAAGATGATGCAATGCTGAGCACATTTTTTCACTTGCACAATCCATTGATGGATCTATTGACCTTTTTACTGAACTGGCTATTTCTACAATGTTAAGATTGTTACTTATTGTTCTCTAACATGGAGGCACAATTCAGCTGTCAACCAGGATCCTATTAGAAGCTACCTGGTAGATCTGCACAACGTGGAATTCTGTCTCTGTTGGTATTATGGCTTTGTTACTTGTACATGTAAAGGTCATAGAGCTGATTACAAAATTTAAGATAATTTTTGTTCTCTTTGTACGCAAGGTAGCTTACCGTTTACTATTACAAGCATAACTGATTATAAATTTTAAAGGTTTCAATCATGCATTGTTATTATTTTTTATCCACATTATCGACTATCATTAGGACATGCAAAATCCATAAAGCGAATAAACATTGTTTATGAACCCACTAGGCTCGTACCTCTTCCATCCACTGGAGTTTGTTGACGTTTTGCTGCACGCAAGTTCCTTTTAGAACTCATCAAATTTTGTATTTTTGTTAAAGGTGTTTCAACCTTTAAATCTCATCTATATATTTATGTAAGATCTATGCTTTTTAGAGGACTTCCCTACAACTCTTAAAAAGGAAGAGAGCATGGCCGCCTGTCTTTATATTCATCTGCTGTCATAAGATAGAGTTGAAATTTTGCATTTGAAGATTGGAACAAACTTTTAGTGGAGTACAGTGTCATCTTGGTTGGTTCAGGCTTTATGTTATTGAAAAGTAGGTTGTAGTAATCATTGCCTTTCTCCAACTGAAGTTCGCAACGCTATGTTCACAGCTACTTTATCTAAAAGAGTCATCCCTGTTCTTAGAACCCAATCCTGAATCCACAGTGACCAAAAGGGCAAGATAAGCATAACTGTACATCGTCTCTGTTCTTTTTATGGGAAACAAAAGTAAATGGATATAAACAAAAATCTTGACAACTGTCAAAGAAAAGAGTAGACCCCATTTCATTGTGAATAGCCAAAAATTGATAATGAGCTTCACTTTGTACAAGGATTTGTCCTATTTCATACACATTTCACTCGAGGGACTGTTTTTGTTTTCGTTATTTATTTATTTATATTTTGAAGAAACGCAGGTGCCGAGAACTGTGATCTGACCACCATACTGGTCATACTTTAGTAACTGGAGGAATATAGGCTATAACTACAAACACACAACTTGCAGCAAGAACATTGTCAAATGTCTACAGTATTAGTACTTTGTCAAGGTTATTAAGATAAGCCACTATCCTTTTAAGAATCTTCAACCGGCGTACAACATATCAACATATCATTGAGTGGTTTGGATGTAATTGTTTGACAAATCACTCAAACGTAAATGACACACATTAAGCAAAATGCAGGACCTGAAAGCACTTCAAACAATCAGGATTCCTACCCCGAGCAATATTTCTGTCTTCCAAGATTCGTATGAACTTACCACATGCTCGACAATAAACTTCTAATCACTACACTTTGTGAGAGACACGATCCGCAATAGGAACTAGCAGTGACTAGCATCATAGATTTGGACAGAATCTTTGAAAAAAAATTTACAGAAGCAAGGTTTTCCATTTTCTATGGGAAAGAGCAGAATGTTTGTGAAGGTTCTGCTCATACGATTCTGCTTTGAGATTAGCACTCACCATAATATCCCGGGATGATACAAATTCTGAAACCAACTCCACATGTAGAAAAGGTAAAATTGGTAAAACAAACGAGAATCAACAAATTCACCCATTCTATCAGAGTCTCCAGGAAGAGCAAAAGAATCTAGTCAAGCATATAGAGCACCATCCAAACTTCTCTCCAGCTTTTGATCTTCAACACAGACTCTCCAATTTATACTGCTATTAGCTTTTCATTGCAAGAGAATCCAGGAGAACTATTGATAGCAATCTCAGAATTCACATCTCTGATCCCTCGTCCACTGTTGGAAGTCCGCCATTTCTTATGAAGGCTGGATTCAGAAACTTTGACACAAAAGCCCACAACTTGTAGACATCTTCAAAGTTTGTCAGAAATCCCAAGGATGCTGTAACAACCTCGACTCTTATGAAGCTACTTTTCCCATTAAGTTGACCATTTTCCATTGGCCTGCATAGAGTCGTATCCTCCAGGTTGAAAGCACCTCCTTGTTGCCTTGGGCTATCAAGAATCCGTATGTGACTAAGGAAACCAATTCCAAGAGAAATGCCTTCTCTTTCAGCCAGCTTCTGAACAACTTCTGGATTGATAAGGCCACGGTTTCGATCTCTAATGTTGAAAGCAACAGCTGCACCCCTTTCATATTTTATTTTTGGCCCATAGATGTGAACCAGGTTTACTCTTCCATCACCATCCAAACTAGGAAATCTTAATTGCAATAATGAGGTCACAAGCCAATTAACCAAAAACCTCAATCGAAGAGTGGTTTTATTGAGACCCAAGGCATTCACATGATCTAAATGTCTGCAAATTATCTCAGGTTCCTTGCTATCCCACTCTTGCCCATCATATTCACCATTACTCGTGTAATCTTCATCATCTAGGCTGGTAGCATATACTTCTTCAGGCTCCAGAGTGTGACTTGGACGTTCTTTGAGGTTATCCTCTGCACTAAACGATACCCTTCTTCCCTTGCTTGGATGTTCATTCTCTTCCAACCCAAAAAATCTAGTAGCAGCATATCTATTCACTTCCCTTCTGCCCAACAACCGGAATTCACCTTCTGTTTCTCTTCTTATGGCATTTTCTTTCTTCTCCAGAACTGAGGCCGAACCATTAGCTAGGCTGTGATTCTGTGCAGCCAAAGTCAAATTGTTGAGACGAGATCTGCTTATGCCAGAGTTTGATAAGGAATCAGGATGTAGTAGATTACCATTTCCAGGCTCTTCCTCAATCTCATGAAAATTTGCTTGTCGTGAACCCCTTTTGTTGAATTGTTCTTCAGAGACCTCCTTAACACGATCCAACTCCTGTGAAACCGACCGAACAGCAGCATCAAATGAAAGCACATGATTGTCATCATGTGGCCCCGAGTTGACTCCTTTGTCATCATATAGTGGGCTTCCATACAACTTCGACATTGGTTTTGGAGAAAGTGGCTTATGATTTTTCTTGCCAGAAAACCAGAAAGGTGGCAAGGGAGAGTCCATCTTTTGTTTGTTCAATTGACCTGCGCCATCTGAACCTGGTGGACTCTGACCCAAATCAATCCAAAACGAGTTATCTGATGATTCATCTTCACTAAATACTGGACTTTTCATCATCTCCCCAACTGAAATACACTCAGTTTCTTCAAAGATGGTACTTGTATTATCTCTATCAGAACTATTTTCTTGGTTCATCTCAGTCTCAAACACATCCCTTACCTGAGCAGAGGTATATGCACCAGAAAAGGCAGGCAAGTGTGAACCAGGACGGGTTTCAGTAGTTTTATCACCATTTGCAGTGACATCACCATCTTCAATGCCAACCACTCCATCAAGACCATCACCAGAGTCACTCAAATACAAAGGATACTCTGGTGTAATCTTCACCATTCCAGACCCCGTACTACCTGATTGATTTTGAAGTGCTCCCATCACTGATTTCTTGATAAGAAGACATCCAAAACCAGTTGGGTCATATCCAAATACTCTGTAAAACGATGTTACAATAAAATCAGGACGAAACAAGGATAAACCAAGTGAATCCATGTCTTTTGGCCCCAATGACCCGGCATCAAGCAAAACATGCCAATTGTTTTGTTGAGCCAAGGCCATCCACTGGTATGAATATTTGGCTCCAGTAACTCTTGACTGAACTGGAAACACAAACAAACCAACAGCAGAATCCTTCTTTCTCCTCTTTTTACTCGCAATTTGCTTCCTCAAATCAGTGGAACAAAGTTTAAGAGTTGGCCATTTAAACCACGCACTATAAACTTTTGCCCCCTTCCCTTTGGCACTTTGGGCCATCCAATTCACGGACTGGCTCTCATAATCAAACATGGTCAATAACTTCTTGTTAGTGTGAAAAGGATACGACTCTGCCAGCAGTTTAAATGCGGACCCCCGACTAACTGTGAAAACAAGTCCGTACTCATTCTCCGGGATGTTCAGATAGTCCATAATTCTGGTCTTTATATCATGTTCTACAGTACCTTTCTCGGCACCACCATAGAGAGCATGATTACTCAAATTTGCTGTTATCTCAGATAAGCTAAATGTAGAAGACTCCCAGTAATGCAGAGTCTGGACATATGAAAAAAGCCCAAATCCACAGTAATCAAGGCATACCTTCGGAGACAAATGTGCATACTCATCTAATCTCAACTGATCAACCTTCTCCGAAGACTTGTACCTGGGGTACATTTTGAGGAACTTGGAAAATGACTGCTGGAGGTCAGGAATCTCCTCTTCACTCTCAAATACACGATCAGCTGCCAGAGCTGTGCAACGCAAGAATTCACGTTGAGCATGGAGTCTTGCTAGAGATCTTGATCTCTCAAGACTCTGATCTTGATTTGCACCTGACTCAGAGTCCATGTCATTTGATTTGAACAGAGACCCATGTTCAGATGCTTCTTCAAGAGCCTCCCTCAGCTTCAGTTCTTGCAGTTTTCGAAGAATAGATGGGTTTCTCTTGAAATCAATGTTGGATTCTGACCCATCTTTTCTTCTCTTCTTGTCCAAGAGCAGAGCAGCACAGTGAGATATGGGCTTCCACAGCGAAAGATGCATCAAAGCTTTTGACGTCAATCAGACAGAAAACTCAAGATAGCTAAACTGAATAAGAATTCAAAAAACTAGGGGTTCAGTCTGGTTTAGCCCATCTGAAAGATTTACAGCAGAGGATCGGTTTCAAACCCTAAATCTTTCAGCTTCTCTCGACTTCAAATCCAGATCAAAAGAGTCGCCAATTTGGATTTTAGCAAGAATCCAAACAAGAAAAAAGAGAAGGTTTAAACCTGAAGACAATTTACCAAAGAAGTCAGCCGCAGGAATAAACCCAGAATTAAAACGACTCGAATAAAGAAAGTCAAAGCCCCCGTTCCAAAGGAAAGTTCAACAAAGAAAACAACTTTAGCAGAAACCCAAGAAAAAGTGAGAGTCAAAGGTCAGAACTCCAAAACCCAGATCCCCAAATTATGCAAAATAAATTCACACCCGGCAAGACACTCAGAAGCGATCAAGAGAAAAAGGGTTTTGTACAAAAGGTTCAGAGAATGTAGAGAAGCTCTTAGAAATCCATACAGCAAGGTGACTCCAGACTCAAGACTCCATTTTACACAACTGAGAGAGCTCAAAAACAACCCTTTTCTCTAATTTCTCTCACTACACTGAAACAACACAAACAAAAAAATGCCTCTCCACATCAATAGTCCATTTTACTCTTTTGAGGATAATAAACTAAATCCAAAACAAAACATACCAGTATTGACAGTCCCACTATAAGCTCTTGCTTTCTCTCTCCCCCCATGTGTCACACACACACACACACACACACACACACAATTGACTCTCTCTCTCTCTCTCTCTCTCTCTCTCCTATCTCTCTCTCTCTCTCTCTTCTATCTCCACAATCTTCCACACCAACCGCCCATTAACAGACAGTGAGAAAGGACATTGACATTGGCAATCCAAGTGCAAGTCCTGTTTAGCATATTAACTGTGTCTTTCTTTCGTTGGCTTCTTAATTGTTTATTGATCATTAACATCAGTTACTCGGTGTTACTGACATCAATTAATCTCCTTTATTAATTGATGTATCGAAGTGTTTGATTCCCCTATCTTAGTTCCTATAAGCATGAATAAAAAAGTCAACACAACAAGCTTAGCTTCTATCTTCTAAGCCACGTCCTCCACGGCTCCACCATGAATCATGCTCCTTTACTAGACAATCTCCATTTAAATATCATTGTTTAGATTAAAAAAATACCCAATTAGTAGTTATTCAGAGATCTTTTTATTTATATTTTCTACGAGTTAAATGTGACGAGAAGATTGTAGCTTACTGAGAGATTAGCCTCTGAGTGGCAGGTAGTAGGTGCTCATGGTTTCTCCAAACGTGTCCAAAGTCAGATACACTTACCATTGTTTTTAGTTGAAAGAGACAAAACTCACCAATATGATACAGGAGTTTATAAAAAAAAATATACAAGAATTCCAAAGATTAGCTTTTTAATTTTTATTAAAAGGAAAAAACCAAAATCTACACGTCAGCCATGATACAAGTTTTTAGTCAACTGGTATAAGAGGAGTGGAATACAATTGCACTATTCCTTAAATGGATCCAAGGAAATAATAAACTAATAGCAGTAACAGGACAATTAAAGTTTTTTTATAACTGAAAAGTTATAAATTTAAGTTATAAAAATAATCTCTTTGTAAAATATAAAGAAAATATTTTATACAATTTATCATCTTTTATTCCTTACAAAAACAGAGAGTTTTGTGAATTACACAGCATTTTTAATATTAAGAGACCTATTGGCTCATTGATTATGGTGGTGATGGCATTATCCCCATTTAATATGTTAGGTGTTGTGGGGCTCTTGTCCCTAAATGTTACAAGATAATAATGCAAATATGTTTCTTCAGTATAAAATCCAGATAGAACCTAAAAGTTTTGTTGCAAGTGAAGACAAATATTTAATATACAACCAACTAACTGTGCATTCCTATAGCATTTATGGTTCCATTACATATGATATGATGAAGCCTAAATTGGATTAGAAGATATAACTTTAGTGTTTTGGATATAATTTTCTTCAAAAGAAGTTACAAACACACCAAATCTTGATGCTGCTAACTTAACTTAGTTTAATTAAATGATATTGACGTATTCTTATTTTCTTCTTGTCGTTAGGCTTGGGCAAAATTTGTTACCTGATGCTCAGGACTCAGCCAACACCTGCGATGGGAATCAAAAGGGTGACTTTGGCTTCACTTGGTGGTCAAATACACGAAATTGAATACTATACTACCCACTCAACTCAATACAAAAGTTTTAGGTCAACTTGAAGCTACGTATCAATTCAATGTAAAACAGAGCCTTTGGATTCCTCTGCCTAAGTAACCGAACCACTGCCCAAGACCCCATAACATGCACACTTAGCTACATTTCATTCTGTTATTTAGTGAGGTCGAGATGCCTCAAGACTAGTAGGCTGCACACTCTATGTAAAATGCTGTTGTTACTTATTAATAATTAAAAATTTCAAAAAAATCACTCTCTAATTATAAACGTTGGTTAATTACTGTTTTAATGGTTTTTGGAAGTTCTTCTAATTATTAAAATAATAAATAATTATCCTTCTTATAAAAACATTGCTTTTTTATGAGCATGAATTGCTCTAGATAAGAATGACTAGAACCTAGTTCCTTGTCTAGTGAAACAATCAACTCAGGTATTTTTATTCAGCTTCATTGGCGGTCAATGAGAAGTAAGCCAAACCCATGTCAATCCACTTGTTGTATCAGTTTCAATTCTTTACTGTCGGATGAGGGACAAAGAGTTGGTTTTCCTGCATTTTATAGGCGGCCAAATGAATCATTAAAAGTTTGTCTTTAATTTGTTTCGTTGATGTGGTTTGGCACGTGCACAGGCTGTGAGTGTGATCCGATTGCTTTGAGGCTGAAATGATAACGAATCATTTACCAGTCAACAATCTTTATATAAAGGCTGAACTTTTTGCCCTCTTCGGTCATGAACAAGGTAGCTGGACTGGACCAGATCAAAAGGCTAAGCTACAATTATAACTGATCCTACGGAGGATCCAAGTTATCCTCTTTTTTCTGTTCTTTTGTCCCAATTCGCTAGGCCTAAGATATACTTGCTGTCCCGTACCTGTCTTGTCTATAGTGCATGGTGAACATTTTGCATGTCGATATGCAAGTGAAATCATTTCTCTTTTGGTTATTATGCCTACTACTTTATGGATTAGCTTTTCAGATAATCAGATCATCTCTTTTTATTCTTTTCAAGTTCCACTAGACTTTTCGCATCTACCGGAGGACTCAGCTTTCTATGCCTATCATTCCAATTCCTGAGAAAGCAATTGACTTTAGGCAGTATCATCAACCACATGCCAATTCTGCAGTAAAAAGTTCTAAGAAAGTAACAAAACCACCCAACTCACAGTATCAATCAATGAGAACTTATGAAAAGTTACCTGTTGGTTAGTCCATGTAAAGGCCTAAAGTAGACACACGATAGTTTTGGGTTTGGCTTGACGACGTGTAAACCAAAATCAAACAGACTAGCATCTAATGCCTTCAACTTCGCTGCCTCACGGACCGTTCACCTACAACAGGGCAAGCATGGGCTCTCCCACAGGCCACAGCAGATACTGAAATTTTCTTTTTTTTAAAAAAAAAATTGCAGATACTGAAAGTTAACAGTACACAATCCAAGTTTGTTGAGAGTTTAACCAAGAAAACCTCTCCTGCAGAGCTTAGTAGACAGATATGGAAGTACATCGGAAGGACAGGCAATGAGTACACACAAAACCAGTAAAAGAGAGTTCAAAAACTACACACAAAACCTGGGGTCATCATGATCTTGTGGTGAGACAGATTTCATTGCATTCTTCCGTCAAGGAAAAGTTCCCATACTGCATTTTACTTGTTGCCCATTAGGTCCCCTTTGTAGTTCATAGAACTATAAACTTACCCTCAACATGCACGTCCTTTTTTTTATTCCCTTCTTCCACATTCTCATGGCTATCTATAGTCCTACGCCTCTGTCTTACTCTAGCACCAATACTATCTGAACCAGCTTCATTGGCCCACTTACGCTTCTGTAGTTTGAGTTCCTGGCGAGTTTTTGGTGTAATGTTACTATTTTCATTCTTTTGAACGGTGGAACACAAACCACTGTCATGTTTAATCCCACTTTGTATGACAACTTCAAATAGGTGATCATGATTCTGTAGTTTGAGTTCCTGGCGAGTTTTTGGTGTAATGTTACTATTTTCATTCTTTTGAACGGTGGAACACAAACCACTGTCATGTTTAATCCCACTTTGTATGACAACTTCAAATAGGTGATCATGATTCTCATCAGTGACCGCTGAAAACTCCACATTCTTAGACTGCATTGAAAGGTGATCAAGATTCTCATCAGTGACCGCTGAAGACTTCACATTCTTAGACTGCATTAAAAGGTGATTAAGATTCTCATCAGTGACCACTGAAGACTCCGCATTCTTAGACTGCATTGAAAGGTGATCGTGATTCTCATAAGTGACCGCTGAAGACTCCGCATTCTTAGACCGTGTTTCACCGTCTGAGAAAAGCAATGACCGTTTTGTCTTATCACCTCTAAAATCAATCTCTGTCTTGCCTTGAAATTTAGGTTTGATATCATTCTTACACTTGGAGAAATCAGCTAATTGATCTTCAATTTGAGAATTTGATGATAACACATGTTTATCAACAACATGTGGAGACCTCTCAGATGAGCCCTTTCTGTCCGAAAAGGGCAGTGACCTTTTGACAGAAACTTGACCAGTTGTAATTAAGTTTTGACCTTCGTTATCTTGTGAGCGTCGTGTATAGATGAGATAATGTGCAACTGACTTGTAGCCTAATCCTGATATCTGAAACGTAGATAAATGCTCAGCTCAAGTTCAAGTGTTGTGAAGAACAACTCTTCCATATTTTATGATAGGACTTACCTTTTTGTAAAGTTGACCAGTAGCCGGCCATCCTTTTGCTTGCCGGCACAAACTGCAGTTGCAAATCCCACGACAGACAGGGCATAACCAATATGGGTTCTCTAAGGCTTCAAGTACGTGCTCCCCATATCTGCTTAAAGAGCAAGGAAAAACCAAAAGTAATAATTGTGAAATTCTTTCCAGTATTGAACTTATGAATACATGAAATACTCAAAAGGGTATATACTCTCTTTCATGGAGTCAGAGCACATTTCAGATAAAGGAAAGACCACTAAGACAGGATCTTGCAGCTAAGATTCGACTATAATAAACATGAATGAAGTGAAAGCCACACATATCGCGTTGTGAGCCAAAAAGACTAAGAGTGAAATTAAATAGGTAAGAGGACCCAATAAAATGCTTGTTTTCCAAAACCATAGAACTTGGAGAATGCAAGAGAATTTCAAAGAAATAACAAAAAGAATAAACTCCTGCTTCGTAAGGATATAAAATTCATGAGGATTGCTTCAGTAGTCAGGGTGTCTTGTCAGTTACAACTGGGTAAATATTTTTAGAAAAGAGAGGGATAGAGGAAGTTATGAACTTCTTCAGAATTATACCTCATGTACAAACAATCTCCACAAAACTGCCCTTGCACCATATTGCATTTGCAGCAGTGGGTACGATAACCAAGAGTCTTCTGCCTGTTGAACATCTTACTACTAAGTGAGAAGACCCAATGTTATATCTATGATAATGAGTGCAACCTAGAGATTAAGGGAATACAAAAATGTTAAAGAGATAACCGGTAAAGTGAAAACAAAAATAAACATGAGAAGTTTATAATAGTTGACAAAGAATCTCATGTTAAGAATACATCTGCATTGCATTTTGAAGGTCCTAAATCTCCTCCAAGTTTATATTATAGGTATGGCTATGATCTATGCCCAGAAAGCATACACATTTTTATTTACTAGAACCACCCTCCAGCACGTAATAAGTCCCAACATTCCATGTAAACATTATCCTCAACAGAAATCTCTTGAAAACATCCCTATTACAGTCTTCCAATTTCAAGCCTTTCCTAGAAACCCTTAAACAACCAAAAATGGCTAAGGAGCACCACAGCAAACATCATTAGTGAACATGCACAAGTGTTATGCAAATACATGTATTACGATGTTATCAATGAGCAAAAGGACACATGAATATATGATGCAATCTAATATTACAACCTCAATACGTATTATCACACAAGTGCAATCAATAAGTGTTCAGACCTGCATTGGTGGCAAGTCTTTCCTTTGACTTGATCATAAATCCTAGTTCCATCTGATCTATACCCATCCACGAAAAGTGTCCACGGCCTGTCAGTGTTCCCCAACAGTTTCTCATGCTCTTCTGTATAAACCTCTGGCCTACCCCTCTCTAGATTCACGTATTCATCTTCCCTCTTCGTCAATTCCACCTCCGAGTAGCAAACTGGGGTCGCACTTTGCAACCTAAAACCACCCAAATTTTGAAAACAAGTAAAAAAAAAAACTTTATGTCTCTTTTAGAGGAAACTGGCCAGAAATAAGTACGTGATATTAACGATTAAATTAGAAAGCAAAATGACTAAATAATATGGTTGTAGGAAAGAACCCCAAAACAAGAAAGACACAAAATTTTGTCTTTTTTCCGTTGTTATACAGTTCCACAGTTAATATAAAACCCAACAATACTTCAAGCCTCAAAACTTCCCCGCAGACATAGAAACGAAATAGTAGAAAAGATCAGGACTTGACAGACTGTTTTGGAGGGCACAGTAATGACAGGAAAAACGAAACCGGAGCAGCTAAAACAATATACCCACAAAACCGAATGCAACAAAGTCCCTGATTTAAAAAACCCATAAAAACAGCAAACCTGAAACAAATTACCTAGATGACCGACGAAGAGGCAGATCAGATTGCAGGGGAGTGGAAAGCTTAATGGAAGATGGGCTTTTCCTTGGGGCATTTCTTTGAGAACTGAGGGCTTTGAGGTTTAGGGATAGGTCCTTGAGACCCAGTTTTTGCATTCTCTCAAGGTTTTCCTTAATCCTCTCTTCTCTGGACCGCTCATAGAGTGATATCCCAGGGCTCTGGTTGTCCAAGATTTCAGGTATATGGCTTGTGTTCTTTCCGTTCCTCATGGTCGGCGACGCCGCGAGCTCTACCCTTCTCTCTAAGACTCAGTTTTGGGGTGTGTGCAGGTCTGTATGTATTGTATGTATGTATGTAGGTGTAAGTGGTGTTTCAACGGTCGAGTTTTGAGATAAGCATAGAAAATAGGAGGGGAAATGGAAAGTTGAAGTTTTGAGTTTTTCAAAGTTGTCCTCTGCCTAGGTAGCTGTATACAAATTGGCAGTCTTAAAGGTTAAAGCTTTACTTGTCTCAATTTTGACTATAGGCATTGACATGGCTTTTGTTACACGGGGCTCACAACTATTTATTCATATTCATAATTTTGTTCTAGTACAAAGATAGAACTTTAGAATGCCAACCGTTCTTCGTAGTTTAGTAATGCAGAAATGATTAAAAACTCACTACCCGATCTTTCTTTTTTCCAAACTTTTTATATTACTTTTCGTACGTAATGATATTTTGTAAGAAGATCAAATTTATTAGGCAGAGACAAGATCACTTTAAAAAACCTAACAATTATAGTCAATTTTAAAATTTCCTATCATATTGGGCCAAAAGTATAAAGTTTCATTTATTAAATTATTAAATATCCTAGTTGCCTTTTAACACGAGTCATTTAAATGATTAATTGCTAATATTTTCCCAATTGACTTATGTGACTTTATGAAATCCATTTGATCAATAATTCAAATAATTATAATGTACAATAGTCATCATTCACATGCACCGTAATTATTAGTAATCATAATCAAGTATAAGATTAATACAGGTTATGGTCATCATACGTTATTAATTCAAGATACTCCCTTCTATATACTACTATTGTAACACATCACTATCATAATACATACGTCCCAACATTTATAGATTTTCCAATAATATACCTTATGGGAATGACATGTTAGAGCACTTACATTCATTATACAGAACACAGGTATTTAAGAAGATCAAAACTTCTCATTTCATTCATAAACATGAACATGCATTGTAGCATTACAGTACATAATTCACATGTATACATTACAAACAACATCTAAGAGTTTGTTACTCTTTACAAAATGTTCTATACGAAGTGGAATGTTACACCAAAATATTCTATCTAGACTCTTTAATATCGGTTGACTGACCTTTAAGTCATTCTTGTTCCAAAACATAAGTACTAGACTTCTACTTGATTTGCTTAGAAGTTAGAACTCATTTGAACCTGAAAAACAACATTGCAATTTTTATGAGTTTGCGAACTCAGTGAAAGAACCATCATCGATGTGCTTACTCATATCAGCACTCATTAACACATATATAGTCCAGTTTATCAAATATTTCATATAAATAAATAATTCACATCACATCACATACTTCATGATTTCAACCATTCAATATTTCATCTCAGTTCAATCGCCATGTTAATTCAATTAGTCAATAAGGTATATCCATTCAATCATTTCATAAATAAGGATGCATATGTAAATGTACATGTGACTCACTTCATTTTTACTTTATTGTGGCCGAGCGTCTATTGAACTATCTCGTATCCGTTATGGATACTAGACTCATTTTATATACTATCTAGTACCCATTATGGATACTGAGCTCATTGATAATTGAGTATGTGGCTCTTTGTGCACATTTCTGGGCTTTAAGCTCTTTTTCATTTATATCACTCCAGTCACAACTCCTTTATCTGTTCATGCATTTCAATGTAATGAGATGCAACAATTCACATATCATACATTCATTATTTCACATTCAATATATTTCAGTCATCACGTTCTTCAAATTTAAGTTTGGCATTCAACATTCAGTTGAGAACACTTATTTCCATATTCATATACATTTACACAATACTTCCAATACATTCCCGAATATCATTCTCCTCGGACAATTGATGGTCTGAAATTATCACAATCATATGAATAGTAATTCAATAACTGAATTTTAAACAAAGCAATTCGATTATGGTGAGAGAACATCTAGATTGACTCACAGTATGCTCCAGAATAGCTATTGCCTTGACAATTCGGCAATGTCTGGATGCGGTCGGTCAATTTGTGCTTCTATATCATGCAATACACACATATGTATACATTACTAACTTGTTTAATCAAATGGATACCCAATCAATCATACATATGTATATGTGTTATGTTTAATGCATGCTCAATCGATTATCCCGGGTATGTAACCTTATTCACAAATCTTGCTCATTCATTCATCATATCTTGTGCATAACTTATTAGCGATTAGATCAAGGCCTTAAGACATCTTGATTACTTTAAATTCATTCAATCATACTTTTATCTATCCCTTCCAAACATTCCATACTCACACAACTTTCCAAATTCTCATTCAATCATACCTATTTCATGACTTATATCCCTTGCATCACATTTGCATTCATAAGAACACCTTCATTTTTTTTAATAACTCACACTTCCCAAATTCATATACACTGATATCAAATCCATTCCTTAATTCTAATATCAATTATCAATTTAAACTTATCAAACCCTTAATCAATCAATCAAATATCCATCTAGATTTATTTCAAACCTTAATCAAATCCAAATACACCAAGGTAAAGTAACTTATCCTTAGTTAGTTCAACAATCACATAAAATAGAGTTTTTCACTTCCCAAGCATTTCCCATAATCGTGGGTACCTTTCCATGATCGTGGAAAGACAAAACAGAAACTTTTCTTCTCCAGGGAATTTCCCACGATCGTGGAATGGGTGAATAGACGGTTCACCATCCCTTTCTTATAATCTTTTTTCAAATTTTAACACCATCATACTAATCCATTGATCATACCTCAATTATACCTAAATTATACTTCATTTCCTCATCAATTTCATCACCAACTCTAACTTAAAATTATTCAATTGATAACACATAAATCATAGTCTTTCATGCATCATAATCAAAACAAAACTATCATTTACCTTCATATATATAACCTTAACTTGTCAATTCCAGGAACACTCCCAATATGCCCATTTTTCTGCATAATTACATCATCATTTGCACTTCAAATCTTAACCTAAACCGTCCATATAATCCACTATTTTCAAGCATAAAAAACAAAATAGAAACCATACAATCCTTCACCAAATTCTAGCACAACTTTAACATCAACCCTCCATGTCACTCGTCTCAATTTAATCATCATGAATGTTTCTGTTTTAACATGCCATAGAGATCAAAAATCACTTACTTGTTTAGCTCAAAACCTCCTCAATCTTCAAGCTACCTATCCCTCCAAATGTAACACCCCACTCTCGTCCAACACATTTATGTGTGCCTTACGATCACACTACATATGTCCGACAGAAGTGGCGTGTTAATTATCTCACCTTCATTTTATTACATGGCATCATAAGTAAAATTGTAAATAACACATTATCTAAAGTCCAAAATTTTCCTCATTTTATTTCATAAACCATAATTTACAATGTAGCATTAGATCCATCATTCATATTTATACATTGTCAACCTATCAAAGCTCACAGTTCAGTCTACAAAGTATGCTACATAAATGAGGAAATCAACCCAGAAAACTAAAGACCAATCTTCAATCCCCAACTGACCGACTTTTGAGCCATAACTTATACCAAAATGCAGTCTTAGCATCTAAGTCGTGGCTCTCTCGAACCTAAAATTGTCAACGCTGTAATTTTGGTGAGTTTTACGAACTCAATAGAGTAACCATTCTAACCATTCTCGGTGGTTCACTCTTGTCATATAACACTCAACAAATCATGTTATCATATAATTCACATCAACCTGATTTTTGTCAAGTAATATCACATAATTCCTTATCACATTTGTCATATTTCAAAAACAAATTTCAAACATTTCATCATTGTAGTATAATTTTGTCGAACATACACATTGACAAATTATCACATATTTCATAGATAAAGTTATCAAAACATTGCAATCATTAAATTTATTTAGATCATATGTGTATATAATGTTATGAGACTCGATTTCATTTATTTCATTATTGTAATTGTGTGTAACATCCCGTTATCTATGTTAAGGCTAGAATTGTGTATTATGAGAAATTACTGAGAAATTAGAAAATGCATATCATGCTTTGCACATTTTTGCACATACATGAGAATTTTTATTATTGCACATGAATATGATTGTACATGCATTTAGTGACATTTTCGGCTTTAATTGAGTTATAAATGCGATTAAGATGTGAATTATGAATTATTTGTGGTGAAAATTATTTGGAATGTATTATGATTATTTCAAAATTTTGGTGATTTTTAGGAAATTTATGAAAATTTAGGGTATTTGGAATAATAGAATAAGAGATAAATGAGAGGGTGACACATGACCCACATGCATGGGTGCCATGTGTCATTGAATTATCAACCCACGTAGTTTAGTGTTAAGCAAAACCATTTCTACGGCTCTCTCTCATTTCTCTATTTTTTGTTTCTCCACCGAAAACACCATCACCAAAACATTATCTTATTTATCCAATATTTTGTACATTTGATTCACTCTCATTACTGAAACTATTGTTGAATCAAGTAAGTGATCCTTGATGATGGTTTAATGTTCATAAATGGATGCATGGATGAGTAAGAAGCGCAGTTTCTATGATGAAAGAATTAGATGAAAGATTTGTGATATAGAAATATGAAATAGGATCTGTTTTAGTTTGAAATGAGTTGTGGAAGAGTGCTACAAAATAATGTAGGAATATATGTAAATGTAGTCTGTTCTGGTTTAGAGAAAACCGAATATGGGTTATTTTTACTGTTCATGCGTGAAATTGTGGAATGTTAATGGAAATGAATTTAAGTGAGGTCGTATTATAAAGTTGATACAATGATAAAGTTTTGATGGAATGAAAGTGTGAAAAATGTATCAAATAAAAGTGGATAGAGAATAAAATTCAGAAATTGAAATTTACAAGTATGAGAATCAGATTTTAATGATTAAGTGTGAATCTTGGAATTTTGAATTGCTATGTGTTGATGAGCTAAAATGATGTTAGAAGAATTAGTTTATTTGTTTTAAGTGTTAAGTGAAGAAGAATGAAGTGTGAATAAAATTATGGAAAATTACAGTAGAGAGAGGAAGTGAATAAAAAGTTTCAGATTTTTGGTGTTTGAATGGTTAGTTTGAATTTGATTTGTTTAGAGATTGAATTGGGTATAGAAATGCATAATAGATGTTTTAAAGGTGAGAACAAATGAAAAAAATGGAAGGAGAAGATGAAGAAGTTGTTCGGTGAAGAAGAAGCACAATCGTGACTTCGTTGAGGAAGGTAGCGAGTCACAGAAGATCGCAAGTCGTGATCATGTGACCTACTAGTAAAAATCGCGATCATGACTTGCAACTTTTTTTCCAAATAGTTTGTTTCCGAACATCCTTCGGTATTTTTGTTCTAAATTCTTCACCCGATGTCCAAATGACTTGATTCTTGAACCATTATATTTGAAACACATTGTTCTTCATCTTCACCAAAAATTATAGCCATCTGAAAGGGATTAATTGTTGAATTTAAGATGAACATGCTGAGGATTACTGGAATATGATAATTGGTATTATTTCACTGAACATACTTCAGTATTTTGAGTATATTTTAATCAGTAGGTATCCAAATGGAATGAGTCTTGACTTAAAGTGAACTAGAGATATAAGCTACAAATTTTTTGAAGAGATCAATTTTTAATTCTATCATTAAGAATTGCAAAAACAGACTTGAAGTTGAATATAGAGTATAGTTATGTTTTAAGAACAGTCCAAAGTAAATTGAGTATAACTTTGGAAATACTAATCAAATTGAATGATCTTTGTATCATTAGAAAGTTAAGAAATTGGAGAATAATTTTTTAGAAGAAAGTATTGCCTAATTGTGTCATTTATGTTATCAGAATGACGGGCACGAGTTAAGATCTCATACCCGTGATATTTGGACATGCATGGGCGTGAGATAAGTTCTATACGAATTACAATAAGATACCCAGAATTATCATTGAACATGTACTGTGCATAATTTTTGATATACATAGATGTGCATAAGGAAATAATTATACACTTGTGCAAAAGTGTGATATTTGTAAATGTGTTTTGTATGATATAGAGGAGCACATTAGACGCTAGTCAGACATTGCCAGACCATCCAAGCAATAGCATATTAGGGTGTACTATGAGTCAACCTAGATGATTTTCCTATGATTGATTGTATTTGTTTCATTTCCAAATATTAAATGTTTGTGATTTGTTTATGAATTTCGTGCTTAAATTTCGAGGAGTTTAATATTTGGGAATGTATTGGAAGTGTTCTATGTGTATTTGAATTTTGAATGATATTTGAATTCTTAACGAAAGTTGAATGCCGAAATTAGGTCTGGTGACTATGAGATTCTGATTGTGTATCATATGTGACTGTTGTACATGGCATAGTGACTGTTATACATGGTATACTCTATATTTGATGCATTTCATAAAATGCATGCTCAGATAAAAGCATTGTGACCGGAGTAGTCAGTATGAAAGTGCTTGCACATAGAGCTTTGCTCCGTGATTTCTAATTTTGCACGTAGAGCTATGCTCCGTGATTATGTTCTAACTGAACCCAATGGGCCAGTATCTGTATACGCATATGATAGGCACTCGGTCACAACACTAATAACAAATCAAGAGTTTCATGTGCATTTCTATTTGTAATATCTGTTCTGATTCGCAATGAATACATGATATGCCATGTTAATGTGAGTATTTGAAAAATACATGTTCTGAATGAATATTTGCAATATTTGTAATTTATGTATTGACTTGGGTGAAATCATCAATGATGGTTTGCTCATTGAGTTCGCAAAACTCATAAAAATTGCAACGTGACTTTTCAGGTACGAGACAGGAGTCCTAGTTTCTTAATCTGGATTAGAGGAACATTTTGGACTAGTTATAGTTCAGAGGTCTATCAGTCGACATTAGAAGAGTTGTATTTTGTATTTTATAGTTTTTGTCTAGAACTTGTATAAAGTTTGTAAAATACAGTGTAAGCTTTCGTGAAGGAATGCAATGAAAGGTTTTTAATTTGATGACTCTTAATTATATTATATGATGCCATGTGTTAAGTTGGATGTGTATTTGCTCTAACATATCATTTTCATAGGATATGTACTTGAATATCCTTGGATATTCAGATATATACTTTATGGTAGTGGGATGCTACATTGTGTGCCTTTTTCTTTGTCCCATTTCTATTATGGATACCGAGCTCTTTCATAATATCCTTTATCCGTTGGGGATACAGGACTCTTTGTACATATTAAGCCTTAAGGTCTAATCACGAATGTCTAAGCTTTAAGCTCTTTTTCACTGGCAACATCACTCATAACTGCCTTTATATTTCATGCATTAGAATGAAATGTGTAACATCCCATCCCTGATGGGAAGGGTAAATTGGTCAGTTGGGACATGCTAGTGGTTTGTATTGCATATTTTGATATGAGCATACATTTGGCCTCTAATTTTAGAGGAATGAGTTTTTCTGCAC
>JANZLD010000237.1:11329282-11339489 GCA_026413575.1 Erythroxylum carthagenense | reverse complement strand
TAAACGTGATGTTCCTAAACAACAATAGCTTGGTAAACATTAGTTCTTTGTAGGATCTTGAATTGGCAAAGTCACTGATGAGGCCGAGCTCGTTGTTTGTGCACTATTTGTCCAAGTCAAAGAAATTGACTGAGGAGGGTTACGGGTCGGTCAAACGGGTTTTCGTAGTATGCTCCGAAGATAAAGGGATAACTGAAGAGTTCCAGCGGTGGATGATAGAGAATAGTCCGGTTGATGAGATTATGGAGATGAAAGAGACTGATCATATGGCTATGCTCTCCCAACCACAAGAACTCACACTCTGCCTCTTGAAGATAGCACAAAAACATGCTAAGTAATTAATGGTAGCTTAAAGCTTCAATGCCTATAGCTATACCCATCTTTCGGCGTTGAAGGGAGATTGCTGTGATAAATAAATAATGCTATAGGCACTGGGCAGCGAGTATGAGGGGCATTGATTAATATTTCACAGTATTAATTATAGTGTTTTTATGTTGTGACAACTGAACCATATCTCTCTTTCGTAAATTGTGTTTCTTCTTGCATTTCTGCGTTGCTGAGGACAAGGAAAGATCTTACCAACGTTGTTGCTAGCTTCAAATCCTGAAGCATAAATCCTGATTACTCAAAATGCCACTGCAGGCTAGAATTTTTTAGATGAAAAGATTTGGAATTCACCTTATACTAGAATCGAGCTTAGTCTAGGCATACAAATGATATAGATTAAGAGAAAGCTGTAAGTTAAAAGACACGGAAGTGTTATGTGATCGTACCTCATGTGGGTAGTGGCGTAGAGCGTAGTGCGTAGTATCTGGATTTCAAGAAGTTGCTGCCCAAGTACTACCGCTGTTGGAGCAGTACTTTCCACAACAACTGAAATACCAAGACCTGGGAGACTGTGATCCACGAGTATCACCCTCTCAACTGCCGCCAAAGGCTCCGTAAATGATAAATCCCATCAACGGCTCTGAAAAAAAGAACGTCCTTAGTCTGCTTTGGATGCACACTTGAAGCAGCCATGTCCAATGCTGTCACTTTGTTACCAACACCATGCTCCGTGACCTGCTTCACGGATGAAGACAAAATGCTTCATTTCTTGAGACATTAGACCTCTCTCGTAGCACTTGCTTGATTCTTTGAACAAAGCAAATGACTTTGAAAAGACCTGATTATATGTTATGTATGATCTAGTAAAGACCACAGGTAACTTGTTTTGTCTTCTCGTAACACGCTTGATGAAAATGTCCAGATATAGAGGAGTGCAGGTCTTGGTTAAGAAATTTTGTTCAAGAACGAACAAGAAATTGAAAACCATTTCTTGGGTTAGTTTAGCTTCTCACAAAATGGGTAGCAAGAAATGGTAGCTTTATCAATATCTATTCCTTAGGTAAGGGCTACTACGAGTTTTTATATGGTCAATACACGATTGTATTAATCTAGCATTGATTGTTTTGCTCGGTTCAATACCAACATTTACAACTTCCCAAATCCTAGGGAAACAGTAGCGAGTTCCCCAAGGTAGGGAACTCAGAAGTACCTCTTAGCAATCCTCAAGAGGCAAAGATAGAGTTCCTCTGGTTTGGAAAACATGACCATATGATCAGAACCAGAGATGGCCTCTACCTCATCAACCGGATTATTTTGTATCATCCATTTCTGCAGATCCTCATTAATTATCTTATCTTGGCCACACAAAATGTAAACTCGAGGAACTGAGCCATATTTCTCCTTGGTAAGCACTAATTCAGCTTTTGCTGCAGGACTGTTAAAAAAGCTTTGAGGTCTCGTCAATAGCAATGCCAGCTCCAGATCCTGCTCAAGAGAAACGTAGGAACTATATGATCCAAAGTCTTTTTATAAAACCTCATATAAGTGGTATATGTGCTTGAACTAAATGTTTTTACCTCAGGTGGGGATAGCTGATAAAACTTGGTTGCTAAGAAGTTAGGTCCAAACAACACAGACGACGGAGGACTGTTTGGACCATCATCATATCTATAATGCGAGTCCATGAAGGAATCTACTGTACTATGAAACTGCAACAATTTCGCGCTAAGTTATCATTAGTCACAATGAGCAGCCTTAAAGTCGTCTATTTCTACTGAAGTGTTGGCATTTTAGTTCCAGTCTCCTTATTTTTAACATAAGAATGAGTAAAAATCAGGTGAATTGTTTTTTCTATTAATTGCTTGATTTCTTTATTTAGTTTCAACTTATTAGCGAAAATGTCAGTAAAATAGAAGATTTTGTTATTTTATCTTCAATAAATTTTTATGTTTGGTACTGTAGCACAACCACTTTTGTTACTACAGTAGTCTCCGAGCCCCAATTAGTCTTATTTGAGAAAAAGGTCTTTACTTTCAAATCATCTTTTTCAAACCTTTTTAAACCACAACCAAAATGGCATTCAGCAACATCTCTTTAACCCTTCTAAAAGCTTTTAATGGTGAAAACTATCAAATTTGGTCAGTGAATATGCAATATGTTACAAGAAAGTTTATAGTCTCGAGGAATTTATAAACACAGACATTCCAATTCCTCCTCTACCTAAAGGTCTTTGTTAGGTTCTGACACCAAAAACAAAGGGATAAACGTAATTGTATTCAATATAGGAGAAACACTGGCTACTTTCAAGAGGAGCCCACTCTCCCAAATACCCTCAATCACAATACCCTCATTCTCCCCCGTACCCTCTTTCCTCTATGCTTATATAGCCTATATTGCTATTCTAATCAATTCTGTTGACCCCACCCCTAACAACCTGGGCACGACAAAACAATCATTGAGCTGATTACATTTCAGTCCCTTTCTTTTTATTATAGGTATACTTAATTGGGGGCCTAACAGTCTTACAATGGCAGAAATCAAGTTCAATAATGAGGAGAAGTCCAAAAGGTCCAAAGCCAAAACACTCGTTCAAATTCTGTAAGACATTCTGTCTTTTACAGGATTATGACCTGCAACACTACAAACGAAGCTCGAGACAAGTTGAAGGAAGAATATCAAAGAATTGACAGAACACGATAAATGCAGGTGTCGAATCTGAAGAAGGAGTTGGAGTCTCTAAGCATGCAGGTGGATAAGAATATTGCCAAGTACTCTTAACAGAATCTCCTTCATAGTTAACAAAATCATGCTGCTAGGTGAGGATTTTCTTCATGACACTTCCTGAGAGATTTGAGTCCAAAATTTCCTCTCCAGAAGAGTCCAAGAATCATAACAAAATCACATAAGCTAAACTAATGAGTGCACTTCAAAGTACAAAAGCAAAGAAGGATCTTAAGGCAGGATAGGATCACGGAAAGTGCATTTCGTATGCAAAAACAAAAAGCAGGAAAAGGTAAACACCAGTTTAACCAAAAAAGTAAAGGCAAGAGTGTAGGTATCAACAAAAATGAAGTATTAAAGCGGAAGAAATTCCCACCTTGTATACACTGCAACAGGACTCCTCATCTTAAAAAATATTATTGGTGGGAGGCCTGACGCAGTGTGGGGAAGCTATAAACATCTTGGACTCATCATCAAGGTTTGCAAACTGAAAAACAAAGACAATCAATTGTAACAAGCACAAATGCAGATTGGCAAACTCACAGGAGGGGAAACTTTTTTTTTTGGTTACCCACGAAGTGTCCTAGGAGGGTTCCAACTATGGGAAGACATCTTTAAGTCATCCACTCCTAGACTAATCCCCGTTCGAGCCGGGTAGGTCCCTTGCCAGAGGCAAAGCTCTGACCCTAAGTTTTAAACGGTTGCATACATAAGGACGGTTCGAACCCGCGACCTCACTTAAGCCAGGAGAGCTCCTTACCATAGGAGGAGAAACTTTTGTGTGACTTCTTGCTTCTCAACTAATGACTCCTTAAAAGCATGGCTCATCAATAATGGATGCACACACCATGTGCAATTATGCTACAATCTTTAAATGTCATGATGAAAGTTACTAGTCCCAGTCAAAAGAAGAGGTACATTTGTTGTCCATACAAAATTAGGTATCAAACTCATTATTGATGTTTTATTTATTCCGAGCATATGTACTATCTTTGATTCTTCTAAAGAAAAATTGCTTTGTGTAAAGACGAAAAACAGGAGCTTTGTAATCAATCGGGAACAAGCAACTGAACTTGCTTATGCTAGCAACACTATGAGTGTTTTAAACTTGTGGCACAAAAGATATAGACACGAAGAAGAAATAATTAATTGAAACCATGCATGTTATCACAACTGAAGTTCAAATCTATGAGAACTGTCAATGAGGAAAACAAGCAAAGCTACCCTTTAAAACGATCATAAAGAGTCACTCAAAAGTTTTAGCTCATACACACTGATGTTTGTGGCCACATGAAACAATCTCTCTAGGTGGCAACGATTACTTCATTCTCTTTATTAATGATTGTATTAGAATGTGTTGGGTATATTTCATTAAATTCAATAGTGGTGCATTTTAAGTTCTTAAAAAAAAATCAAAACCCTAAGATCTAACAATGGTACTAAATATACCTCTTGTTAGTTTGTTAAATTCTATAGCAATGCAAGTATAGAGCATCAAAAGACAACACTATACACACCATAACAAAATAGGGTCTATGAGAGGAAGAATAGGACAATGATGGAGATAGTTAGGTGTCTTTTGATCAAGAAGAAGATGCCCAATGAGTTATGGGCAAAGGCTGTCAATACCTTTGTTTAGTTGTTAAACAAACTCCCCACAAAGGCATCGCAGAATAAGACAACGTATGAAGCTTGGTATGGTACCCAACCCCTATTTCATCATTTCCAGGTATTTGGAAGCATTTGCTACTATTAAGTAATAAAGTCGAAAAGAAGCTAAGTTTGACAGCAAAGCACACAATTGAATCCTTGTGGGTTATGGGCATCAATTAAAAGCTACCGAGTTTTTGCTTACAGACAAAAAAGTTTTATTTTGAGCAGAAATGAAATTTGATGAGGCAGCAACTTGGGATTGGAGAAATCAGAAAGAAATCAGACAAACAAGGATTTTTGTAATGATCTTACTGCTATTCAATCTCAACTGGAAGCTGATACATTGGTGGATAACGTTCCAATAAAGGGTACCAGGGCTTTGGAGTACATATATTAGAGATGTACCTTGGCTATCAGTGTACCTATATACTAGCACAAGATTCACAAGCATGGAGGAGAGCAATGCAAGAAGAGCTAGAGATGATCAATAAGAATGAAATTTGAAAATTAGTTAAAAAGCCAAAAGATTGCAAAATTATTAGAGTCAAATGGATTCTTAAAACAAAACTCAATCTTGAAGGTTCAATCTATAAACACAAAGCTAGATTGGTGGTGAAGTATTATACTCTACAATAAGGTGGGGACTATTAGGAGACTTTTGCCTCAGTAGCGATGGATGATACAATCAAGCTTCTCATTACTCTTACAACTTATAATTCCTGGTAAATCCATCAACTTGATATTAAATCTACCTTCTTAAGTGGTTGTTGAAGAAATTTTGTATAGAATTGCCTGATGGATATGTAGCTTTCAGAAAGGAAGACCAGTTATATCTTCTAAAAAAGACCTTGTACCGTTTGAAACAAGTACTACACATGATCTTCCTTGATATGATAGGTTGGACAACCATCTGATTCAACTTGAGTTTTGCAGAAGCCAAAGTAAAATCAATAAAGGTGAGTTCTCAATTGTCTCAATTTCTGTTGATGACATGCTTATAACTGGAGTCAATTTGAACTTACCCAAAAGTTCAAAGATGATTGATTTATGAGCCATGCATGGAAGTAATGCAATCCAACAATGGCATTTTTATATTTTAACAAAAGTATGCTACCGATGTCCTAAATAGGTTCAAGATGCAGGATTTAAAGCTTGTTAGTACACCTATGAGACCCAATTTAAAACTCAATAAATATCAAGGCAATGTGAGGATTGACAAAAGCTTGTATAGAAGCTTAATTGCAAGCCTCTAATACCTCACAGAACCCAGACCTGATAAACTATTGGTTGTGAGTGTGATTTCAAGATCCATGCATTCACCCAAAGAAACCATTTCTCAGATGTAAAAAGAATGTTAAAAATTTATAAAAGAAATCTTGAAGGTCATTGGCTATTCTGACAGTAAATAGATAGGTTGTGTTGATAATTCAAGAAATACCTCAGGATGCATATTCTCCTTGAGTTATGAATTTTTTAGTTAGAGTTCAAAGAAGCAAGAGACTACAACTTAATCAATAGCAAAAGCATAGCATATTCTTGTTGCCTCAACTATAAACTAGGCAATCTAGTTACGAAAAATGACGAGAGATTTGAAACGTAAGCAAACTGAAGCAATCAAGATTATGTATGATAACATTTTTGTGGTTTCTATCTCAAAATATCTCATGTTTTATGGTTGAACAAAGCATATTAATATTCAGTTTCCCTTTTGGTGAAGTTTAACAATACAATGAAGTGCTACTTATCCAGTTCATCAGAAGATCTGTTAATTGATAATTTTACTAAGTCAATTGCAAGAGAAAGGTTTGAAGTTCTAAGACTGAAGATTGGTGTTCTCACCAAAATGTCAAGGAAGAGTATTGAAGTGTTGACATTTTAATTTCCATTTTATGAAATTTTTTTCTTGTTTTTAGCACAAGATATAGTAAAAATAATAATAATGGCATTATTAATTACTTGATTTTCTCAGTTAGTTTCAACTGAATTAAAAAAATGGCAGTAAAGTAGAAGAGTTTGTTATTTTCTCTTTTGTAAAACATTATTTTGTTTTATTTATTTACTACTTACTGTTCGTAAGCTTGGTGCTGCAGCACAATCACTTTTGTTACAAGAATTTCCAATGATAGTGGTGAGGGAGAGTACCTCTTCACTTATAGTCGTGTAACTGAAATCAGGACCAGGCATAACGGCTGTGGCAAAGACAACAACGGAAATTTTCTCAGGGAACCTCTCCATAGCAACAGATGAGCCCAACCCACCCATACTGTGGCCTACTATAATCACTCTCTCTTCCGAGGGCAAAGACATCAGAAAGTTCGTCAAAGGCTCAAGATAGTCTGAAATTGAGTGTAGCTCGTGTACCTGCTTAAAGTGAATCCCAGAAGCAGCCAGATCAAGAGCAGTAACTTTGTGACCAGCTGATTTGAGTAAAGCTGCCACCTTATACCAACACCAAGCTCCATGACAAGCCCCATGGACCAAGACAAAATGCCTTTGCCTCTCCGCCATCTTTCTCTTGTACTATTTGTCACTAACGCTAGTGATACAGTTTTTTCGTTATCTTCTTGCAAAGGATGCCTTTGTTCGTATTGTCAGATTTCTAGCCATACAACAAGGGCCCTTGCACTGGACCTACATCTGTCCTCCTCCGATTGTCGCATATTAACATCGTTTAACAAGTGGAATGACGCCTGGAGGATGGGGACTTCAAAGTCCATCAGGGCCGTGAGTCAAGCGAGTGTCAAAATCAGGCTGCTGATATTTATGAGGATCTCACAGAAACGACCTCCGCCACATAATTTCAGTAATTATTGCATTAGAATTTTAAGTCACGTATATGGAAAAAGTACTCCGCACCAACATTCAGTCATGTTCACTTTCAGACCCAAGTCCTGATGAATTCTGGATGTAAACATCGTTTTCTCACAACTTTCACGCGTGCTTAGTTAGAGGGGAATCAACCAATTCAGTGTAGGTAACTTGAGTCAACCATTTCTTTGAATGCCCATTTAACAAAGCAATATGGGAATATGTCTCTACTTTGTGCTCTTGGACAGATCCAGGGTTGACTGTTGTTCATATTACTTCTTCTTTATCTGTATATTTAGCTGCCAGCAGACCTTTTTTTACTGTTGTCTTGGGAGTTTGCATTTATTCGCTTCTGCGAGAACGTAATTTCCAACGTTTTCAGAACAAAACTTCTCCAAAAGAGAGACTAATCTCCTTGATACTGTCTGAAATCCGAGAGATTATGTTGGCAAAACAACTCCATTTAACGTGTAGCCCGATTTTCTGCTCTGCTTTACGTCTTTAACATGTTGCTTGGGCTTGATTTGCTTGCATGTGAACTTTCAGTTGGCATCTCAGACTTTGCAAGGTTTCTAGTTCTGGCTATGGGAAGATACGAAATGTATTTGCCTGGAAGCTACAGTCCCTGGCTTACTGCCTTTTCATTAACTTTCTTCCTAACCTTTTGATATAGTTGTGTCCTTTGCTGGGGATCATCCCTTGTTTCCTAATTGATACTTTTATTCTTCTTTCTTTAATTAATTCCATACCCGAAACAAAAGGGTCTACTATAGTTCTTATAAGAAGCAAATCCTATGGCAACGCCAAACCAAAGAAGTTGAAACATAATCCTTAAAGTAGTCAAGCAATAGGACAACGAATTGGAAAGAGAAGACATACAACTTCAAGACCACTTCTGGATTTTATGCAAATAAATTCTTCTGATGAAGACTTCCAATAGAAAGCCGACAAACTTTGACTCTTCAAGGGTTTCAGTTTTAGTTTTGTAGAGCTTGTAGTCTCTGTAAAAAAAAAAAAAACAAAACTTCGTAACATAAAATTAAAATTGACATTTATAGCTTTAAGATCTTAAATAAACAATGGTCATAAATCATAAGAGTGTAATATTGTGTACCTAGCGGAAGATGTTGTTATTAAAAAGAGATCAAAAAATTTCAACACCTTCTTAGTTAAAGTTGATTTCTCTCTGTTGACTCTCCTTTAGTTATAGCAACTTCATAGAAAACTATATGTAACCCTAAGTAGTAGAGAGATGACCAAATTGTATATCTATAACTTTTAATCTAGTATATCCATCAAGTAATTAAAATAAACAGTATATCAAGTAATTAAAATAACTTTTAATCTAGTATATCCATCAAGTAATTAAAATAAACAGTATATCAAGTAATTAAAATTGTATATCTATAACTTTTAATCTAGTATATCCATCAAGTAATTAAAATAAACAGTATATCAAGTAATTAAAATAACTTTTAATCTAGTATATCCATCAAATTGTATATCTATGCACCGGGATGCCCGTAGGTCATTCCGATACATAACCCACGTTAAGGGTGCACTACGATTCGATCATTACTATAGTCCGCATGGCATCAATCAATTAAAACTGTAATATCAAATTGACTAAATTTTAAAACCAAAAGATACTTCTCATTTCATTTCTTAAAAACCATAAGTTCACAATTATGCCCTAATTACAACTGTACAAATCAAAAAGGAACTAAAATAATTCCTAACTAGGTCACCCCCAAAAGATCCCAGCTGACTGACCTGTGAGCCATACTTCTCTTGCCAAACGTGCTCAACAAGGCAAAAACATCTGCTAACTGGAGCTAGGAGTCAACTACTGCTGTCCTGAAAAATAATTGCAATGTTGGGTGAGTTTGCGAGCTCAGCGAGAAACCATCATCGATGGTTCACCCAACTCATGCATATACATACAATTCATATCATACTATCTACAAACACATTCATAAAATCCATACAACAAATTTCACATTTATAAGGCATTTCGCCTTTCAAACAATTCACATTAAATCATTGTATATGTGATGCACATGTGACACTTTCCATTTTCATTACATTGTTGTGACCGTGCGCCTGAAACTGTCCTACCGACGGGCACATTGCGTTGAGCCTGAGGCTCTGAATACGTTGGGCGTGATATGCCCTGATACATTGAGCCAGTGGTTCTCAAATACGTTGGGCGTGAAGCCCTGTGCATTGAGCTTAAAGCTTTGTAATACGTTGGCTCCTCCGGTCACAACTGCCATTATCTGATCGTGCAATTATGCATGAATGCACATGTTCCAATTTACAACACTGTGTCACAACCTAATACGTTATGTCCAATTTCACACTTAACCAATCTAATTTCAATTATACACATTTAACACTTCTATAACACATTCCAAATATTTCTAACACCTATGGTCCGAAATCAATCAAAAGCAATCACACAAGATCCTTCCTTTCTCCACATGGCAATCGTACATAAATTAAAAACACATAGGTTGAGAAACCAACTAAGTTACTCACCTTAGAACTTCCGAGCTACTGCCGGGAAGTCTCAGTGTAACATCCTGTTACTGTTAGCAAGGGTATTATGGTAATATTGAGTTATACTGATAGGATTTCACTGCATTCACTGACTGAACATGCTACTGGCCTCTAATTATAGAGGAATAGGTTTATT
>JANZLD010000237.1:10881150-10891916 GCA_026413575.1 Erythroxylum carthagenense | reverse complement strand
CAATGCCTTGCAAGGATTGCTAATCTTCTCTTTCTGCACCTGAGGAGGGAAGCGTGGGGTGAGCTACACAGCTCAGTAGCTAATATATTTATAGCCATTGGCAATTGACCAAAGTCAAGCATATGTATATATATATATATATGTCTAGCAATTCTGGCATTCATTCTTTATTCAAGCAATTTAAACATTCATCGATTTAACTCAAACTTATAACATATAACATTCAATATGTTTATACTTGACAATTTAAAATGTAATGCACAAACCAATGGCTCGAGGGATTCCATGGAACAAAACAGAGAAATCGAAGTTTACTCCGTGAACAAAATGAGTCCATCTTTCGAATCTCGTGGGCCACAGGCGGGCAGCCGGGAGAAGGCTTTACATCGACGTGCACGTGACTATGAAACGATTCCTCTCTCGCCCAAACTAAGCACATAATCAATGCTCAAAATCATTTTGTCAAAATAAAATACTTTCATACTTTCCATGCTCTTTCTTCTTTTCATTCAAAACAAAATGCCACGAGACAATTCAATGGCATAATATTGATCAAAATCACAATTTAATTTTATAAAAATATTAAGCTTCTTTCATAATATAACAAAATCAAAGTCATCATGTATTTTCAACAAATCAAATTCAAACAATTTAACACATATTCACACATAAGCAAGAATTTGCCGAATCATACAATAACTGCAAATATATTACCCACCTAGTTCGCTTGCAAAAATCCAAGTCAAGGTTGTCTTTCTCCTTGCTCTTAGGTAGGATTATCTTGGTTCCCTAATACAAACCAAGTTTCATTCAATAGGAATCCAATAGAAAATCCCATATTGCAAAATTACTAAAATTGATTCTAAAATGCTTAAACCCAAGCATTTTCTAAACTCTATGGGCTAAAATCCTTCAAAAAATCCAAAAGATCCAAAATGGTCTTACCTTGATTCTTCACCAATTGAAGAGATCTTTAGCTCAAAGGGAAGCTCTTCTCTTCCTCTTCCTTTTTCCTTTCTTGAACAATTCCAAAATCTCTTTTGAAGACTAAGAAAAGTTAAACCCTATCTCAACTCTCTTCTTTTCTCTCAAACAATTAAACTCTCTTTCTCTTTCTTTCTCATTCGTTATTCTCTTCTGCTTATCCTTCCATTCACGTTTTTATTCTTCATTTATAAGCAAGACAACACTTCTTCTTCCAATTATGCCCTTAATGATTGAGAATTGTCTTATTTGCCCTTCCATTTATGCTTTATGTCTTTTATACTTAAGTGTCTTGCAAAAAGCACCCTTGAATATTCTGACATAACTATTTCTTCTATAAAAATGTTCTCGCTTGTCTTAAGTTTCCAATGATGCCAAAATCAGTACATTTGGTTCAGAAATTTGAAAGATACACTTTAAACATTTTTGGACTGCTCTTATCCAAATCAGTATACTATGCATAAACTTCTATCTGAAATTTAAACATCTTAAAAGCTGAATTGGATTTTAACTTCTTCATACCATTTGTAGCTCCATGTCTCTAGTTTATCTTGAAATAAGAATCATCTTATTCGGAGCTCTACTGATCCAGAAATCATCAAAATACTGAAGCATGTTCAGTAAAATATCCAATTCCTACTCTTCCAATCGATACCCTTACTTGATTTAATACATCTTTTTCAAATCAACACCAAAAGCTATGACCTTCAATGGAGACGCAAAAAAAAAAGTGTTAGAAAACTAGAGGTTCAAAAATCACTTCATTTGGAGGTCGGATAGTAAAATTGGGGCCAAAAGAGTCACACAAGATTCGGTCCTCAATCATATTGAACTTGTCTCGGGACCAATAGCATAACTCTCACTAGAGATATTGGATTAAGATCATCTTAGGATGATTTCAAAGATAACTTTGAGATCTACAACTTTGAAGAAGACCTAGAGATAGGATTTTATTATCTGGATGGTCAAAATGGACCAGACAATAGGTACAGATGAAGTCAAATGAAAAAGCAGAAGAATGGAAAAAAGACAGAAGAAGTGGGAAAATTGCTATAAATTTCCCTACAAATATCAAATTAAGACGTTCTTCATATTTTTTAAAGAAGACTTCAAGATCTACAACTTTCATGAAGACCTTGAAGATATATTCTATCGTCTATAGGGTTGAAAATAAACCAGAAGATAGCAAAAGGCAGAAGAAGCAAAAGACAGAAGAAGTAAAACACAGAAGATAGCAAAACACAGAAGAAGCGAAAAGACAGAAGCAGCAAAAAGACAGAAGATAGTAAAACATAGAAGAAGCAAAACACAGAAGAAGCAAAACAAAGAAGAAGATGACATCATCACAAAAGAAACACAGAAGAAGATGGCATCATCACAAAAGAAGCAAAAGACAAAAGAAGTGGAAAATTTGCTATAACTTTCCCTACAGATATCAAATTAAGGTGTTCTTTATATGGATCGAAAGATAACTTCAAGATATACAACTTTCATGAGACCTTGAAGATATATTCTATCGTTAGAAGGGTCAAAAATGGAACAGAAGATAGGTCAAGTGAAAAAATAGAAGAAGCAAAACATATAAGAAGGTGACGTCATCACAGAAGAAACAAAAAGGCAGAAGAAGCAAAACATAAAAAAAGATGACGTCATCACGGAAGAAGCAAACACAGAAGAAGATGACGACATCACAGAAAAAACAAAGAAGAAGATGACATCATCATAGAAGAAACAAAACACAGAAGAAGCAAAACACAGAAGAAGATGACATCATCATAGAAGAAACACAGAAAAAAATAATGTCATCACAGAAGAAGCGAAAAGGTAGAAGAAGCAAAACACAGAAGAAACAAAAGGCAGAAGAAGTAAAATACAGAAGAAGCAAAACATAGAAGATACAAAACATAGAAGAAGCGAAAAGACAGAAGATACATCTTCCTTTACAAGGACCATAACTTTCAGCTTAGAAATCCAAAAATTTCATAATATGTATAGTTGGAAAGATAAAAGAAAGACCTACAACTTTCCAGAAGACACATTTGCCCAAATCAGCCTAGATTAATCCATAATTGCCCTCAAATTCAGAACATAAATGTTTTATTCATCCACCTATGCACTGCACCTAGTTCTCAACTTCATGACAAATTTTAAGATTCTTAAAGATAGAATTTAAATTTGATGTCTTCATAAGAAATGTATCCATATGTTTCTAGTTTAATCCAAATCAAGAATCATCTTGTTTGGATAATAAAAGAAAATTTTGTGGCTAAAAACTGAAGCATACTCCATAAACATTTTCCAGATCAACCATCCATTTTGTTTCACAATCTTTCCTTAACACAAATCATACTAAGATCACCTTTTCTACTTCATTTACTCCTCATTATCAACTTAATTTCAAATCAATATCATCTATAAAGAAATTTATAATCCATGATTAATCATGAATACCAATAACAGATTATACACATATGTACATATTCTTCATCAACTTACTAGACAAATTCAACTTCATATTTTGCTTTCATCCTACTTCTAACTTTCACCTTAATTCTTCTCATTTCAAAATCTCTTATCCACCAGAAACACCAAAGTAAAACATGGACATATCCACATTTCTCATTTATTAGTTCTAGTCTTCTAAAAAAAGTTTGGGGTCCAATTCTAGGAGAACAAAGCATGCTTTATAAGGATGTAGAAACCTCTCCCTTGCAGACGCGTTTTCCATGCCCTAACGCACCGGATCCCATCAGAAATCTCAAGTTAAACGTGCTAGGGCTAGAGCAGTACTAGGATGGGTGACCTTTTGGGAAGTCCTGAAAAAACAAAACCGTGAGGGCACAAGGCCCTAGAGGCCGAGGCCCTGTGGACGCGAGGTCCGAGAGGTCGAGGTCCTATGTACACGAGGACTCTCGGACCGAGAGACCGAGGACCTACAATTTGGTATCAGAGCCAGGACCTGAGTGATATGCCAGCGCGGAAGCTGGGCCTCCTGAGGGGAAGTGGATACTTAGGGGTATCCCATATTGGCTGGAGAGGAGAATGAAGCATGCCTTATAAGGATGTGGAAACCTCTCCCTTGTAGATGCGTTTTCCATGCCTTAATGCGCCGGATCCCATCAAAACTTCGAAGTTAAACGTGTTAGGGCCAGAGCAGTATCAGGACGAGTGAGCTCCTGGGAAGTTCTAGAAAAACAAAACCGTGAGGGCGCGAGGCCCTATAGGCCAAGGCCTAAAGCAGACAATATTTGCAAGCTGCGAGGCCCGAGAAGTCGAGGTCCTATAGACGCGAGGCTAGAGAGGTTAAGGTTGCTCGAGAGGCTGAGGTCCTACATAAATCATATCCAGTATATTTCGTTAATGGATATAAATATCATACATAATATCATGATCATAGCATGGTAATAATAAATAGTGGAGTTTGCATACAAGGAGAATTGATGGATTACTATAGTAAAATTATTGAGATACTTAAAATTGAGTACCTTGGATTGCTAATAAAGTGAAGTGTGATATTTAAGTGTGACTAGTTTGATCTGACTCCAAATGTTGGCACAAAAGTGCATAGCTGATACAATCTAGTTGAAATTAACAACCGAAGAAGATTGAGACAATATGAACCTTTCGTGTTGGCAATGCAAATGATTTAGGTGTATTATGTCCCTTTTCTCAACTTACGATGAGATAAGTTAAATTGGTTGGCCATTTGTAAAGTTAAACCTAGAGGTGTTTTTGAATCACATAGAAAAGGAGAACAGAGAATTGAAAGTTAAACGTTTCAGGAAGATGTTTATGAAATAAATGCATTTGTCACATATGACGATAATGGACCTTTGAATGATCCATCTAATGAATATGTTGAAATTTCATCTAGAGATGATGAAGAGGGCCAGATATCTGAAGAGGAGCTAGAGTTTGATTCTTATTCTTTAGAAAAAGAAGATGATTGTAATTTATAATAAAGTGATGATAACGATTAATTTGTGTTTGTAATTGAATATTATATACAACAAATCAATTATTTCCTTTTCAGTATATTGTGTAAAATATTGAATTCAAATTTTTATATTTGTAGAAAATTCAATCAAATATTACTAAGTGATGTCTAGAGTGGATATATTCATTCATATCATTAGGCACATTGAAGATGTATAAGTGCAAAACTAGACTACTTTCACTTATCATCGAGCTTGGAGTTGAAAATGTCATCATTTTATTCCAAATCAACATTTGTAGTTTATACCTATTAACATTATTAATCAAGGAATGTCAATATGGCAACTAGTTACGGATGGTACTAATTCATTCTGTTAGGAAGAATGTGGCAAAATTGTCCCTACTAAAGGAATAAACAATGCATAAAAAAATCTCCATTTCATATACTCATGACCGTTTTCCTTCTATGGCCGATCTTCTGCTTCAAGGGGTTTAGTATCATCTCACAATGTCACTTCCCTTATTATGTACATCTCATTTCCTTTTATGAAGCTATTATATATATTCACATTTGATGGTATATACTACATGTTGTTTTAAGCTTCTTTGAATCTCAAAGATGACATGTAAGCTCATGGAGGCGAGAGCGATGTGATAATGGTCAGTAAAGGATTAGGGAAATCGATTGTTTTGGAAAATTCATCAATTCCATGAACTTCATCTAGACATTCATGTATGCATGCCACTCCAAATTTGGTTCATTTAATGGTTTACTAATCTGACAGTATCTAAGTTCTATATTGATTGTGTTTTAGGTAAACTGTTTCATACTACAGTTCATCTAGAGAGTTTGTCTTCCATACTAAATCTAGCAGCTCGTTCATTGTGTCCTCTATAAGTTTAGCTATAGTGGAAATGTTGTTGGAAGTAGGTGTTAAAAACCCTACACTTGAGGGAAGAACTATTACTGTTTCATTTGGTGCCTTCGAACATGTAAGGACCCTTCTCAAGAATCCAAATATCGAGGACTCATTTACCTTTACTGACTCTCATGTCACTTGGAATCCAAGAAAATAATTATATCATTGTCATTTATTGATGCAATAAACTGGACTCAGCTTTAAAGTTGATTTATAGTTGTACCTAAAAGAATTTGTCAAACAACCTCCCTACTAGTTAGGGGGTCAAGCCACATACAATTGGGTGTGGACTGTTATTATTCTTGTTCTATGACTGTAAGAATTGTTAACCTTCTAATTAAAAGTTTGTACTTGAATATTATATTCAACAAATCGTCATATTTCCTTTTCAATATATTGTGTAAAATATTGAATTCAAATTCTTAAATTTTTAGAAAATTTAATAAAAATAAATTTAAAGTTCAAATATGCCACCAAGGAGATAATGTGATATAATTTGACCTAAGTTCAGACAATGATTTGGAGGTACTTACTGTCAAGGTGAACCATCACACTCTATAGCTGCAACTGAATCACCTCCTCCCCCTCCAGCTATTACAGTGTCAGATGACGCATCACCTACTGTTCCTGATGCTACACATCGATTACTCGTACATCATCCACTAACCCTATAGTGGATGAAGGAGATGATCACTAGCCTAGAACTAAGGGACCTAATGGAAAAACTTACATAACAATTGTCAATAATTTGTAAGTGAAATTACTTGAAACACTATATGTTTATAAATAAGTTATAGGTTTAAATTTTTGCAAATGGTCAAAATTATTTGTTTTTATATTAGATTGATTCCTTCTGGACCATGCTCTAGAAACATAACATCTAAATTTAAGGAGAAGATTGATTCTGAGGGTTATTTATAGAAGAATATCTCTCAAAGGCATTTTACTTTCAGGAGCTTGAGGTACAATCCATTGATCTAAAAAAAACGTTGACCTCTCAATATTCTTTTGTTGGTGAAATGTGACATTCAATTTGGCTAAGGTTGTATGCAACAAATCACAAAAAATAGGGTTTTACATACTTTTTTTAAATCGTAACTTAAGGCAAACCTTTAGCAACAATTTCTAAAATCATAGCTAAACACTACAACAAAGGAACCTATTTGCTACGTTTCTTTTGGCAACGATTAGAAAATTGTAGCTAAGGTCAAACTTAAAAGTTCAACTATTGATTACATTTTTCAAAATCATAGCTAGAAGTCATTCATAACAATGCCAAAATTTTATTGTAAATTTTTTATTGTAAGTATACGTTGTCTCAAACAAATAATACAATAATGAAAAGAATATTATCTCATAAGGATTATATTTATTAATTATAAAAATTAATCTAATCAAAAAATTTCGAATAATAAAAAGAATTAATCTAACAAAAGTATTTTTAAAATGTATGATTTGACAATTTTATATGATGCCACAAAATTTTCAGATAGTTTTAACATGAAGTTTGTAATCCTCATTATATTCAAAGCAAAATGACAATGGAATTTTTACTGCATATATATTTGGTAAGGCTGTGCTTTTTTTAAGTTAGCCTTTAGCAATAACTTTCAAAATCGTTGCCAAAGGATCAACCTTTGACAAGGTCAAACTGTTGGCTACAATTTTAAAAAATGTAGCTAAAAGTTTGTAGCTAAAAGTTGTTTACAACAATGCTAAAAGCTTATTGTAAGTTTTTTAATGTAAGTATACGTTATCTCAAGCAAATAATAAAATAATGAAAAGAGTATTGTCTCATAAGAATTTTGTTCATTAATTACAAAAATTAATCTAATTGAAAAATTGGATAATAAAAAGAAGTAATTAAATAAAAATATTTGTAAAATATATGATTTGACAATTTTATATGATGTCACATAATTTCAAATATTTTTAAAATGAAATTTGTAATTCTTATTATATTCAAACTATAATGACAATTGAATTTTTGGTGCATCTAGATTTGACAAGGCAATGTCTTTTTTAGGTCAACCCTTGATGGCGATTTTCAAAATCATTACCAAATTTTGAAAATTGTCACCAAAGGGTCAACCTTTGGTAGGATCACCCTTTGGCAAGCTAAAGGTCAAATTATAGCTAAAAGTTTCGCTTTTGGCTACATTTTTCAAAATCACAGCTAAAAGTCGTTCATAACAATGCCAAAAACTTATTGTAAATTTTTTAATGTAAGTATACATTGTCTTAAAAAAATAATACAATAATGAAAAGAGTATTGTCTCACAAGGATTAAATTATTACTTACAAAAATTAATATAGTCGAACATTTTTTAATAATAAAAAGAAGTAATAGAATAAAAATATTTTTAAAATATATGATTTGACAATTTTATATGATGTCAAAAAATTTTCAAATATTTTTACATGAAATTTGTAGTTCTCATTATATTCAAAGAATAATGACATGATGCATCTAGATTTGACAAGGTTATGTCTTTTTAGGAAAGCCAAAAAACATCTCCAAAGGATTATCGTTCATAAAGGATCACCCTTTGGTGACGATTTTGCAAATCATAGCTAAGCACTACAACAAAAAAGCCTTCTGACTACTTTTCTTTTGGCGATGTTCAAAAAATCATAACTAAAAGTTGCACTTTTGGTTATGTTTTTTCAAAATCGTGGCTAAAAGGTGAATTTTTGGCTATGTTTTTGCCAAACCCTAACCTATTGTATCAAAAAAATCCATTCTTTTGTTTTCTTCTCTTACTTATAAAAATATTTTTGTAGTCAAAACTTTTTAACTATGAAATAATTTTTGTAGCTGAAACACAGATCTATAGTTTTAGCTATGAAAACAACTTCTTTTTTGTCATATTGAAAACCTAATTACAAAGCATCATTTGATTTTGTTGTCATCTTTCTCCTCATGTTTTAGAAATTGCGCCAATGGTCTGTCATCATCTTCATCCACACATCTATCTTCGTCTTCATCCAAATGCCCATCTTCGTCTCTATTGTTTGTTTGTCTTCGTCATCGTCCATACGAGGGTTCTTCTTCTCTAAGTAATTTGGGTTTTAGTTATTGCCCAATTTGAGCTACAAACTTAATCATAACCCCACACCTCCATGATTTCTCCTATCATTCCATCTTAACAAACCTCCAAAAATGATTTCTTCTTCAAATTTCCCATGTTTTTAATTTGTTCTTCATTTGCAATTTCTACTTCACCTGTATTCTCTTACCTGTCTTATAATTAATGAGTGTTTGTTTCATCCCGCATTGAATTATTAAATCTCTTCAATTAGGTTTTTTGTTTCCCAATTTCCTTATCTAGGTTGGTGTTGCGGTCTAAAAAATATATAAATTGAATTCTATCTAGACCAATTAGAGGCAAGTGCACCCCGTCGACAAGTAATATAAAACGGTAAGAATTGGATATCGTACCTAAGGGAATTACACACGCAAGACAATTAAATTAAACGATGAAAAATTACTCGAACAATCAATAATTGATTGATTTGAAAATAAAATAAAATAAAGTAAGCAAATCAAGGAAATATGAAAATGTAAGATATGAATTAAAAAACGACTAGATTTAATCAAATGATAAAAATCGACTAAGGTATCAGATTTCAATTGGATTGAACACTAAAAAATATAATGGTGAATTGATCTAGGAATTATTTCACTTAAGCAAGTCGAACCCAATGTTCATAGGGATTCCCTTCTCCCCTAAATTTGAGGCACCCACTTAGTTTATAGATAATTCAGAATAAAAGGCATTCAGTAGAAGAAGCCTAAAACTAAGTTCGTTAATCCTAGGTATCCTCACACAAGATCCTAAGGTTGGTCTATACTTTAGTCTCAAGTATATTGCTTGATTAATTTTCTAACAAATTAAATCTCATTGGTTATAACATTCAATCATCTAAGGTCTTAATATAGGTGATCAAGCTAAATTAGGACTAAATATGCATTAAATCAAGCAAAAATTAATACCACAAAAATTATCCTAATCTAATATCAATCTTAACCTTAACTGAAAAAAAACTTACTCACACATATTCATCAATGTAACATAAATCATGGTCATAATATATAGTTGCATTGATTAAATCCACACAATTAAAATAAATAAGGAATAAAAATAAATTAAATCTTAGTAAAATTGTGGCTACTAGAATTTAAAAAATGTTTTAGCCAACACTGTCTTCTTTCCACACTTTCATGAATGGAGTGGAGTGTGTGTTGTTGGAGTGGGGACTCCTGCGTGTTGGCAATGAATGGAGGATGCGTTTTGTGTTTGTGATTGGAGTAGAAGCTGTGTATATTGCTGTCCTCTTGTCACCAACTGCCAACATGTGGTGTGTGGAGAGTATTTTGAGTTTAGGCTATAGCGTTAGTGCCCTTTTACCATCAGTTGCTTGCGTCCACCAACTACTTTAATTCTTGCGTCCACCAGCTGCTTCAATTTTTGTGTCCACCAGTTGCTTCAATTCTTGCTTCCACCAATTGCTTCCTTCCTTGCCACTAGCTGTTGCTTTTGTTGCTTGCCACCTTAACATAGCTGCTTCCTTCCTTCCTTTGTCTTCATATTCTCTATGTTGTTCGCTGCTCCATGCACACTAACGCCCCCAAACCACCACTTTAGCATTTTTCTCTCCTCGCTGCCCAGCACCACGTACGCCTCGACAACGCACACAAATTGGTCACGCACAGGGTCATTCCTATAGTTTTATAGGCCCTGAGCGAAATTAAAGAAAGGGCCCCAATAAATTGACAATGTGCTTAAGTTTACATATTTGTATGAAACATAAATGACTTAATTTATAAGTTTACATAACCAACTACATATTAAATGATCATAACACTAACAAATACACAGAGAATCATGATTTATGAAAAGCAATTTCTCCGTGCATTTCTAG
>JANZLD010000237.1:10426525-10440466 GCA_026413575.1 Erythroxylum carthagenense | reverse complement strand
CTCGAGAATCTCGCGTATGTTAGACTGGGGAGAAAACTTAAACAAGAAAAGACCATCCTCCATAAGCAGAGCTTTTTCAAACCCCTTCGTACCCCATCGGGCACGCGCCCACGCATTGACCACTGGAAACGCCAACCGTTTCGACCGGAAGAAACCCACCAAAGCATTGGACCAGGTCCTAACAACTGATCTTTATAAGGATACAAGGGCATTGCCGTAATACTTTAATTACGAGTTGTTGTAACTGTGCCGATTAATAACTCAAATATCAAGAAGACATATTAACTATTTTCCAAATTTGGAAATATTGAGATTTGGGGATTGCATTTACATTAAATATTTTTTACATTATGAGAAATCAGTTTACCTAAACTTATATAAACAAAAGAGGACAATTATTTATTAAATTCAGAATTTTGAATACTAAATTACTGTGAAACACATGTAGGATATTTCTTTTAACCATACAGTCGTATCTTAATTTATTACCAAGAAGATATAAAAGCATGACTGAGAAAAACATACGAAGGAAAGACTAATTTCACCCTTATCATCTATTGGCTGGCAATATCCAGCAAGCATTGGCAAAGTTCTTTAGGCTTAGTGAGCAGCTCCTTCAATTTTTTTCACTTCTTGAGTTGGGCTGTTCTCTATCATCCACTTCTGATAATCCTCTTTCAGTACACCATCTTCCTCACAGACCACGAACACACGCTTCACAGATCCGTATTTAGTTTCTGTAAGCAAAGATTCCTTGTCCAAGTCATCCGAGAAGAACTTGGAAGGTCTTACTAATACCTTTGCCAATTCCAAATCCTGAAAGTTGAAGAAAACAATCCCTCAAAAAATGAGCAATAACAATAGGTTTGATCAGTTCCTATTTATCAGTTTGATTCACAGTGATCTTCTTAACAGCAAGTGAACACGAGGAGAAGACATGATTGAAGAGAATTAGGACACTTGCCTCAGGTTGGCACTTGGTGTAAAGCACGTTTGCTAAGTATTCTGGCCCAACAAGCCATGAAATTGGAGGGCTTTCAGGGTTTTGGCCTGGGACTATCTCGCAATCGAGTGGTGAGTCTCCATTTCTTCTCATGATCTGACGTACATGTATGACTTGAACATGTTGAAAAGTTTGTTAGAACTGAAACTAGCATCTTATTCATAAACTTACTTCGTGTAAAAGAGTTGCCGGTGGGTTCACACAGCTGGGCATAAAGGCTGTGACAAAGACAGCTACCAAGATTTTCTCAGTAAATTTCTTCATGGCCAGAGAAATACTGAAGCCACCAAAGCTATGTCCAGCCAAGATCACCTTCTCATATTCTGTAAGAGAGGCCATGAACTCCATTAATGGCTGAAGGTACTCACTAATGGAGGTAATCTCATGTAGTTGTTTAGGATTGATGCCACTGCCACCAAGATCCAAAGCTGTGACTTGGTGGCCAGCTTGCTTGAGCAATGGCATAAGTTTATACCAGCACCAAGCACCGTGGCAAGATCCATGAACCAAAACAAAATGTTTCTTAGCCTCCATTTGTAGGAAGTATTAGCTATAGGTATGCAAGGTTTTGCTTGTTTCTAAACACGGTTTATAAAGAACTTGAATTACCATACAACATAAAATAAAAAGAAAAGATGCAACTCGAAATATCCGCTATTGCTTCTTTACAAAATTAAAGCTTTTCATTTCATGAAATGGTCATTGTCCTTTGTTTTTGTCGCAAATAAATAGCGAGTTTTAACTTGTTCGGATGTTAAAATGCACATAAATGGATTTGTAAGAGCTTAGCCAATGGTAAGAGGTTGTTGGTCGAGAGTATTAATGTATCCGGATTCCATCAAGACTAACGTGATTGTTACTTGAACAAACTAACAAAAACATCGTCCACAAATCGAAGTATGACAAGATTCCATTAGGAATAAAGCAAAACTGAGACTTGCAGTTTGGAAATGAAACGAAGCGCCAATAAGCGGATAAGAACAATCATTATCTACAATCTTTCCTTCTCATATTACAAAGATATTTTCCCAATAATAGCAATCTAAGACTACAGATTTGTGCTCCAACCAAAGAAGATGTTAATGAAAATGTCCCGCAAATATAAATTTGTCATCAACAGCATTTAGTATATGTGGCTTCGGCTGAGGCTGTTGTGTTTATATGTAACGAGCGAGTTAAGCATTACCAAAAAGAAAATGTCAACAAGATAGGTCAGAAATGGATAATAATGAACCCAAGTATAATTACAATTGGAGCCATTTAAGTAGTCAACAGCATAACCAATTCATTCGCCTCAAACCTATCGCTGTTCACGTTCAGAGCCACCAAACCACAACGGTGGTGCTTTAGACGGCAGTATTAAACCCTTTCTACAATGTCCACCGACTATTATAATCAGCCAAGTATTGTTGGATTTCCTGAATGTAGCATCCGCTTCAGCATGTCCATCCCAAAGGCAGAATCCGAGGAGCTGAGCAATGGCAGTACAGTCAAATCATGAGACTTCACAAAACTTCCTCAGTTAACTTTATTCCATAAAACCCTATTAAGCACTAATTGAATAAAATAAGTAACATGTTTCCTACAATAATATTTTCAAAAAAATGCCACCTTGCTGACTCCAAGCCCGAAGAATAGAAGATGGTTTTGGCTAGTGCTCAAGGTTGTTATGTTATAACAGGCTGCCCTCATTACAATAATTTGCATGACCTATACATATGAAGGTTAATCCTGACTTTAGTTAACAGATGAAGTCAAGTCTAGCCTACTTCACAGACTGGGGCCTTTAATCATTATCACAGCAATTAATTGCATGAAAAAAAAGTTTAGTTAAACGCAGAAAACATAGTAATCGGTGTTACACTAAGAAATTGGTTTCACAGACTCTCCCACAGCAAAATCAGAAAGCTTATGACATGATACAATTGCATGCACCATAAAACATAAACTTTCTATGCTACAACTATAGCATGAAATGATAATCTATTAAAAGAAAGAAAAAAAAACATGGAAATTAGAGCCAATGTAGGTACCGAGTCACCCATAATCAGAGTATAAAGCAACTATGATGTCAGAATGTCAAGAAATCTATTCTGTGTTGATCACTTAAACGAGTTCAGATAGGCAAAAAGATGCATCAAATTATTCAGAGTTCTAAATTGCCAAGATCAGAAATTAAGGCAGAATGGTAAATGGTTCAAGAGAAGCAATTCTCAAGTATTCACCCATAATCTTGAATGACCAACAATGAAATGAATCTACTTGAAAACATTGATAACAGAGATAATGATAAACACTTATGCTCAAGCATGATGACATACCAAGAAATCTTAAGACACAGAAGGTTGAAAACAGGTAAGATGAAAGAAAGAAAAGTTGACACCAGGACTATATTATTAACTTAAGCCCAACTAGTAAGTAGAAACTATAGAATAAGAACAGAAGTAAGCAGCTTGTGAGGATAAAAGGAAAATAAAACACAGCTGACCTAGGGATTGTAATTTCATAGGGGAAGTAGATGGCCCGTTCTGATATGGGTGGAACATGATCCTTTTTCTCGTTAACAAATTTAATGATTTGGAATAAGACCTCACGAAGAGATGCTTCAAGTGCTGCCCTGCGAACACTCCTCTCCTCAGATGCACTTTCTACATTCACGAGTAGAAGGATGAAATAAAGAAAAGGCTTAAGGATTGAACTTCAACAAATCATCAAATCAACCAAATAACATGAAGGTACCTCCAGGGTCAACTACTACTTTCGAATGATGAGATTTTCCAGGGTGAGCCTTCGGATGTTGAGTTACACTCAAATTGATGTACCAGTTTTCCCAAAATAATCTTTCAGTTTTGTTCGTGAACCATGACTCTTTTTTACTTTTCAGTTCATAAAAAGAAAGACATATCTGCACCATTAGCTTGAAAATCAATACGCAAATTTAATATTGTACAAAGACAACAAATTGCTATCAGTAGTAAAAGCAGAGCAGATGTTCTACAAAAATGATGCTCATGACAAAGCATGAGACATACATTATGCAGAGAAATAAAGTTTCTGTGATTAACTCGTCAAATGATGCATATGATGACTTAAGGCCTCAAAAGCAAACAAGGTTCCAATTTATCATATTCCGTGTACTTCAGTTAAATATTTCTCATGATTCTATTACCAAATAACATTATACAAGATAAACCAGAAGCTATGAGAGATTGATGGGAAAATAAACCAAAGCATTGGGATGTTCCTAAAGAATGCTACAAACAATCGACCTGACTCTTCTTATTTGGGTGTTTGTCTACCCAACTTATGAATTGCTCAATCTTCTCATCTATTTTCTTTTCAAGATCGCCATCCCCGCATTGCACCTAAAAAAAACAGAGCAGTGCGAAAATACAAACATCAAAAGCTTCCATCATCTTAAAATGCCAGTCCTTAAATGTAGAGAAAGAAATGACTACAAAGACCAAATAACAAATAACTACTTTTTTTTTTTTTCTGGAGACAAGTCCATCATTTTTTCCGCACTAGTCCTTCTCCCAAGCTTTTTACTTTCAACAAATTCATTACCAAAAACTATAAAGCGTCAAGTCCTGGAACTATATCTGCGAAAGATGAGATGGGAAATTAGAGTCACTTACGTATGTAATGTCAAAGAGTTCCAAGTCAACGTCTCTAGGGCGGACAAGACCTAAAGCTCGATGAAACACAATCGTGTGTAATATGCCTGCACATAATTCAGACATTAAAACTAAAACCACAAACACGAAAAAGTAACTCAAGAAATCACTAGTTCACTGAGTCTGAGGCCAGAAATCGATTCAATTAACATTGCTTTGCAGAAGTAAAAGGTAATCCATATTAAAACGCGACAATTGGTACAATTAAAAGGCGACAAGAACAGCACTCACAGCGTAGAACTTCCCGTATCTCAAAGTGCTCCACTTCCTACATACATTTTGAACAGTCCAACCAAGTCATATAAACAAAAAGGAGAAAGAGTAGAAGGCGCAAAAATTCTTGATCGGGCCTCCGATCAGGGAAATTACTCTGTACTTAGATAAAATTACCAGTTCTTTGAGTTGACAGACTTCGCAGTTCATGGCGGCAGGCAAAGTAGAAAACCCGTCAAACTCAGAGGTCTTGGAAGATGAAATCGTAAAGTTGGCTTGGTGGTGAACCGCGGTTAGATACGGAATGAGTTTCTCGCCGATGGGGGATGTTAGTAATCGATGATGTGGTGTGGTGTGGCGTGTTGTACTGAATCTCTGCTCCTGATTGCAACTTCTGCCCGAGTCACTCAGTTTACGGTTCTCCGAAATACCACTTTCGCCCAGGCCTCACTCAGGTTGGACTGTTTGTATCTTGGGCTTGACCCAACAAGGACTAGAGGATTGGGCCCATGTATTTCAGAATTATATCGTCTTCAATGCCACTGACCATCTAGCTACACTACATCTATTCCTTTTATATTAATTTAATAAATCGTCGAAATAAATAGGAAAGGTAAAAAAAATATAGATTTATTTACCCATGTCAGGAGCAGATTGCATAAAACGACAAATATCCATTTGCCAAGTATGGTGACAGAATAAAGTGGCATACCGACATGAAGGGACGAGAGTGCATAATATACACATCAATTTCCTCGATCATACTAAAGCCGGTACACTTACTTTGAATGAAATGATTGATTACCTTCAAACCAGTTCACCCAAAATTGACCCATTGCAGGCTCTTGTCACTCTTGATTAGGTACAGCTACATGCACACATGAAGCTAATTGTGGTTTATACCAAAACTGTGATAACAAACATGCATTTAACACGCGATTCATGATTCCTTAAAATGTCTACATTTTTTATTATTAATATGAAATTCAACTTATTGCTTTAAAAAATTAACACGCGACGTTACAATTATTAAAAAAATTTAGATATCTAAATACTATCCATATCAGAAGAATTAAGATATTATTCACAAAATATTTAAATAAAGATAAATAATTTATAACGTAAAGGTTAAAATTCAAATATGTAGTAATTATAATAAATTAAAATTTATTATTATAATTAGTTTGATTCACCTATAAATTCTCATTAATCTTCTTGTTTTGTATATCAAAAAATAAATTTAATCATTAAAGAATAGAGCTTCTCATGATTTTGATTTTATGAGTATTAAGTTACAAATTAATACTTATAACTTATAGTTGGTGAGTGTTAGTATTATAACATATTTGTACTCAATATAATATTTGTGTATCTTATTTCTTCTAATCTTAATTAAGTTGCGATCTTACTTCACCCGTATGATTATTTCAATATGTGGTATCAGAGTCTAATCAGAATGTATATATCTATTTATTATATGCTCTTTGATTGTCATTATAAGTGGCCCTTCTACGTCAAAAAATAAGTTAGATATTATTCACCCTTAGAAAGTACTAAGAACTACTCACATATACAATTGTTATTTATGTAAACTAGTGGAAGCAATTTCTATTAACTCAATATAGTTTGAGATAAAAGTAATGATAATCAAATTTAAAATTGAAAATTGCAAAGGGAACAATTTCTTGCTATGAAAGTTGAAAATGAGTCATTTTCACAAAGAATGATTGGTTTATAGCAATTAGTGGAAGCCCAAAGAACTTCAATAACGATACCAAATGAAATGAATATACGTAAATTTTATTACAAATCTTTACCTAATTTTAGCTGATGAAGTCTTATCAAGCGTAAAGGAGAAGAAAATAACAAAAAAGTTATAGAATAATCTTACAAAGTTGAACAAAGTCAAGTTGCTCTATGATAAAATTTTCCTTAAGAGAAACTTTAATACTCTTTGGATGATGGAATCCACTCTAATTATCGAGCATATTAGTATTTTGAATACTTTATTCTCTTCAGCTCATTTTGTTGGGTTATACAATAGATTCACATGAATATACTGAAGTTCTACTTCAAAGTCTATATAATTCTTATGATCAACTTATCATCAACTTAACTAATAATCTTCTTACAAATGACCTAGTCTTCAATAATGTTACAATAACAATTTTGGAGGAAGAAATTTAGTGCAAGAATAAGGAAGATAAGTAGTCTAGTTTCTAAAAAGTTGAAGCCTAAATGGTGATAAGAGAAAGAATAACAATAGTAGCAGCTGTAATAAGAGCTGAGTATGTGACAACAATCTAAGGGCTAACATATTTTTCACAATAGCAAGACCATTATAATTGACTCTATTTAGTTCACCACCATTAATATGGTACCTAAAAAGATATTTATGTATATCTTTTCAATCCAATTTTTTTAAAAAAGTGGGATTTATGTCATAATCAAGTATTTCTTCTTTTTAATATATTCAAAATATTTTTGATGATTATTTTATATTTATATAAATCTAAATTATATATTAAAAAGAAATAGATAAATTTTAAAATGAAACAAAAATATATATTTTATATAGATATATGGAAAGATCAAACTAATGACATATATAATACTTAAATTGACTTATTGTCTTTACAATCTAACGATATATATATAGATTAAAAAAGAATAAAATAGTTTTTTGTTTTCGTTAGTCAGTAATAAATAAATAAGAATTTCTAGTTATATCTTGTGAAAACAAACTTCTTTTGTAGAAGAAATTATTTACTTTTTTTACCAACAAAATATGACCCAAATAGGAGCCAAAAATGCTCAAAATTAAAGTTTAAGAAAAATTTTAAATACTATACTTATGACAAGAAAGGTTACCTGAAAAAGGATTATTAGAATTTATATAAGAAAAATTCTAGTCCTTAAGAAAATTTTACAATTACTACAATGATGATAATGCTTTATATTGTTAAGTAGCAACAACAATTTAAAGAAGGAAGTCACTAATTGATATATGGCTCTTCAACTTAAGAATTTCTTTTCATAGGATCTTTAGAAGGGAATGGTTTCATCATTGTCAACCCTATTTCAAAAGGACCCATGTACAATTGTGGAGATTATCCTCTAAAGATTGTTAGTATTGGAACCATCAAATTAATGATGTGTAATGGTTTTGTATTGTTTAGGAAGCACAAAGGGCTTGAAGAAAAATTTGTTGTCCTTAGGATGACTAAATCATCCTGGGTGTAAAATAGAAATTGTTAACAAGATTTTAAAGATAATTTGAGATACAATTGTACCTACAAAGGGAGCAATAATAGGTGAAAACTTGTACAAGTTAAAACGAGACATTAATAGAAGTAGAAGCACATGAGATCTTCAATATTATAGCATCAAAAACTTAGGCATACATCTAAATAAGGAATGAAGATACTTGTTAAGTGAAAGTTATTCCTATAATCATAGAGGTATCACTACATTTTTTATAAACATTGAGTTACAAGTAAGCAATATTGTGTAAAATTTAAAATAACAAATTCAAGAAGCAAGGTTGTTCTTGAATTGGTTTACTTTAATGTAAGGTAAACACCAATTCCTTCCTTAAGAGAAGCAATGTACTTCGTCTTTTTTAGTAATAATTATTTAAGGAGGGTGTTAGGTATACTTAATGAAAAAGAAAACATACATGTTTCCCATTTTCAAAGTTTTTAAAGAATGTATTGAACTTGATTCTGGTAAAAATATAAAGTATTTAAGGATGAAAATAGAGGACAATATACTATGAATTAATTTGATGCATTTTGTAAGAAAAAATACGTCAAAGGACGAACATTGTTATGTAAATTCCTCTATAAAAAGAGAGGCAAAGTGAATAAATAAAACTCTATTAGAAAGAATAAGAACAATGTTGAGAGTTACAGGCCTAGATAAGTTTTAGATAAAAAGCAATTAACCTTTCAAGAATTAGTTCATAATTTAGATGTCTATAAATGGATGACAACAATACTTAAAGCAATTGAAGCTTCTCATAAAACAAAAGTTAGAAACTTGTGCCATTGTAAGAAAGAAGAAAGCCAATTAGAAATAAATACGTCTTTAAGATTAAGCAAAAGGGTGACGATCAAGTAGAACAAATATTGTGTAAGACTGATAATGAAAGGATATAGGAAAAGCCAAGTCTTATTCATCATTTTAATGTCGCAACTCTCTTAAAAAGATAGGTTAGTTGTTTAGGATAATTGAAGAATGTGTTAAAGAGTAATGTTTAAACTTTAAAGAAGTAGGTTAATTTTCAATGTCCTTCTTCAAACATACATAAATTTTTTAGAGACATTTTAGATTTATTCAAATTTGGAAAATATTCAATTTCTATTTCATATCTGAATTAATTTTCTTTGTTGTTTTCAATTCTTTTCAACCTTTTTCTATTTCCTCTATATATACTTTGATTCCTTATGTCAAGATCACAAGTTAACTCTCCTTTTTTAGGTTAAAATTATAATGAAAAATATGGAATTATCATAAAAAGATTCAATAAACTTAGCATCATCTACTCATGGTAAGTCTAATCTAATATGGAATTATTTTTCTTCTTCTTAACCATTTAATGGGAATATCTAATATAATTGAATGTTTTGTGGTTAAATAATTAAAGGGGGAGGAATTTATAGAATGAAAGAAAATCTTGTTGGTATTAAGGGTAATATTGCTTCTTGTAAAAAAGTGCCATTTGATGTACATGGGATGACTAGAAATTATTCAAATCAAAACAATAAAAAATAAAAATGAAATTAAAGTGGCTCATGATATATCTTTTGGAAATGATAAAGCATTACAATTATTAGATAAATGAGAAAAGAAAGCTACTATTAACATAGATTCTTATTTTCCTCTAAGAACTATTTGGTTCTCAACCTAGTTTAAATAGTAATTTGGTTGATAAGGATATTATTTTGTGATATAAACAAGCATGAGCTAGATTGTTTTATCATTCATATATTCCATTAAATGCTTAAATCCACCATACTTTTAAGAAGTAATAAATGCTATAGCAATGATAGGTTCAAGATTTAAGGTACCTTCTTATTGTGAGATTTGAGTGCCTTTGCTTCAAGATTTAAAAAAAGAATTTGAGTTGGTTTCAGATACATATAATCCTAGCTAGGAACCAACATGATGCACTATTATGAAAGACGAGGAAACTGATCAAAGACAAAGAACCTTGATTAATTTCGTGGTCATATTGGAACAACTTTGATCAAGTTAGTTGATGCTTTTGAGATAGTAAAAAAGTGCGAATGCTTTATCAAAATTATTTTATGAAATTGTTGAGTACGTTGGATCAAAGAATAATGTGCATTTTAGTACAAATAATGCTACTAATTATATATTAGTTAGGTAGTTCTTATAATCAAATTGTGGGCATATTTGTATGGATTACTCATTATGTAAATATTATTTTAAAAGATATTGGTGATATGAACTATATTTCTAGTTACGCTCACGTGCATCTAAGATCATAATTTTTGTACATAATCATATTACATTTTTGTCTTGGTTAAGAAAGTAAGAAGATTGGTCGAGATCGTGCATCCTGATACAACTAAGTTTTCAACTAAATTTATTACTTTGAAAATGTTAATAAACATAAACAACTACTTCAAAATTTAGTGGCAAGTAAACATTTATCCAATCATAAGTTACTAAAAAGTGTAAAAGAAAAAGAAGTTTATGCTATTATTCTTGATAATAAAATTGGGGACGCTTGCTTGATCATTGTGAAGATTATGACTCTCTTTATAAAGGTTGTTAAGAATCGTTGACTTAGATAAGAAGTCATCTTTAGGGTATATATATGGTTGTATACATAGAGCTTGTAAAACAAATATAAGTCTTTTTAAAGAAAAGGAGAAATTGTATAAGTCTTATATAGATATTATTAAATAATGATAGGATAAGCATCTGAGTCAGAGGATCCACTTAGTAGCTTATTTTCTTAATCCTTATTGCTTATATAGTGACGACATATGCACAAATGATATTATGGGTAGTCTCTTTGAAGTGATTGAATGTAAACATATTTTCTCTATTAAAGAGCAATCACGGGCGACAAATGAAATTAAATTGTATCATAAAGGTTTAGAGAGTTTTGCTAGTTCATCTATAAAGAGAGAACTTATGATTAAAAAAATTCAACTTAGTAAGTTTTTATACTTTTAATTAATCTTTTAATTAATAATAATATATATTTTTAATTCTCATAATTATTAATTTAAAATATAGATGAGTGATGGGTAATTATTTGATAAAAGTGCACAAACATTGAGAAAACTCACTATTAGATTACTCAATTAAACAACTTTTACATTAGGTTGTGAACGTCATTAGAGCATTTTTTTAACATATTTATACAAAGAAATGAAATCATTTGGAACATTAAAGACCCAATGACCTTGTTTACATTATAATTTGAGAATGAATAATATGTATTTTATTAATTTGTTTTTATTTTTCATTATTTTAATTTTAATTTTTCGCTTTATAATTTCTCTATTAGGTATTCAGGGCACTTAATAAGAAAAGATTATATGATCTAGTTGATATCGACTGTATTAATCATACTGATTTTTGGATTAAAGAAGAAGAAGAACCATCGACTGATCTTAATTGCAACAAACTTAAAAGGCTATTTATGAAGAAAATGCATATGTCACAATAATTGAATTAAGAACATCTACTAATCGTCAATTCATACCTTATTTTGATCATATTTAACCTAAATGTACAATTGAAAATAATTTCAGACATTATTAATTTGTAATTTATTTGAATGCAGTAAAAAAAATGATTTATGTTGAATGAAAGTGTAGCTTACAAGTCTTTACATAACGTTAAGTAATTTAGAACTTTTGACAATGGTGAGACACAACTTCCTTCAAAAATACAACTTTAATTTTTATTGTTATTTTAAGTTTTATATTAGATTTATATTTAGTTTGAAGTATTAGATTTGATTTATTATTAGTTTATTATACAATAATAAACATTGGAGTATTATTTTTTATTTCAATAAAATATTTTATTTTTATAATTTTTACTTCTTACTTATTATATACTAATTTCATATCGATTTAATATTAATTAAACCTTTAAATTTAAACATTTTTTTGACCGGTTTAATATCCAATAATGTTTTTAAAACATTGCTTAATACCCTTCAATTCCAATTTATCAATATTCATTTTTACAAATTTGTTGAGTTTAGATCAATTCATTAAACCTACCACAAATTGAGTCCATATCAATAGTGCACTCTACACATGTGAAAGTCTCGAATCTAAAAATTAGGGAATGAGTCTCTTTAATCTGACCAAAAACTGTTGGACCGACCTTAACACATCTTATCGATTTTCGATGTGATTCCGCGCCATCCTTTGTTTCGTCTCGTGACAATGGTTTGCAGTGCTACAGATCGAGGAATCTTTGGGACTGAAAGTTGGAATATTCTTGAACTTAGAAGCCGGTCAAGTCTATGCGAGCATTGGGTGGGACTTGGTGTAAGAAAAAGCTAAATCATCATGCAACCTAACTTTATGTTTAATTTATTTTATTGGAAGTGCCATGCCATTCAATTAGTGTGTGATGGGATGCGATCTTCTTTTCCCAATAATTTTAAGGTGGGATCCATAGGAAAGGAGTTTGTAAGAGCATAACACCAATAGACGTGATTTCTCATTAACATTATCTGAATATTATTATTACAGTGTCAATGTTAAGAACCACGTAAATCTTTTCAACATGATTATGGAATAGCACGAAAAGATTTTGTATTGCAATTTCCTATGATTGTTGGGATCTTCAATGAAGATCACTGTATCACTCGTATGCTTTGATCACATTGAAATGAACTCACGCCTTTAATTTATTGAAGAAACACTAGCACATGAATTGGATTATTTTATTGCTAAGGCCTGCATAAAATTTGCAAACTCCTATACAGAACAAAATCTAGTCTTGATATAAGAGACTTTCTTTGGATTCAGTCACCATAGGCCTTCGAGCATGGCCGAGCGCTGTCATTGACAAGTCAGGAAAATTCTCTGTGCATGCCAATGGAAGTTAATCAATCACTCAACTCTTTTGCTTAGGTTTAACATTCCAAGCTCTCCAATAATAAACAACCCACATGCTTAGCTTCGTACAGAGACATGATCTGCGCTGGTCCTGCAGGATGGATCTTGTCGACGGTAGCTTTTGTCAGGTTGAATCTCTTCATTGGAATTCCAACCTCTGGTGGGGGTGACCTATTCGGTTGCATTTGCTTAGGGATGGCCCTTAGCTCTATAGTAGCTAACTAGGTTGTGGGCATTGGGAAACATGTCCATTTTTCACTTTTCAATGTATTGTCTTTTTATTGAATTTGTACTTCTTGAAAATTTGCATATCGATTCACCGTCTTACCTATAATTATATAAAATCCAAGGCAAATCACCAAGAGAGGGTATACTCTGTGTCAATGTAGAGTTAAGTGCATAAACTATTTCATTCGGAACTACACATATTTTCATTATGCCATTTTTAACAAAATTTTTAAATGTTCAAGAAAATTAACTCGTTTTCCCTACTAGTAAGATTCAAATAAAAATAATGACGTAAGTAACAAATTTATCTAATTATTATATCAAACTCTATAAAATTTTACCAAATAAAATATTAGCTAATCACTACTAGGAAAACAGATTAGTCTAGGTGTGACAGAATAATTCAACAATAACAACACCAGTAGAAATCCTGTTAAAACATTGAATTTTGAGAGTTTTAATAATATGCAGTTTTACCTCTAATTAATAAAAAGACTCTCTCTCAATACGAATGTGCAAACCTACTTAGAATTAATTAGAAGCTGATTTATCTTATTTCAAGTTTGTAACCTTTACTAGATCCGTGAGAGCCAAGCTGTAGAATTTATCTAAATCATTTGAAGTGCAGTGCAAAAACTATCTTGCATGTGTAGGTTTGTTTAAGTTTCTAGTTACTACTTAAGACAAGAACGAG
>JANZLD010000237.1:10411241-10426425 GCA_026413575.1 Erythroxylum carthagenense | reverse complement strand
GAATGAAAAGGATACCCTTGCAATGATATACCTATACCAACCATTAGTTTTAATTCCATTCCCATATCTTTTTTCTTAAACCCTCCAAACAAGCACCCCCTTAGTAATATACAGCTTTATCTCTAATTAATAGAAAGGCTATCTCTCAATACGAATGTGCAAACCTACTTAGAATTAATTAGAAGCTGATTTATCTTATTTCAAGTTTTTAACCTTTACTAGATCAGTGAGAGCCAAGCTGCAGAATTTATCTAAATCAATTGAAGTGCAGTGCAAAAACTATCTTGCATGTGTAGGTTTGTTTAAGTTTCTAGTTACTACTTAAGACAAGAACGAGACCAATAACTACAAGCCATTAAATCTTAGTTCCTCGTACTAGCATGACGACAGGCTAAATTAGTTGAGCTAGTCTTTGGATGGAACCAAAATCAAAATCCATGTTTTGGTTCTTTCATTCGGTGCATAGGATGAGATACAGCCAAAGGCAGTGGCAGTGGCAGTGGTCAAAGTAAGATAGCCGTACCAAATGCATTATTGGATAAAGGAATGTACCTATTCCACTCTCCACTAGCCACAGAAAAAGAAGATTAAAGAAAAAAGTATGAGAGTTGAGAAGTCCTAGAAAAGCAGTATTTGCCGCCTAAGGGGAAACACGGACAGGGGTCCATGTAGAATGTGGGTGTCATGCAATGTACTATATATGGTTGCCATGTCATATCATTCTCCTGGGTGGCACATAATGGCTACCCATTTATGGTGATTTAAACGGTGATTTTAAGCTCTTTTAGAGTTTTTAATTAAAAATATTAGAATTATAACCACAAAGATTGTAATTTATTTTAATTTAAAATAATTAATATATTAAAATTATATAATATTAAAATTAAATTTATTATATAATTTTAAATTGTTAATTTGGAAAATAATTTATTAACATATTTAATTTATAAATTGTTACAAAATTTTAATTTAATATGCACCAAAATAAACACTCCAAGATTTCATATTAATTCAATAGTTAACAAGATAATCCATTGAAATTGATGATCACGTGTCTTAGATATTGTTTTATTAGTATGCCAAAGTTGAACGATCATTTCTTCTATAGGATTCATGATATCGCATTGATTAATACTTATAAAGAAATGAAAAGATATATTTATTACGATAGTTTGTCTAATTTGAAGTATGATAATAAATACATAATTTTGACCTATCTTTTTTTAATAATTAATGTTTCAGAGGAATCTCTTAATTTTTATAAATTTTAATTTTAAGGCCATGATCATCTAACATGTCGATAATATATTTTAATTTTCTTAATTTTGCCAATATATCATGAACCGAAAAGGACCAACGTAACCTTGCCTTGATTTGTATTGAGCTTTTAATTCTTCGCACATTATGTGTGAAGCCTGTTGACTAGTCAAATTTATTAGTCTCCAACTTTATAAATACGAAAACAAAAATTTTCGAATACACCTAAAAAGTAATAATAAAACAGTTAGGTTCTGGTGATAATTAGGCGGGAAATCAATCAATCGTGTTAGGAAAAAGGAAAGCTGTTGACAGTGACTGCCCAACGTTGGACAGGTCTTACTGAGAATTGACGGCGACTAGATTGGGCTGCCCAAATTGCCAGAAGGGTGGAGGATAATCAGCTCCTGTCTTGTCGTTTTCTGCTGCCCGGTCTGAGTCAGAGAAAGTCGGGCAACACGTTCTGTGCCTGTCTCCGGACGGCACGCGCGGTCAGGTATGTATCTATCTTTGTACTTGTAACATAACACCCCCCAAAAAAGTAGCATATTACTTTTAGACCCATAAATTAGAATAATTCTCAATGTTATTTCTTTTGAAGGCAAAGTTTACAATGTTACTCTAAAGCTAAATTGCCATTTATGGTTATTAGGTAAAATGTTTAATTGATTAATTCTAACTAATCTAATAACACAATAGACCATACTAGTCTAAGCTCAAGTTTGCAGAACTTTCTAAATAAATTCACTTATGTGAACAAAAATAGGTTCAAAAAGAATTAGAATTCTGAAGCTACTGTGCTAATTCCATTAATGAAGGATTTTCAAATATTACAAAAATAAAATTTTAAGTATACACAATAATTTATAAAGTATATTTATGAATAAACTACTTAATGTATGAATAATTAAAAAAAAGTGATAGAATTGAATTAAGTAATAGTTTTAGGAATTCCAACTTAAAGGGGATCCAAATGTTCTACCACTTGAGAATTGTGAACTTTCCATATTGATCTTGTTAGAACCAAAATTAAGATTACGTTATTGAATAAGATAAGCCAAAGGGAAGAGCTGCAGAATTGTGGACAGAAGTAAGAAGACAGGTATATTTACTTTTGCAAAGGCATAAAATTTCTTTCACACGTTGCTTTTAGCTTTCTTTCTGCACTCACATTTCGTTTTCGCCTCTGCCGTGTGGTGGGGGGCTCCCTGTTATGTTCAATCTACAATGTGTATGACGAGCAGTCAACGTTTTGTTAGTACTACCAAGGCACTGTGGTTGTAATATATTTGCATCTCCTTTTTTCCTGCAAACTTGAACAGGCTGCAGAATTATTCAACATTTGTGGCTATTTTGGTCTACTTCTAGCGTTGTTTCCAATAGAAACCTTGTTTTGGGGTTCAACTTATGTTTTCTTGATTTACTTTTTAAAGCAAGTACTTGCTTCGCTTAACTTTAATTTGTTATCACTTCAACAATTTCACATTTACTTCCGTCTATATATAGATGAATTATTTAAATATAACTATAAATTAATCTCAAATTAACTTTGTACTTGATTTCGTGTTTCTAGGGTTATTGAAAAATTTAATTTTAATTTGTTGGAAAAGAGAAGGATTTGTAATTAGTTAACAGATTCCAAGGGTCTTTGTCAAAACAATTAGACCAATATCTTCCGTTCTCGTGGTGCACTATAGTGTATACGGTACTGTTATGTCTTGTCTTTGATTGTAAGATACTCATTCAATAATTAGCATATGTCTCTGTTCATGATAAGGAAAACTGGAAGAATCCCACTAATATCCTTATCTTTACGTTCATGGACATTTCATAGAACTTGATTGTTCGAAATGGACAGTTGCCTTTTTTTTTTTTTTTTTTTACTAGTTGTCAACAACAAAGAATATTGATTAATTAGTGTGAACATGAAAGTATTGAGAGAACAAAAGCTTAAGACAACCATTGATTAATCCCAACAGATGAAACATAGTATTCCATTTGTATTAATTTAACGTAGGTAGGTCCAAAAGTTAATTAGTTGGTCCAAAAGTTAATCTGTTTACTATACGTTCTTAGTTTTTTTATGTCAAGACTTTAGGAGTAGTTATTGGGAGGTGGATTATGAGATGAAACTGGGCAATAAGGGGATTGGTCAAATAACATATTATCTTGCAATCCAAGTGATAAGATTTAGTCCACACGACTAATGATCTCCATGTTGATGGATGGTGATTGAAAAATGGTTCCACATATTCGAGACATGTAGGCCCCTTTATTTACCCCATGGCTCAATCCATCTAGTTTCTCTTTTCACACATCTACTTTAGTTACCATTCACACGATTGACGCTTATTAACACCCTCACTCCACGTAAATGGAAGGTGGTAATTAAGTTCACACTAGTTTTAACGTTGACTGTTGAATTGAACACTTCTAACAGAAACTTTACCATCAAAGAAGAAGATAAGGGTTACATCACAGGTGATTTTTCAATTTGTCTTATGTGCCCAGTGTTAGGTAAAACAGTGTAGATATAAACCCAATTACATCTAGTCTTCAAGTCCAAGTCTAGCTTCTCTTGAATCTTTTTTTGTGGTTCTCTTTAGTCCGTCGTTTTATGAAATTCCTCTTTAGCTTACCGCAGAACATCTTTCATATAACTACTATGCTTTGACTTAGTACAGTAAAGAGTTGAGTCAAGAACTAAGAATCAGATCCTGAATAAAAGTACAAATTATGGTATGTTACGGTACATATGTAGTAATTGACCCAATTAAAGTAATTCTAAATTGTAATAATTCTTAACAACCATATGAACAACACTGGGTCTGCAATCATTTTATACACACAACTTTGTTTTTTCGATTTAGTTTGAGGATGGTGGTAGGTACGATGGGGAACTGAACATAATAGCTTAAGACACCAGCGACCATAGAAGAGCTTTTTTCCCATAAAGAAATTAGAACATGTGTTCAAACTCAAATTTCTCCTCATTGAGTTAGCTGAAATTTACAATTTGCACAAATTAATATTAACTACAACATGACTCAATCCTATCCCAACAACTTATGGTTGTTGAAAAGATCCCACGTTGTCACCTTCACTTCAATTCACATATGATCCGCTTTTTGGGTTGATCTTGTAGTCCGACTTCATCTTTTTTCCAAGCAGCTCATCTCCGTCGTACATTTAAGAGGAGAAAATTGTCCATGGATAGTTCTACCACAAGCTTTCCTGGAAATTGCAAGATACTTTACTTTTTTTTTTCCAGGAAAGCTGATGAAAGCATAAAATGGTTTTGAAGCAATGAACTAGATAAATGTATTGAAATTTCTCAGAAATGATCATTTCTCTACTGCCACAAGCATGATGTCCAGCATCCAAGCAAGATGATTCATGCCAATCAACTTTAATGCACATATTTAAAATCAATAATTAAACACGTGTAAATCATTATCTGTGGATTTAGAGTCACTCATAAATGTGTATAATTAAGTAGTAGCACACTCACGCACACTCCCTTACAATGGTTGTCATATCCTGATCCTGCTGTTGTCTGTAGGGAAAGCTAAATTCAAGCCATAACTCTCGGGGCAGTGGCTTTATAGTTGAGGGTAGGGACAATTGGCTTTACACGTTTTTCCATGCGATTTGCCCTCTCCTTGAACTTGTAATGATGGATTTTGAACAGCATCTTCAGGAAGGAAACACAAAGCCCCAACAAAGATTATTCTTTTAGAAAACTTGATTACTATAATCATTATAAATTCTCCCTACTCCACTTACTCGAGTCTCAGTTTATTTATGTCAAGAAAATCGTATGCAGGTATGATGCAACATATCATATGGACGATCCTAATTACGAAAAAACCCATCATCTTATTGGTAGAGACCAATCCTGCACTGTTTTTCCCTTATTTCCTTATCAATTACAATGAAAAATTATCTCAAAATAAAGAGTTTGAAAGATGATGATGTCTAACTTAGTATACCGCTTAAGTGCTTCTTTCTCTAATTGATTTGAGTTTTAGCTACCCAAAAGGCAAAAAAATTAAATAGAGATCAAATAGATAGATTTTACATGAAAATGATAAAAAAGAAAAAAATATTTGTCATGCGAATACGAAATTATTGTTTAATTGCTTATATTTAAATTCAAAAGAAAACCTTATAATCGATCATCTACAGCTCTTGATCGTTTTTCTGACTATTATGGAATCGTTAGCATAATAATGGTTTCTCTTGTTGAATACTTGAATATGAATTTCGGATGAACACAAAGGGTACACTAGGCAACGAAGATAACTCCATTCGCTAGCCTCTAAAAACCACCTACCACAAACTTCCAAATCCAAAAGCACTTGTTTTTATGTGATTAGATTAAAGGTGGCTGCTTTAAGAATGTAATGTCTATAATAGAGTTCCCATCCCTCTATCATCTATTCCTTTACACCCACAAACACACTGGCTGCCAACAAAGCCACATTCAACTGAACTTACAAAGGCAAGTCATGTTTCCACCTACATCTTCTCTTTCTCTAATACATGGAACAAAATCTACTTTCTTTCTTTAGCTTTACCCACTAACAAAAAAGAAAAGACTCAACTTCTTTGCTTTTCTTGTTTTTGGATTGTTGTAGATCCACAAAGTAGTAAAGATGATTCAAGAGCTCTTGGGAGGCGCTGGTTTAATTGGAGGAGAGAGGAAAATTCCAACCATTTTAGAGGGCATACCTTCTGCTTCTGTTTCTCAATCTCCTTCACCTTCTCCATCTTCTTCTTGCTCTTCAACAAGCACCACTACACCTACCACTGCTGCTACTTCTTCAGCTTCAGAGAACTTGAGATGTCCGCGATGTGATTCTACAAACACCAAGTTCTGTTACTACAACAACTACAATCTGACTCAGCCTCGTCATTTCTGCAAAACTTGTCGCCGGTATTGGACTAAAGGCGGTGCTCTGAGGAATGTTCCAATTGGGGGTGGTTGCAGAAAGAACAAGAACACGAGCGTATCTGCTGCATCAGTTGGGAAACCTAGCACTAGCAAGATGAAAACTTTCGCGTCTGAGATTGGAAGATCAGGTTTTGGAAATGGGTTTGCTCATGAGCTTTCGTCTAGCCCAATTATGTGGTCTTCACCTCAAAGTTCTCATCTTTTTTCCCTACTTAGAGGCAACCAAAACCCTAACCCTAACGCTAGTGCACTATCTAGTTGTATTTCTGTGAAAGAGGAAGGTGGTATAATCGGAACTCACATGTTAACTGAACCAACAGTTACAACAGTTGGGCTAAATGCTCGAACCCTATGCTTGGATCCTCTCGGCCAAGTTCCTTCTCTTGGTCTTTGTAGCCCTTTTTGGAAAAATTGTCAAAACCAAGTACAACAGCACCATCAAAATGGTTTCATAGTTGATGAAGCTCAAAACTCAGGGCTACAAGAACTGTATCAAAGGCTCAAGTCATCGACTAATTGTTATACTGAGAACCCTCAGGTTGTTCTAGGAAATGCAGCTTCTTCATCAACGTCAGCATCTTCAACGATATTGGAGTCTGCACAGGTGGCTGGAAGTGAACTGGGTTACTGGAATCCGGCATTTTCATGGTCTGATCTTCCCAACTAATGGTGCATATCTACCCTTTAATTTTATTTTGCTTTATATTATGTTTTTAAATCTTTCCTTCATTTCTCTAGGATGTTACATTGGGGTGTGGTATATCGATATGGTCGTAGGATCACAAGTTTCTTTTTGATGTCTTAATTATGTATGGGGTGTTTCTTAAGGTGTGTTTTTAACTTTTGAGGCTGTACCAACTACCAAACCAAGGACCAAGAAGTGGTAAAGGTAGTATATATTAGTGCTTCTTTAGTACTGACTACTCTTAATCCTGAAGAGTGAATCCATTTTTGCATATTTATCAGCAATTGTTCCCCTTCTTTATCGTCGGAAACTATCCCAAAACCACCGGAACTGAACTTTTTGTGGGTTGATATTCTTTGAAGAAAGAAAGACGAAAGATTTATGAGGATATAACTTAGAGTTCTGCTAGGTTTTTAGCATAAAGACATCAAAACCATTTCGTTCCTAGTAAGAATAAAGATCGTAAGTGTATAGTAACGCCGTGACATGAGACTAAAATATCAAAAAAGAGTAAAAACCTTCACATGATTTTACTGAATGTATTCCTCTAGGTTGACTCCAACTTTAGTGCTGGTTCAATTAATTTTTCATATATTATATGAGAAGATGGGTAGTGGTATGCTGCTGGGTGACATAAACATGAAGAATCTTTCATGAATTTGTATTGAAGATAAATGGGCGTGTCTTAAAAAGCAGCATTTGGGAACAGTTTACCAGAAACAGCAATTTGATTCTGACAAGGTTTGGAAAGAATGATTCCGCTCTGCAGCCTTATCTAATTGAAGCCATTGCCTCTCTCTTTCTTTCTGTTTCTGGCTCTGCTCTTTCCATTCTCTTGGAAACAGACGCTCCAAGATTTTTCCCGTTTCACAACAACTGCAGTTTAGTCATCAGCAGCAGCTAAGTCCCTATCCGTATTGCTCACCCGATTGTATCATTTCGCGTCAGTCATATCACATAGCTCCAGTTTAGTTATCTCTTTAATACGTATCTGTAATACATTATTATACGATCGGATTCAAACGAAAACTTTCTTCCTGCATTAGTATTGAAAAAGAAATAAACTTTTGCACTTCTCGATATTCCAAAAAAGGGTAATTTAAATCGGAGCCAATATTGCAAGGTAAGGAGAAATTGCATTCTTACTTGATGGCTATTTTTGGGATCCCTTCCTTTCGTTTGAAAGTCAAACTTTTTATCTTAATAATGTAGCTTAACTTTGAAGTAGGCATCAATTACAATGTTGATTGAATAATTAGGGTGAAGAATATAGTAAATTAATAACTTCTATCATATAATAAATTTTTTTATAATTTTATCAGAGAACATAAAATAATAATATTTCTCTTAATTAATAAATCTTATATTATTATAATATTATTAATTTATATTATTTTTTAATGTAGTATCATTTGACATCTCAGTTCACGTTGATATTTTATTTCTTGCTGACAAACATAATGGCCAGAAAGTAAACAAAAGCTGCTAACGGATTTTCACGATATGCATGAAAGACCAAGTCACTTCGTTAGTTAGAATTAGTATACTTAGTTAACAAGATATCGATGGTTCCAAGTGTAATTAAAAGGCCAAGCATTTAGAGGGGTAGTAGTAGTGAAAAGTGAGCACTTAGATGTTGAACGAGGCTATGTTAGACTGATGCTGCAACTAATTTGTAATAGTTCTACAGTTCAATGATTTTTAGTTTCTTAGTATACGTAGGTTAAACTTTCCTTATTATCAATAACTCACTATAAATTGTTGGGATTTTACCAGCTTCCATTTAAATTTAACAAGAGATATATACTATTTATTCAGTTGTTTGATTTGATTAACTTCTGTATAGCTTAACTTGTAAAAGAATTATTTCAGAATAATTAGTAATTAATTGATCTCAGTTTTGTTGTTGTAGTTAGTAATTAATTGGTCTTGATGAATTTAGATGACATTTATGTCTAATCTTTTACATGAAGTAGTGCATTGATTTAATTTATAGTATAAGAGTTAGTAGGTCCCATGCAGTCCTTATATATCTTGCTCAAGTCCAAACTAAATGCATCGATTGAATTTAGTGATGTAATAAGAAAAGAACCCACAAGCTAAAGTTGATGGGATTTATTGCAAAAATATATATGAAGAGGAAGGAATCTTGCACAATAAACTATGGAAACTTCGTTCATATCTAGCCCTCTCAATTTCCACTGAACCTATCTCCAATTGTCTTGAAGCAGTAACACCCTCGTAACTGATTCAAGAACACACTCTTAAAAAATAAAAATCAAATAAATAAAATTAAGGAATCGAAAGTTCTAAGGATGTTTAGCCAGGCCACAGAACAATGCATTAGCCGGGATGTCATTCTCAGTGAGCAAGCTCTTCTCGTTATTCCAAACTCGCACGTACAGTTGCTGCCCTAGATATCGCTGAGCCCACATCGCTGACCTCAAGTTCCACATTCCTTTGTTGTCCAGAGACACCAATACTGCTGTCCAGGATAGAGGGTATACCTGTCAAGTGCCAATTTCAACGTGCCTCAGCTAATCTTCTTTATCCTCACAATCACCATTGCAAGCTTCTTTAATCTTTATTGTCTTAAACTTCTTTTCGTGATTTTTGATCAGGTTGAAGAGGTGCATTTGGCGGATCTCAATTCTATGTTTACTTGTCCCTTTAATCGTAATTGAAGTTTTAAATTGTGAATTGCAAGCTATAATATAATTAAAAATAATTACGAGAAATGCACATAACATGTGCAGATAATAAATAATAGACAACTCACAATACTAATATAAGTCGACACTATAGCATTATGATTTATTGTGAATTTCAATATAAGACCTTACTCATAATATAATTCAATTTTATTATTTTTATAAAACAAAATTAGTAACTCCTCCACCTTCCTAATAATTAATGTCGTGTAAATTGCAAATTATTTGTTTACTTTTTACAGCTATAGGGGCTTATAGTTTATTTCATTTTAGAATCGAAATTTAAGTACCTGAACGGTGTGTCTGGGAATACCATCGTCCATGTTGTAGCGTTCTTTCATGGTTTCATTCCAAACACCAGACCCGTATCTACAGAATTTTGGAGCCACAGGTAAGAATTTATTCACAGAATCTTGTATATAGTTACTTATATTTACTAAGAGTAAAAAGCTACATAACTCTATTCAATATTCATATTTGAACATTAATTAAAGTCAACCCACATGCTCATTTCCTAGAAATATGCTAATTAATTAATTTCCGCAAAGAATGAAGTTAGCAAACCAAGATATTGAAGTTTTACCCGACAACGTAGGCACTGTATCCATCAAAATGCCAAGAGTGGACGATCTTCTTCTCTGTGTTTTGGAAAACAATCTCTACGAAGTCATGAAGCGTAGTGCCAATGACATAAGTTCCCAGCACGGGATTGCTGTTAGTTGGTTTATCAGGAACAGGATTCAGCCCGAAGACACCAGAAATGTTGTACCAGTCAGCGAGCTTCAATGGCGTGGTTGGATCCACATAGGAGATGCTGTTAACAGCATAACGCAATTTGTTGTTGATCAGAGCTTGTGTGTTGGCTAAAATGATTGTCCTGACAATATTTATTTGCTTATAATGGAATGAGCCCTGAGGATTAGGCCTCGCTGCATTTGCTGTCAAGTTCAGCCTGACAAAACAAATAACAATTTATCAATACCTGAAACACAATGAATAAAAATGATATCTATTTAGTGAAAATCTTTCTAGCTACCTGATGGTCCTTGCCTGCTTCATCGACCAGTGAACATGGTACGTTGGACCAATAGGCAATGGTAAAGACGGTGGAGTGTTTGAACCGGCATAGGCAAGAATTGCAGTGGTGTTAATGAAAGGTTTAGTGAAACGGGTAGAGGCAACAATGTAGTAGTCCTTTGGATTCTCACTTAATGTAACCAAAACAGCCACGGATTGACCGGCATGAATGTCAATAGTACTGTACTTTTCTTGCAAGGTATGAGCCCCTTCTACTTCTACAAGGGTCATTACATGACCCTGGATTCTGAAATTTATTGAGGTCGCAATTCCAACATTTGACACTCTGAACTTGTAAGTTTTACCTAAAAAAAAAAGGTTGGTACATTCAGAACTCTCACAGTTAGTTTCTGCCGTCCTAATTGTCTTATCTGAAGAGTAGTTCAAGTATAACTTGACTAAAATTACCTGATTCACCAGTGAAACTTGCACCTTGGGAGAGCCCATTTATAAGAAGACCGTCAGGAGGAGGAAGAGAAGTGCCATTGTCCAGGTTTTGCTGCAATCTCTGTATGGACCGGAAGTGTTTTTTTTTTTTGGGGACAAGTTAGCACTATAGAAAGCAACATAATTAGTTTCAGTAAAAAAATGAGAGAGATAATTCGATGTCAAACCTTGTGGTCGGTCTTGTACCAGTCACCGATAAGCAAGGTGAACTCAGCGTCAGGAATAGGGTATGGAATTGCAATCACAGATCTTGACTGGATATTGAAACCTCCAAAGCCACCGGCAGCTCTATGCAGTGCAGTAGAAGGGAAATAGGTGTATGTTCCAATCTGGTCTTTTGTCTGGAACTTGTAGGTCCAGTTGGAGTTAGGAGGGATAGGACAATTGGTCCCCATCACTCCATCTTGCCATGAAGTCTTTCTTTGTTTAATTCCATTCCTGATTAATTAGCACCAGAAAGTTCTTGCCTGTGAGTCCTTTTTACGATCTTCTACGCACAAACTAGACGAAGTCTTGGTTATATAACATTGTATTGTGCACTAACCATGTTATGAGGAAAGGTTCATCCAAATTATTGATGACATTTACAATTATGTTGTCGTTAGTCACGCAATCAATAGTCGGGCCAGGAAATTGTCCATTGATAAGGATTCCCTGTAAGAAATAATTGTACACGTACAATCCGGATGAGGCTAAACATGGGGAATAGAAAGTGTAACAAATCACTAAAACTTGTAGTTTAGTATGGAAGATTAGAACAAACTTGCGTGAAATGTATAAACGAGTTAAGGGCTCATATTAACCTACCCTTTGACGACTACCGAGTGGAGCAATGTCTCCATACGTCACTGTCCATGTGTAATATCTGTAGGGGTCTTCAGCTTGCACACCAATGCCATTCAGCAGAGACAATAGTCCAACACAAAAACACAGGATACTGCCCTGCCTCATCTGAATGTAATATGTTCCCCCGATTCCTAGAGTCCTGTTCATTTAGACGTATGTAAAATCATCACAACTTAAGAGGAATATGATCTTCAAACTCAACTCACATTTGAAGTAAGGAGAATTAGATAAGTAAAAGACATGTACCAAGGTAAGAACTGCAAACTGACTCCCTCAAAGACGCAAAGTTCCTTGAATGAGAGGATGAAGCTTACAAGTACATGTGAACAGACAAGGCAAACCTCTATATAAAAGAAGTGTGTCAAGATCCTGGAACCTACGCATCAAGACTCATATTTACTCCTTCACAACTCACTTTGAGCTCATAATATCAAGTGCTTAACTAATTTCTTGGAAAGTAACATGACAAACAATGTCAACCCTCTTAAGTTTACATTTTTTTTATAAAAAAAAAATATGGGAAAGCAGAAAGACTAATAAAATATGAAAAACTAATCTAAGGCATGCATGGAAGAATTTGGTTTCCTGGTGACGGTTAGAAGAAAGATGCAAGGAAGCGAAAGCCACTGCGGTGGGAGCGGACGATAACATTAATCCATTGCAACTCAATCAACTTGTTTAAATGTCAACAGATTAGTGTATGGGTTCAAGAAACCGCGTATACGTAATTGATGCATGTGATGCTGCTTAATGCATGAGAAGTGTGACACCCAGATAAATAGTATAGAAAACTTGTCTTAATTTTTAATCATGTTAGTCACATGATAAAGAAGCGAATTATATGATTGAACAAGACCAAAGACAAGCGACGGTGGCGAGTGGATCACTTGCGTCTTTTAGGGTTTCTGCAAATGTTTATTGCGATTCCTTTGACTGCATCGGTTTCATTACCATCATCTGTGTTGTTATTTAGCACACTTGCCACACCCAAAATGATATGTACAGCGTTTCAGTTCAAAGAATTTAGAATGATGCGTTAACTTCTAGCTTCGTAAAATTCGTATTTGATCCAGCAAATAATTTTATTTAGTTTAATGAGATTTGATTTGTATGAATTATTTAGAATAATTTTAACAATTAAAACTCATAATTCAGATTTAATTATCGGAATCAAGGATCTAAGTTTGAGTATTTGATGATAGGCGTAGGTCCACGTTGATAGTCATTTACGTACAAGAGGAAGTAAGATACTAGGATTGATGATAATATCTCATATGTCCACTTTACATTTCAAAGAAAAAGTGATAATATTCTATTGAGGTTCCAAAATTCAAAGATGTCATCATTAATAATTGTCCAAATATGAACTTTTATTTTTTCAATTTATTTATAATTTAAAATTTAAATTAATACATACGTGTAAAGATATATATGGAATTAAAGATATTAAAATTTATATAATTAATTTAATATTAGCTTACATATTAAAGGATTTTATCATTTTACTATTTATACATAACTGTATATATGTCAACTAGAAATCAAATTTCTGGAATGCAGTCGTGTTCAACGATGTATGCAAAAGTTTAACTTAAAAAAATAAATTTTCAAAGAGAAGAAAAATTAAAAAAAGATGGATGCAAAAAAAGATTAATAAATTGAAAATTTTACCATAAATATTCTTATGGAATTGTAATCCTTAATTAAGTATATATATATACTAAGGACGACTGTGATGGACAACTACGAAATTCTATCCTATCGTCCATTTCATGAAAGGCTGGGATTGTTTTTCGATCACGATGTGACTTAAATAGTTATAGCCATGACTGCCATTATTTATTTATTTTTTCTGACGTTCTCTTCCTACTTCTCTGTTTTCGTTATCTGTCAATGAATAAAGTCAAAGCTCTTTCCCTTCCCTTCTCTACCAAAACTCCTCGTACCCTTAGATCGGAACTATTTTTGAAAAAAAGGATCAACATTAAACATGAAAATGCTCTCAGCTGTCAAGCCAGATAGAATTGATATTCAAAAAGAAGTATAAATAGAAAAAGTTATATAAGCATCAAAAGACGAAGAGAAATGACTCGCAGAAGGAATCGCTGAAGTTTAACATAGCGCCTTCTACATGCATTTCATAGTTTGGTACTTTTACTGACTCTAATAGGATAAGAAAGAAGGTGGTGGTTAGTGGTTAATAGACAAGGCTTTAAAGGGAAAGCAAAAGCAAACGACCAACAAACAAGTCCAAGAGAGAGAAACTATGGTTGGTCATCGTAACTCCACTTTTTATGTCGATTATGACTCCAATAATGGCTTTGAAGCTTTCAAGTTTTAGCTTTTTTCACTCACCTCACTTCCTCCCAACCAAAAAACAGTCTCATTTTCCTTTCTCTGTCTGTCTTTTTTTTTTTTCCTTTGGTTATGCTTTATTGATGATCTTATGTGCTTGTGTAGATTTTTTGAGAAGATAATGATAAAACCGCTTCGGATGGATTTGATTTCGTTGACCGAATCAAGTTACTTTCCAATCAATGAAGAGAGAGAATGTAGCGAGGGCAAGAATCATGTAGAGAGGATTTTTGAAGTCCGATGAGGAATTTGCTCGAATGCTATAGTTCGTTTATCGGTTTTCATAATTTCAACATTATTTTATTTTTTAGTAATGTTAAGTAATGTGTTGGGTTTGGTATTTAAAGGTTGTTGATAGAAATTAAGATCTTTTCTATGTGTGATTGTTTATTTCGGGAGACCCAAGAAGTAAAAATAATTTATGTCCTCTCTAATCTTTCTTAACTATATGGATATATTGTAACATCCCGTTAACTGCTATCAAGGGTATTATGGTAATTTGGGACTGACTGATAGGATTGCACTGCATTCACTGACTAAGCATGTTACTGGCCTCTAATTATAGAGGAACAGGCTTACTGCATATGCATTTATTCATAGGTACATGCATTCATGATTTTCCGGTATTGATTGAGAGCTTGCACTGACTGGACTGATTGGACTAATTGGATTGGGGATTAATTGATAAAATAGTGTAATTGGGTGAAATTGACTGATTTAGTACTGGTTATGGGTGACTGGTAATTTATGGAGACTTATAGGAAATTTTCGAAAAATTCGGGAGAAAACGCCCGGACCGGAAATATTTGAGAGACTGACTGATTGACTGTATAGAACTGAAAGAACTGT
>JANZLD010000237.1:10369787-10401238 GCA_026413575.1 Erythroxylum carthagenense | reverse complement strand
CATATGGATTTGTTATTTTCTTTGTTTTCAATTCAAGTATGAGTAGCTAGTTTTCTTATCTTGGTTGAGGGATCCATATTACATGTTATTATGGTGAGATAATCTGGATATTTTTCATGATTGTTGATGAATATTGGATATTTTCAGATCTGTCTTTTTAATTCGATTCGTTAGTTTCTAGGTGTGCAACTAGAGATTAATTAGTTCAATCGCTAGGCTAACGGAATATGACGTTCAATTTCAGTAATCATAAGTAGCAATTAGGATTAACCTCTCTACATTAGAGTTGGAAAATTCTAAGAAAATGTCCACTTGATTGCATGTCGTACATGTTTATCACTTATCATTGGTTCTTAATGCTGTTATTCAATTTACCTATGATCGTATCTAGGTTATTGTTTAATAAGATTGCTAGGATACATGTTTCTAGTCATTACACTTAAGAGAAGTTTCCCCAATGAATGTTTATTAACAATTTCAATTTTATGTCGAGGATCCATAATAGCATGATAATATTGGTGACCCGAAACCAAGGTATTTTCTCATTGATTTTTCAGATTTAATTATTGCTTTCAATTTGTGATTTTTCTCATAATTTTCGTATATTGCCGTGAACCAAACCCCCTTCTTTACTTTTGTTATTTGTCCTATTTGAACTCGCTAACCTTTACCGTTAAAAATTTCTCATGAGAATGATATCCGCTTACCGCTACTACATTAATTTGTTTTAACGGAAGTGATTTCTTTTATATTTGGTTGTAGGCGACAGCATCACCAGAGAGAGTGTCGTGGAAGGAGAGAAAAGAAGAGGAAGCTAAGCTAGATTTCAATTTTATGCCTTTTGTACCAAAACATGTATGAAGAGTAAGAATTAGATATTGCACTAAACATACTTCGGTATTTTGATGATATCTTGATTTGTAGAACTCCAAATGAGGTGATTCTTAATTCAAAATAACTAGAGACAGTAAACTACAATTGTTCTAAAGAAGTTATTTTGAAATTTTGATCCGAAGATTTCTAAAATCTGATCTGAAGTTGAAGGAATGAGTTTGATTTTGGTGACTAAGTGGCATGAGCATGCCACCCTTGTGAGATGCATGTTCAGATGTTATTTAGGACGTCGGGTACGTGTCTTACAAGGGCGGGGTGTCCATCACATAGCATATCCTTGTGTTCTGAATTTGAAAACCTATTTTGCTTTCATCCTACTCTAATTCAGAAGTAATTTGCTAATAATTAATTAATGACAGAAGAATTGTGTGTTCCTCTATTCTTATAATCTAAAGCAAGGATTTCAACTGAATCTTTGAGCAATCAAATAGGTTGCAAGAATTGGCACTTCTGTACTGCTACGTGAGCTGGTATTCTCTAAGAAATGTATGAGGTCAATTGGTTTTTAATAACTTGTTTTTGCATAAGTTTTGTGTGTCATTGCACTTAATTGTACAATTATGTAAACTATATTGCAAATTATATTCAAATAATCAGGATATTGTTTTTTTAGTCCCTCTAAGAAACTACTTAAAATATCTCATTTGTGCATTTTTTATGTTGGATAAGTGATGCAACTTTTACCTGCAAGCCTCAATGTTAAACTTACTCTGAAAATTGGGAATGCTTGCATGAACTTGTTATGATATTGGTCTAATTTATATGAACTACAACATAACTTTTGGAAATGATACATCTTTGCAACATCAAATCTCTCTGTTCTTTATAAAGCTTTACTTATGAACTGTTGTTATGAACCTATGTAAATTTGTATATGCATTTCCCATATGTTACATAATGGTTTTGTTTTTTTGTAGTGTATTGAATAATAATTTGTCTCAAGAAATATCTTCGTACTAAGCAGGCACTTACAGATCTCAAGCTTTTGATCCTTGTAAGTCCAACTATTGTTATTATATTAATACTGTTTTATTTCATCTCACGTAATGATTACTTTCCTTTTTATTCCTCTTTAGGAGTATATTTCACATAAACTATTGTAGCTTGCTTCTTGAGTGTTGGACATCTATTTTGTTTTGTTAGCTAGTTTCTATTCTCTTGTCAATTCAAAGTTTTTGTTTCATTAGATTGAAAGACTGATTAAACGATTGTTGCTTCCCTTATTGATAAATGTACATGCATATGCTATATTCCTTAAATGAATTGAAATGGGTTTGATGACCATTTGTATGTGGTAACTTATAGGAATATTTTTATTTATTCTCCTTGCATAAGCAATGTGCCTCAAAAACTGATTTGTGTAATGGTGCTATTTTTGTTAAAAGCTTTCAACAAGCTTATGAATCATGCTAGATGCCAAGAAGTTTTTTTTCCTAACTTTGTATACTTTATATTGCTTGTATTTCGATTCTAATAGATTCCTTATTTTTTTCATACTCATTGAACTATTCTGTCTTTTATTTAGGAGTTAGTTCATTATTCTGTTGAATTGTTTTTGACAAAATATATACAATTAAAATAGATGTTCCAGTTCCCATTACTACCAAAATATATTACTCTCAAAGGAACAATCATCTTCGGTCAGCAATTGGTAATTTGTGCCATACAGTATCAGCTAAGGTACCAAGTGATGGTGAGTATCAATGGAAGTTATAAAGGAATTTTAGGGTCAAAGGGGTGTTTCAAACGATCAAAAAGAATATATACTTAACAATAGGTTATACCCTGTGTTTTGTTATAGTTAATCTGATAGGAGGCCTTATAAGTAATCTTGTCACGGCCATCTTAAAGTTGTGTTCTTTCAAATAGTTAAAAGTAGGAAACAGAATTTTTACATAAAGTTCTTCTGGAGTACAAGGCATATATATGATTGTGAGGGCAAGTTAAGCACGACATATAAATCTAGTTATTAGATGTAAACCTTGTCCAAAATTTATTTTGCTTTTTCCTGGATAATAAAATGGACTCTTATTTTAGTGGTGAAGTAATATGGTTTGTCTAATTTGAAATAAAATTGTTTGATAAATTTGTGGTTGTTAATGTTGCTGATTTTTACATTTTTTCTCTTCAAACATAGTGAGGCTATTGACTTTTTTCCCTATTACTAGTGAAACAGAGACATTCTCCAATGAATAAACTTGATCAAGTTGTCACACAAATTTCCAGTATGGGCATGTAGATTTTCATTTTTCTTACCAATTTGCACCCATTTTGCATACATTAATTCATATGCTTCATAGATATCCTCCTTTTTGTCATCTGAACCATAGTTATCACTGTCATAATCCGAGGTTAGATTTTGAGCTGATTCATCTACTTTTTTCCCAAAAATTTATGATTTATCCATGTTTTCATCATCAATTTCTTCCTTCTTATTTATTATTAAGCAAGCAACTGGACTTTTGCTGTATAAAGCAACCAACGCAACACTTCTCACAAATTTTTCTTCACTACCATACTCACTTTCGAATTCATTCTCACTCCAAGTGCTAGTATAGGACTTCCCTTTTCTCTTCTGTGTTAGCGCATTTCGCTTACACATGTCCAAAGCCTTGATGTTTATGACATTGAATTTTTTTCACTTTTCTTTTACCTTTTTAACTTTTAGCTTTTTGTTTGAAATTACTACCCATCGTTGTGCCTAAAATCATATCTATCCTTTGTCGCTTTCTTTAACCACTTGTTGAAATTTCTTGTCAATAACTTCATGTCCTCATTCTCATTGGATTCATCTTTGAAGTCATTCACAATTTTACCAATCTTGGCTTGCAATGCCAATCCTTTGTTCCTCTCTTGTTTTCCCTTTAACAAATTCATCCCGAAATTGGTAAAAATTCCAATTACCTTATCCAATGACAATTCATTGATATCATGAGCTTCTTCGATTGATGCAATTTTCAGTATAAACCTTGAAGGCAACAATCTCAATGTCTTCTTAACCAGTTTTAGGTTAGAGTACTTCTTCCTGAGTTGATGTGCTTGGTTTGCTATATCAGGTAGTCTCTCTTGGAAGTCTTTAATGGTTTCGCTCTAGTCCATCTTTAACTCTTCAAATCTCATTGTCAATATTTGAAGTTTTGAGGCTATCACAAATTTCGATCCCTCGTGTATAGTTTGCAACGTATCCCACACTTCTTTTACCTATTCATAAGTTGATATCATTGAGAAGCAACCTTCATCAATGACACTAAAGATGGCATGTATGGCTTGAGAGTTTCCAAGTGCTTTCCCTTCTTCTTAAGCTCTTGTCCATTCAAATGGATCTTTCAGTACTACTTCTCCCTTGTCATCAGTTATAACTGGATGTGTCCAACTATGTAACATTAAGTTCCACGCTTTTGTTCCCTGTGCCTGAATAAATACTCTCATTCAAGATTTTGACTTAGGATAATTTGAACCATCTAATAATGGTGGCCTGATGATTGATGCCCAATCTCTTATAGCCATAATTGCAAAACACCGATTTGCAATAACTTGACGTACCAAGTTCTGATTTGGTGATCTGCTCTGATACTAAATGAAAATTTCCAAAGGGGTGTAGTATTTTGGCAAAAATTCTAGTTCAGTCACAGTTATTTCTAACTCAAGCGAAAACAAAAAAATTAAATGTAAAATAACAATCAACACCAAAATTTGTTAATGCAGTTCGACACGGCTTGCTTACATCTATGGGGCCCTCACCTAGCTTAATTATTTTCATCTGTGGTGCAATAATATTTTTACTCAAGGCATTATAGAGCCGACTCACCCAATTCTTGACACTATCCCCTGTCCTCACTACTCGTAAAAGTAAACCACACCCAATAATATGACCGCCTCGTAGTAATATAAACAAAGGATTTTCTTAATAGTATTTGATAATAAAGGATGAAAAAATAATTCAAGTGAGTGAAATAACAACGAACATAAACAAAGATACTTGAGAAAGAAAACAACTTCCCTAAAAACGTAACTTCGTTAACGAAAGAATAAGAAATTGTACATCAAGAGAATTTGTTGTGAAGCTTCAATATCATCATTGAAACATCCCACACACAGTAGCTAAAAAGTCACCATTGAAACAAACATATTTCCACCAAAAACGTTACAAACTATGAAGCTGTGAAAACATTAAGACTGTTGGAAAATTTTCACACAAAAATCACTATCATTGATAGCCCAAAAATTCCCTCACAAAAGACAAAAAACATAGCTCCCCAGTCTAGAAAAATCATCAATAAAATAAACGTTTCTTTACTGAAAAATTGTAAACAACGGAGCTGTAAAATTTACGACGCCTGTTGGAATTTTATGCACAACACCTTCACTCACAAATTACAACTGATAGCCACACTAGTAACACTCCTTTAATAGTAGATAGACCCATAAGAATCACACAAACTTCAAGGGAAAACACAGCTATCGAGTCTCCCATTCAATAACAAAGATAGCCCTCACAAGTCGTTCAAAACTAGAGAAAAATACAACTGCCAAAATCAAAAACATCAATGATTACACAACCCACTGTTATCGTTGAAGAGAAATGGAGAATACCTAGTAAAAATCACACATAAAGACCAACTCTGCAGCACTCAATGGTTATTCAACAATAGAGGAGTATATACCTATAGAAAAACCTAAAAGCCACCCTCAATTGACGTTTAAGAATAAAAGAAAACACAACTGAATCATACCAAGACCAAAATCAGAACACATCTACCCATAAACCCCATCAGCAACAATAGCCCAAAGAAGACACATGGCAGAAGACAAATTTAGCTTGGGTCACGTGATTCCCCAAGAAGTTTTCACCAAATAGAGTTCTATCTGTATACAATCTGGTACCAAATATTATCCAAGATGGCTTTAAGATATCAACCTCCAAGGCATACAAATTTTTTTATTAATTCACCAAAAAATGATAATTCCTAAGTCACAATCCAACTATAATTAACCAAACAAAGCTCCAAGGAATATGTTATCCTATCTTGACTAGTATTTAAAACTAGTCAATATTATCTTAAAATTTCAATTATCAAATAATGTCAAAATTAAATAATAAGATATCAACATATATCTTAACAAAAGTTAATCATCACTTTTGAATGATGGGAATATATTCTTCTTTAAATTGTATGCTCTAAAAATTTCATGCAGTTTTTAGACTCTTATAACATTAAGTTAGTAACGTGTGAAATCCATATTCCCTTCAGAATTTACTCCTTAATTTTTCCCAACATGTGAATTTCTCTTCCATTTTTCGTCTACCGTGTTTGTTTGTTTCATATGTCAAAAGAAATCCTTTACACAACCTACATAAATTGTAATGCTATTTAACCATCTGCAGGTTTCCTTTTTCCTTTTCGGAGACTCTTTCCTATGTCATCTTATTTATAATCTCAACATCGTTAGAGCAGTTCTATTTTTGAGCTCATTCAAGGTAGGCTTTAGTTTGAGCCCTGTATAGTGAAAAGGAAACACCACCAACAGTTTTCTTTCCCATGACCATAGAGATTGAAGTTTCATGTCAAGATCTTTTATAAAGTTGTTTAATAATTTTTAAGGGTATATGCAAATGGCCTTATCACTAGTTGGTCAAATATGTAGAAGTTGTAGAGAATTTATTGTACATGTAGATATAATCACTATAAGGATTTTGAGGTGTACCTTATTTTGTGTTGTAGATTGGATCAGGATGAATTTATCTATTAGATTATTTTTCTATTTTTATCTTTATGATGGTTTTATATAAATAAATGCCTAAGAATAAGGAATATATTTGAGTTTTTTGTTAAACTCCAACTCTAGACTCTAGCTCTATTTAAAGAGCTTTACAATGGAAGTTTAATATTATTATACATATAACTTCTTATCTCCAATTTCATAAATAAATTTATGCTCTAATAATAACAAAAATACAACAGTGTTTATATCCTTTGCCAATAGTTTCTTTGGTAATTCATTTTCATATAGCATACGCCTTGTTATTTCTATAACACTTCAATTTTTCTCTCAATTACATCATTTTGTTGTGGGATGTAAGGTGCAATAAGTTGGTGTTCAATACTAGTTTCTTCACAAAATCTGTCAAAAATTTTATTTGTATATTCTTTCCCATTTTTAGATCTTATTATATGGAATCTACAACTACTTTGATTTTCCAAAAATTCTTTGTATTTCCAGAATATATCAAAAACCTTAGATTTGGATTTAAACAAATAAATCCAGTAAAATATGGTAAAATCATCAATAAATGTAATATAGTATTTATTACCATTTAAAGATAATGTTTTCTGAGGTCCTTCAACATTTGTGTGCACTAGCTGTAACTTGTATGTTGCTCTCAATGTTGTTTAAGGGAATGATTTTCTAACTTGCTTTCCATATTAACAAGCCACACAATCAACTAAATTGTCTTCAAGTAATGGTACACTTCTGAATAAGGCATGTTTTTACGTGTAGAGAAGTCCAGCATGATGGAAATGTCCAAGCCTCTTGTTTCTTAATTCAACATTGCTCACAATGCTTAAAAAAGTTATTTGCTCCTCCTCCATCAGATTTAGGGTGTAACTTTTAGGTGTCATTTTCACCTTAAACGCATCTCTGCCTTTCACATATGTGATCAAACACCATTTATCTTTAAATATGATTTTAAAGCCTTTTTCAGCTAGTTGATCAACACTAAGCAAATTTTGGCTGTCAAGCACATATAAAACATCTATGATATTCTTCAAACTTGTCATACTCTCAATAGCTACAATTCCTTTTCCCTTGATTGAGATAAAATCACCATTTCCAATTTTCACCTTGGAAACAACGGTTTTATCAAGCTCTTTAAAGAGGCTCTGCTCATTGGTCATATGGTTTGTGTAACCGCTGCCTATCAGCTAAGAATCATTGTAATTGTTACTTGTGGCAAAGCATGAGGTAATAAAGAGTTAGTCCTCTTGGTTTTACTCTATAGACACCTTTGTCTCATCAGGTTAACACTTACAAATCCATTCTATATGCCCTATATTACCACACTTTTTGCACTTGACATCAAGCCTCCACCAACATTTTCTTAGAGGTCGATTTGTCTTTTTGTGGTGTGGACAAGATGGAAAAGCCTCATCTTTCTATTTGTTGGAGCCTTCAAGTTTTTTTATTGTTTTTCCTCTTCTTGTTCTTTTTGTCTTTGCTCCTCCTAGGTTTTGTGATTTTATATGAAAAGCACCTTGTACTGCCTCCTCTTTTCTCATAATTCTTCTCTACTCTAGTGCCTGCAAAGGACTTTCTAATTCTCCTAAAGAAATGTTTGACAAATCTTTAGATTCTTATTTCAAGTATAGTGACACGAATTTTTTGCATAATTCTTTTATCATGAAAATACTTGCTAAGAAGTTGTACCTTGTTAACAATGCTTAGCAACCTTTCAACATAGCCTTTAATAGTTTATGTCTCTTTTATGCTCTTCATCTCAAATTCTTTGATCAAGTTAAGGACTTGCATACCTTTGGTTCTTTCATTGCTTTGACATTCAGATTTGAGATAATCCCAAATATCTTTGCAAATTATAGATTTATAATTCTTATAAAAATCACACTTGACATAACTAAAAAAGACGAGCTTTCACTTTTGACTTCTTTGTCTTCCTCTCTTTGTGATTCTTCAGTTGCGTCGTTGCAAGATTTTCAAATAATTGAAACACTTTATAGTCTTCCTCTATAGCCTCCCAAAGATCCAAAGCTTCAAAGTGAATAGTTATCTTGATAGCCCATACTTCATAGTTGTCACCATCAAAAAATGGTGGTGCAACAGTTATGGATATTGTATCATCCTCCATTATGGTTTCACTAAACTAAAGATCCCTCAAGAAGAAGGATTTGATATCAATTTGTTGTTATAAGGGCATAAATGTATTTTATGAAATTGGAGATAAGAAGTTGTACGAAGGATAAACAACATAAGACTTGAAGGCTCCAACAAGTAAGAGGATGAGGCTTTTCCACCTTTCCACACTGGAAAAAAGACAATTCACCCCCAAAGAAAATGTTGGTGGCTCTATAGAACCAAACTTAATGCAAATGGTTCTATAAATAAATACAAGGCCAGATTAGTGGTGAAAAGATATGCTCAAGTATTTGGGGTAGATTTTTCATAAACATTTGCTCCAGTTGTATGTCTTGATATGATTAGAATGTTGTTAGCCTTGACTATGCATAAAGGATGGAAAGTTTACTATTTAGATGTAAAATTTGCTTTCTTGAATGGTTATATACAGGAGGAGATATTTGTGGAGCAACTAGAAGGATTCCAAGTCAAAGGACATGAGAAGAAGGTCCATAAGTTAAAAAAAGGCCTTGTACATTTTTAAACAGGCCTCTAAAGCCTGTACAACAAAATTGATGATCATATTCAAAACCTTGGATTTATTAAAATTTTAAGTGAAGCTACATTATATACAAAGCAAACATACGCTACATTAATGATAGTTTCTATTTATGTTGATGATTTGTTTATAGGAGGAAACGATGAGAAGCTAATAAAGGAGTTTAAAGCTAAAATGCTCGAAGTATTTGAGATGACTGATCTTGGCTTTGAGATGACTGATCTTGGCTTAATGACTTTTTTGTGGGAATGGAGGTAAAGCAAGATAAAGATGGGGACTTCATATGCTAAAGGAAGAATGCAAGGGAAATACTTAAAATTTTTCATATGTAGGATTGCAAAATCACCACTACTCTAATGAACTAGAAGGAAAAGTTCAGCAAAGATGATGGTGCTGATAAAGTGGATTAACATCATTATAGAAGCCTAATTGGTTGCTTAATGTATTTTACTACAACTAGACCTTATATTATGTTTGTAGTAAGTATGATTTCAAGATTTAACCATTGTGCCAGTGAAATGCATTTTCAAGCTTCCACAAGAAATGTAAGATATGTAAAAAAATATTATGGAATTAAGTACACTCATTATTAGAATTTCAAACTTCACGGATATTCAGATAATGATTAGGAAGGTTCGGTTGATGATATGAGGAGGGTGTTTTCATAATGTTCAAAGAAACAAAATGTTGCTGCTCAAAACACAGTTGAGGCAGAATATGTGGCAGCTACTACTATTATAAATCAAACAATTTGGCTCAAAAATATCCTTGCAGATTTACATATGGAGCAAAATGAGCCAACTCAGATTTTTGTTGATAATCAAGCTACCATTTCAATTTTAAACAACCCTAACAATCCTATTGTTTATAGCATGATAACCATTTTAAGATTAAGTTATTTTTCTTAAGGAAAGTGTGGAGAGAAGATGAAATATGTCTACTTTATTGCAGGATTGATGATCAACATGTCCTAACAAATACACTTTCAAAAGCCAGATTTGAAGAATTGATAAGCAATCTAGGAGTCTGGAACTATTAAGATAAAGAGGAGTGTTGAAAATTACCTAAATATCTATAGATTGGAATAGTATGACTATTTATCTTTTGGATTATTTTTCTGTTTTTATATTTAGGATAGACTTTATGCAACATTTCATTTGCGTTCTTGATGATGAATACAACATGAAGTTATCATGAACTTGTTCAAACCACAAGCTATATAGATACCATATGGCCTTCTAGCATTCTCCAAGCAAAACCTTCTAAAATGTGCACAAACATTTATATTTAAACCAAGAATACCAATAGAATTGCGATTTAAAATTTCACTGATGTACAATAAACATGTAAATGATCAATTAAACCCGCCTTTTGTTTTCCTCTCCTATTGTTCTGTTTTCCTCCATAGTCATACTCTTATGACTCAGAAGACAGATTACATTTGAATAGCCGGCCATTCTACTGATGACGTCCAATGGCTTTGCCACAAAGTAGAGCATTAGAAGGAATGTCGTATTCATTAGCAAAGCTTTTAACTTGAGTCCAGACCCTTAGGTATAATTGTTGCCCTAGATACTGCCTTTCCCATGTTGCAGACCGCATGTTCCACATACCTTGGTTGTCCAAGGAGACCAATATGGTGGACCATGAGTTTGGATATACCTGCAAGGAAATAATGCATGAATCACAAGCTATAAAATGTTGTTGGCGTATGGAAGGAATCGTTTATGCCGGATCCTTCGCTGATGGGAATATTATGTTACAAAAGTATCTCATTTACCTGAACAGTATGTCTGGTAAGGGCATCAACTAAGTTGTAAGTTCTTCTCTTGGCTTGTGTCCATTGTCCAAAACCAAAACTGTGCATGTTCAAAGTTAAATGTTAAGAGCTCATTAGACTCGCAAGAAGTGGATGTAACAGAACAAGTCTACTTACCCAACAACCCAGAAGTCATAACCATCAAGATGCCAGGATTGAATGGTGTTCTCATTGTTCTGGAAAACAACTTCTATAAAATCATGGAGGTTGGTGGGGATAACGGAGGTGGATATGTATGCAGGACCATCTGACGGAAGACCTTGGATGGAGTTCATGGTGAAGACTCCTTGGATGTTGAAGTGATCAGCAAGTTTTAGTGGGGTATCTGGATTAATATAGGAAACCCTGTTGACTGCATATCGCTGCTTCCCATTTATTAAAGGTGCTGAATTGCCCAACACAAACGTTTTAGTGATTGCTATCTTTCCATAATGGTACGAACCCTGAGGATTTGGCCTAGCTGCATTTGCTGTCAAATTCCACCTTCAAGGGAAAAAAAAGGATAAAATTATGAACACAAATCACCAACCATATAAAAATATCTGAGTCACATATCTCATCAAAAGCATCAATTTCAATTGTAATCAATACCTAAAAGTTCTAGCTTGCTTCATCGACCAGTGCACTTGGTAAGTAGGACCAACAGGCAGGGGTCCAGATGCTGGGGCCTTAGAGTTGGAGTAATGCAACACTGCAGATGCTGTGAGAACTTGCTTGGTGAAACGTGTTGAAGCAACAATGTAGTAATCTTTTGGAGCCTGATTTAGGGTAACTAAGACAGCTACAGATTGGCCAACATGCACATCAAGGGAGTCATAAATGTTCTGAATAGTGTGAGATCCTTCAACCTCCACTAGCTTCATTGTGTGGCCCTGGATCCTGAAGTTCAGTGAGGTAGATAATCCTACATTTGAGATCCGAAACATGTAGGTTTTACCTGAAGGGCAAAGAAGATGTTGGTAAAAAGACACAAGTAACTAACATAAAGTTCTTCATACGTTGGATATTGGGATTATTAATATGATAAATTTTCTAGCACTGACCTTGATCACCAGTGAAGGTAGTGTGAGTCTGGCCGTTAATTATGAGTCCATCTGGGAATGGGAGAGATTTTCCTGAGTCCAAAAATGTCTGCAGTATCTGCAAATATCAAGACAGCTTAAGGTGAACGTCAGGGATATAACAAAGTGGTTAAGTGATACGTAGAACCAATGACTTTGTCCAGCCAAAAGAAGAACCAAATAGCTTAATGAGCTTCTAGTGAAAGTTTATCTGATAATTTGGACTCAAAATATTGGAAAATTTAGATTGACATCTCAGAATGGAAATTATAAATTCCAATTCTAGGATCAAGTCCAACAGTGATTGCCAAATGCAAATTTTTTTTCAAAGATAAAGGCATTCAATTACAGCTCAAAACTTGGAAGGATGACGGAGAGAGTGGAGCTACAAGCAGGCTCAAGAAAATAAAGCATCATTTTTCATCTCCAAGTTATCTCACAGTTTTAACAAAAATCAGGTCTGCTCATAATGCACACAGTTTAGACATCCTGTAGCATTTTTTACAGTCGCTGGAGCTGCTTCCATGTTTCGCATAACTATAAAGTTCCAGTGAGGCCTAAAGTTCAAAAGTTAAACATAGAAATCATAACTAATGTGCTATAAAAGATTTAGCGAACCAATCGAACATCTAGCCAAAACAGAAAGTAGCGTTGTGTATCCAAGAAACAAATTGAAAAATTTTATGAGCAAGAAGTTGTTCATCTCTTCCTTACCGTGTGACTTTTCTTGTACCAATCTCCTATGAGCAGAGTAAAATCTCCACTAGGGAATGGATACGGAACTGGGATCCGAGGCCTTGCGTAGATATTGATTGCTCCATATCCTCCAGCAGCTTTGTGAAATTGTGTGGAAGGGAAGTAAGTGAAGGTTCCAATCTGATCCTTGACTTGGAATTTGTAGGTGTAATTAGAGTTCGGGGGAATGGGGCAATTGGTTCCCAGCACTCCATCTTGCCATGAGTTTTTCCTTTGTTTAATGCCATTCCTGGTTGTGACAATATGGTCAAAAGAATGTCTCATTTAGAATTTGAAATCCAATTGATCAGTAGGCATTGGAAGTTCCTACTTAGCAAATTTCATCGATACAAACACAAGAAAGAATCAAATTCAGGAACTTCGTTAGAAATTTGTAAGTGCAGAATGCAGGGGAATGATATAAAGCAAGAATCTTTCTGGGTTCGTTTCAGCAAGCCGGTAGGAAGCAACTCTAAAGCAGCAGTTTACTAGGCACTGTATGAACTCATTCATGTTTTATTCTCATAACCAAAACCGAAAGGAAAAGAAAAGGTTCTCAACATTTTCTGAATAGGTTCTATAGGAGTTGTCTACATTATTGAAAGGTAAATGGAATCTAAAAGTAACATGAATAAGGAACGATGAACTTCCACAGGCCCGTTTCTAAGCAGAACAAAGTGAGCAACGTTAAAAAAACGAACTTTACCATGTTAAAAGGAAAGGCTTGTCGAGCTTGTTGATGAGATTGAGGATAATGTTGTTGTTAGTCACCACATCAAGTCTAGGACCAGGAAACTGGCCATTGATTAAGATCACCTTCACAAAACAAAAGCCACAACTTTAGCTTCCAAGAACTAGACACCCTCCTAGGCACACGATTCAAGAACATATCCCACACCAAAATGACAATTTACCTGTTGGCGCACACCAAGAGGAGAAATATACCCGTAAGTCACGGTCCAGGTATAGAACCTATACGGGTCATCTGCATTGGCCACGTTAACACTCAAAGCAGCCAAAACTCCACAGAACAAGTACAAAAAGATTGCTTGTTTGCCCATTTAGATCTTCGAAAATGGCACTTGACCAAGTTACTAAATGCAGCAACAAAACAAAGCCAGAGATCACTCTGAAAGATTCACTCAGACTCCTTGTAGGAAAGAAGGGAATGGCAGATTACCCTATCTATAGTCTTTACGACACCTTCGTAATCTCTTAAGAGTAGTTCAGGGAGCGGTGATGCTTAAATAAGGAGAAGGCGCGAAAACTAACTTAAAGTACTAAACTGGGTTAGTGTAAAAGCCAAGGTGCATGCTTGTATTTTGTACAAAATGAACTCTATTTCCACTTTATAACAAAAACATATCGACTAGATGTTCTTGTGTAGTATTTTGAGGTTGCAAATTGGGATGATGTTCGGCGCACTTCACGCGTTAACGCGTTATGATAGTTGTTTCCGGCCAAAGCTGTTTCGTTTCTTTTAAGAGAAAGGTGGAGCCTTGCTGCTGCCAGCTATAATTTGGAGAAAACCTTTGACCCTCTAATTGCGCTTGCCTTTTCAGTTTCACTTCAGAAAATCATTCCTTGCAAAATTCCAATCTTCTTTTACTCGTCAACTTTCTTCTTTATTTTTAATGGTTTTCTTTTCTCAGTTCTTGATTTTATCTTTATCATTTTATTTTTATTATGTGTTTTTATCTCTTCTTATATAATCCCCATTAACAAACAAGCAATAACATGCACATTCTATTCTAGGAAGGTACGTACAGTAGAATGAGAGAAGACTCGTAATAGAAACTGAGAGAGAAGGTTCGTCAATGATGAGCCCCCATGTGACCGGTCGGTGAAAAATATACCTAGCAGCACTCGGTGTTAGTGGGCGCCACACGTAATTGACACTGGGCGTGACAGCGAAAAGAAAACTGTCATGATTGAATTCGAATCCAAAGCTTTTTCACAGATTAGCGGTTGCCATGAAAGTACACATTGTATTCCTGTGAAGCTGCCGGTAATTAGGGTCACATTTGCTCGAAGAATTCTGAAGAACATCTTGTTCAATTGTTCTTATGTATCTCTCTGACTTTTCTCATCTGGTTTTGAAACCTCCGAAACAATTAATCTCTTGTAGTATTTGGTAGATCCTTGTTACTTGAAAAGAGTGTTACAACTTACCAAGTAGGTTACCTCCTGCATGCAATATGGCGATGTCCTTGTTAAATTAGTTTGGTATAGTCCAAAAGTAATTAGATAAATTTAATTTAATCATAGTTAATAGTTTGAATTTGAATGTAGTTAAATTAATAAAATTTTTGAGAGAATTATTTATAATAAATTAGTTTGAATATGAAGTATGTCAATCTAATGTTAATAAATCAAATAAAACTTAATTTCAATCGAACTTGATTGTTTTTAAAATAGACTCATTTTCAACCTTAATGTGTTTGCACAAACATAGATCTGAGCTTTAATCTTCATTGATTTGACAGTATCATATTGAAAAAACCTGGACTTCTATTGGAAAAAGCACGCAGGGTAAGTACTTATGGCTTTCGATATGATGTTTAATGCTAAAGTTAATTTCACTGCCAGTTAGAAATTATGGAGGTTTTAATTGATGTTTTAATTATAATACAATATAAATATTACTAAGAAGTTTATTGTTTTGACTAAAAGCAATATGAGACAAGATGAAGTCATAAACTAAAGAAGATAGTTGAAGAAGTTGATAATTAGAAGTTGAAGTTTTAAACCATCAAAATGAAGATCAAATTCAAAACAAAAGAAGATCAAGGTTTATCAAACTTATTCTTTTAGTTTGCAATATTAGTTGTAATCTCATTTGATCAAGGTTAGTTTTTAAAAGCTCACTATACATAAACATTTCATTTACTTTATTGCATGAGCCTTATTATTCATTAAGAGAGATTGAAACTTTTGGTTTTAATATAAAAATCTCTTGATCTTTTAAACAAAATTTAAGGATCATTTTGAGAAGTGTTTAAATTATAATTGCATTAAATAATTTGAGTTTGAGAATTTCAAATTGTTAATCATGTTTTTAAGGTGATTGTTCTACCTATATGGATTAGTGCTTGACCAAAAATTCTCAAATTTGATATACCAAAATTTTGCTATAACATTGGTTATATGTCTACTAGTTGACTAATATTTTAACGATTAATGAATTTGATGCCTTTAATGCGTAGTGGCCGACGACCATTATTGCTTATTAGTTGACTAGTGCTTTGTCTATAGCCTTTGTAACGGCTATTGCTTGGCTCTAATGACTAGGAAAGGTCTCAAAACACTATGTATATATGTTTTCTCATTAGTTTTTAGCATTAAGAAGTTTAGCTTTCAGGTGTATTTTACACATATTTTTAGTATTTTTCAATTATTTGAGCAGCATTGTTTCATATTTGTGAGTAAGTCTCTTTGGAGCTATAAGTGAATAAGTGAGATATTTTTTAGATATAAAACTATGTTAAAGTATTGGATATTATACTTGGGAGTGTTGTAGGTGAGGATTAAGGCTTCTCTTCACCTTGAAAGAAGGTTGTAAGAAGGGTTATTTTTACCAAAAAAAATTGTAAAAATGTTATTCTTTATCTTAAAAGAAGAATTATAATGAAATTCTAAGAAGAATCTTATGAGTGAATGTAAGCAATGATTGTTTACAAAATCACTATATATTAATTTGTATTCTCTCTTCTATATCCTCTTTAAATTATTATTCAATTGTTTGATTAATTTATATTAAGTAATTTCTCTGTTCATATTTATATTGATTATTGTTAATCAAGTACATTGGTTAGAAAAATTCTTCAATTTTATAAACACCCAATTCACCCCCTATTAGGTCTTATTAAAGACTAACAAATATTATCAGAGTAGGTCTATTAGACTAGGATTTCTAACGAAATCCTATACAAAGATCATAATAACATATTTAAGAGCTTCATCGTCATTATTCATCCAAGAGCACAAAGTATTAGCATTATACATTTCTTTGATGACAATGATTACCTTTATTAGAAAACTAGGATAAGATTCTTCTTAATGGCCAAAATGTAGATCTGTAAATAGTTTCAAATGATCCATTTATTTTACAAAAACAGTAAATAAGCAAATGTACCTAAATTAAAGAAATAATATGTAAAATGACTTATAAAATTTAACATACTTTAGAAATCACTCGTGAGGGCACAAATTAAGTAAATTAAGAAGAACAAAGTAAGCATGCTAATATATCAATATGAATTGCTTCAAATGAAGCATGATGACCTATCATGTATACTATATTTATTGATATTATCGAACTATATTTAGAAAGACCTATACTAATGTTTAAATTGTAAGAAAGTTTCTTAAGTCACTTTTGAAGAGATAAAAATTTAAAGTGATAGCTATATAAGAAGCCATGGATCTAACAACACTACCATTAAAGGAGTATTAGATCTCTTCTTACATATGAAATGAGACTTCAAGAAATTAAAAAAGAAACGGCGCTTCCAAAGAAAAATAATTTAGTGTTTAAAGCCTTAAAGGAAGAATCAAGCAAACGGGAGGAGATATCATCTCGTGAAAGTGAATAAGAAGACATTGACTTAATCATTAGAAAATTAAAGAAGTTCTTGAAGTAGAAATTCTCCAAAAGTAATATTCATTGAAAGTAAGAAATAGTATTAAAAAAAGTTGATCTTGGATCCTACAAGCATTATAATATGCTATTAGTTGCTTACAAAAACCTCATAAAAACAATAATGGCATAAGTCCCACCTTTTCACCTTCAAAATGCCACCATCATTACCAAATTCATGAACCCATAAATTACTTCTAGAAGACACACTATCACTATCAAATATAGTTAGATCACAAGTGAAATAAAACTTATTTACTGAACTGACACCATAGCTTTACCTAGCACTGATTAAATCTAAGCTCAACCTTCTAGTAATTAACCATCATTGATTGCTTAAATGAATTAAATCCCATAAAACTAGTTCCCATCATAAACTCATCACCATTGCCACAAAAATCCAAACCCTAGATAATAGCAAATTTCTTTCCCTCCTACCCAAATTCTCCATTTGACTCCAACCAAGCCACCTATATTGCTCCAACAGCTAGAGTTCCCTACTTGATCTCTCACTAGATTAGGCCCCCTCTTTTCGAAGTCTAAGATTTTTGATTAAGCTAGATAACAACATTTGGGTAAATCCCAAAATTTTATCATCTCTCAATTAATTTTTAAAATTTTTGGAGCCCATTTGTTATGTAGGATGAATAATTCGCAATTTGTGTACAAAAAAATGTTTAATAGGATCTTTTAAACGAGAATTAATGGAGATGTCAAGTTGGGGTTTAAAATGAGTATTGTAAAATAATATAGTTTTTTTTTAAATTTTGGAACATTTGAGTTCAAATTGAATATAGGTGATCACAATCCAATTTAGCCCTTTTGCCTTTTGGATAGTTTTTAATAAAAACTATTTTGCAGATTTACAATCAATTCCTAAAAGAAATTTTTGATTTAATAAATCATTTTGAAATTTAGTAATGCATAAAACAATAAAATCAATTTCTGTTTTTAATAGTGAAATAATTACTTTCAGTATGATTCTAGTGTCCTAAAGTAAATTGTACTATTTATCCTTTATTATTAACAATTTATTTTAATATTTCTTCATATTCATAGTCATAAGCATCAATTTCCACAATTTTATATACGTTAGGGTTAACTAAATGTAAAATTGGAATTGCCTATACTTGGGACTTAATTTGCTTAATTATACGAGTATGTTGTTCAATTCAAGGTATAGGGCTTTTCCTTTAATCTATTATGTAATAGTTTACATAGTCTACTAATATTTTGGATAAAAAAATAGGCTACTAAGATTTGGATAAAATCCACTATATATTCTTGGCTTCCTAAAATCTTTATAACTATTTTTATCTGTATTTGATCAAAAGTTTATTCGTAAATATTAATGTTCTCAGTATTGGTGTTATTTTTCATTATATATAATGTCCTAAAAATCTAATTTTTTGTTTGAAAAAGATTTAGTTTTGTTTCTGATACTCCTAAGCCACTTTTCCTAATAACATGAGTAAATGTTTTGGCATGTTGAAATGTTATTCTATACTATTTGAAAATATTAATACATCATTTGTGTGTACTATATAGAATTTAGAAATATGGCGAAAATATTTCATTCATTATTCTTTGAAATTCAGAAAGAGAATTTTTCAAGCCAAATGGCATGACATTCCATTCAAACTATACAAATGGGATAGTAAAAGTAGGTTTTATATCTATCTTTAAGATGCATTTGAATTGGCCAAAATTCTTAAATTCATGTCAAATTTTAAGAAAATATTTCAGTATTAAATCCTTCAAGTAAGTCTTTTTGGAATTGGATGTCTATTCATTACAAGGCTAGCTTTATGGAGAGGTTTATATATTATTATTAACCTAGGAATCCTTTTTTCCCATTTGAAAATTTTATTGATGTAAAAGTTTGCATAACTCCAAGAAGACCTAGAAGTGGATATTAATTCTTTCTTAATAGGTTAGTTATTCCTTGTCTAAAATGGATTTATAAATCTTTATTCTTTTGTATAGGCTTAGCTTTAAGAGGAATTTGCTTTTTGTCAAAATATTTTTTATAAGGTAAATCTAAGATGTGTTATTTTATATCCCAAAAAGCATTTAGTAAGTCAAACCAAACTTCCCTTTCAATTTTTTGTTAAGTCTTTATTTTTCATTTTAATAAGCTCATTTAAAAATTACATTTCTATTTTTCATTTAATAGGTTCATTTAACAATTACATTTCTATTTTTGTTTTACATTTATTATGTTATTGAGATTACTTTCAGAACATGCTTTTATTAGATTTATGTTTCTAGTTTTTTTTTATTTTCTATAAAAGAAAAGCACATCCTTTTGTTGTTTATTTTTGTTGAAATGTTATCGTAGTTTATTATATAGAAGGTATTCAATTTTATAAAAAGGGTTCCTAGTAGGACCTTATGACTACTACAAAAAGGAAGTTTTTACAATAAATTCATTCACATATGTGGGCATCAATTTTATAATTTATATTTAATTTAGAGTTCTTACCAAAGTTTCTGTCTTTCTTGACCTTTTTAAAAATAATTTTATATGAATTATCCCTTTTACATAGTTCAAGTCCATACCCATATCAAATAAAGCAATGGCATCAATATTGAAATATGCATTTATCTCAAGAGTTGTTTTATTTAATATTTTTAAAAAGTTATTTGATTTATTATAAAAACAAAATCTCAAAGTAACTTTTCATTATTATTCAATTCAAGGTTTTCATTTGTTTCTTCATTTGATTCAAATTCTTTGTTAATTTGTTGAAGTAAATTTTGTATTATTTTACTATCTCTTTTTTCTTGTTTTAATGATTTGAGGTTCTTATTTTATCATTATGACTTCTCGATATAAACTAGATAATATTAGGCATGAGTTTTTGTTCCTTTAGCTTTGAATAATATGTTGGTTAAATTATAGGAGGATGGGGAGGCAAATGGTAGGTTTTGACTAGGGTTTTAAGATTGCTTGAGTTTTATAAGATAACATTTTTTCAATTGGTGATCTTAGATGTGATTTATCACTTCAGATAGAAAATTTTGATCTTTTACCAATAATTTAATTTGAGTTTCTTCTTCTAACTGTTCATCACCTTTAATGCTTCGATTTTATCTACTTTTCTAATTATAGGTTTTGAAATTTCTTATTGATCCTATAATAATTGGTCAAGTGACCTCTTTTACTATACCTACAACATGTTATGTTCCTAAATTTTGAAGTTAATAAAAAGGCTTAGGTTATACTATGATATCATTTACAAGGTATTTGTAATTTTTTTGTGCTTCCTATAAGGGAATTTATTTTTATTTCTATTAGTTGGGATGGTTCTATTGTAGTCTTTACATGTTTTATAGTTATTATTATTATAATTATAAAATAACATCAAATTGTTGAAAAAAAAGACCTAATTCTTTCTTGATTTTAAATATTTCATATTTTAACTATTTTTGCAATTTCATGCCTTAACAAAGTTTTAAATCTTTTCTTTGGGTATAACTAATCAATTCTTCATAAGTTAGTTTATTATATGGGATTTGGTCATTATGACGTTCCCTAATTTTATTAATAACTTTTTCTCTTAATAAAAGAAGAAATCATGTTAAGAACTTTTCTTTCCATTAGAGTTTGTTTTAAGTATTGTCCTAGTTAAAAAAGTATCTTTACATCGTTTAAAATCTAAAAGTTTCTTGGACCTAAGATTTGATAATAATTCATTATTTTAGTTTTTTTACTTGAGATGTGTTACCTATGAAATGAAGAGAGATTGCTATTATTAGGGTTTGAACTGCATCTTATATAGGTTCATTGTTATTATCTAATATAGTTTCTCCTTCCTCATCTACTGTAACGACTTTTAGTATATCATATCTTTATAATTCAGTTTAGGTGGTAATCCCACCATCCTTTTAGGTTTCTAAAATATTTAGCCACTAGTAATTCAACTACAACATGGTGAGACATGCCTAACTATGTGTTATAAGCATTTTAAGGATGCATTGTTGTCAATGTAGATGCTCTTTATTCTTTAATGACAATCTCCTAGAATCGTTGCGAAAGGGATATATTTGGCGATGATTCTCTAAAATTGTCACCAATACTTATCATATTTATGATATTTTTAATCAGCAAATATTTTGAAATATATCATTTATATAAATAGTATATAATTTATATATGATGAATAGAGTTTTGTGACATCGCATAAAATTGTCAAATCATATATTTTAAAAGAGATTAATAAAAAGTATAAATTAATTAATATAAATTAATTTTGTGTTTTTAGATTTATAAATAGGAAGAAATGATATTTTTGTTAACTAAATTTATTTTTAGACTTACAATCATTGTCAATAATATTAAATTTGATTTATAAGAATATGATATTAATTAATATGTAATATTGATCATTTCCATTTTTTACTATATTGTAATTATTTTTTAATTATATTTTAATAAATATTATTATATATGGTAATTAATATAATGTTATATGAACTTATAGATAATAATTGTAACTAGTATAATGATTTATAAATATATATCTAATAGATAATTTTTATATCCTGCTTATATAATATATTAGTCTATTTAATCATAAATATCTATTTATTATATATAAATTTGGTACTGTTATATATAACTTCGTCGCCAAAGGTCAACCCAAATGATAATGGGCCACCATTTGGCGCTATATTTCTAAATCATCACCAAATGATATATATCTTCCAAATTAATCCTAAATGACGTTTTGTTTAACAACAAACTATGTCTTGTTCTATTAAGTTATTAACACCAAGACGAAAATCTCATCATTTTCATGTTAGCAATTGTATTTCCTCTTGGTTCACCTTCGAAGAAGTGTCGTATCTTTTATTGTGGTCATCTCCTGTATTGTGGTCATCACTGTCGAAGAAGCATCATATCCTATGGTCCTATTCTTCTTTTTTTTTTTTCAAGAACCCTTATTGTGTTGTGCTCTATTTTTTTGCTATATTTTGGAATTTTGTGTGGGATTTATGTTCTCCTTATGATATATAGGTTTTTGTTTTTGTTTGTGTTTAGAAGATGGTGAATTGTGTTTTTAGTTGGATGTGTATGGGTTGATTTTTTTTTTCACCTTTCATGCTTGTTTGAGGAAATCCTGCTAATTGTTTGATGAAAGGTCTATTAGAGAATCAAGGCTAATTCAATAAGGGAGGTTTATGTACATATTTACCATATGATTGCTTTTACACCAAATCTTTACCACTTATAGTATACATAAGTATAAGTCAAAAGGACTTTATTTCAACATGTAATGAGGCTATGATTACACATAAGAATTATAGATAAATTGATTAGAATAAGAAATATTATCAAGGCATCTAAACATATATAGGTAACATATTTATAAGTTGGAACCACAATTTTCAACTCACTTGGGAATGGTTAATTGCTTCATATGAAAAAAAAATTGGACTTACATTGAGTTTTCTAGCTAGCTGCTACCTTTCTTACTTTTTCTTTTTTTGATTCTTTTTTATTAATAAATATAAAAATAAACAAAATATTTTGAACCATAATACAATAGATAAGAATGTTTAAATAGAGATTTGGCTTGTAATATAGTTATAAAATAAAAGAAAAATGTTATGTCTTAAAAGAGATAACTAGGGATGTAAAATTAGGGTGGGTTTTTAAGTTAAAGGTTGTAAAACAATGAAAGTTTTTTTTGTTCTTATAACCTTTTTATTCTTATATACGCATGTATTGATTAGGTCTTAAAATGTTCCTAGCAATTTCTAGAGAAATATTCTAATATAAGACAATACACTTCAAAGGAAATACATATTTATTTACATGCTTCAATCTTTTATGGCTTAAAATCTTAAATTTTATTTCAAATCACTTTAACTTTGCACGATGCCTTATCATTTGATCATCAAAATTTTTTAAAGTGCATAATGCTAGTTAATTTAACGTTTCCACATATTTTTGCTCTTATTATTAAAAGACTAGATCTTTTAGCATACACACATTTCAATTTATTTATAATATATTTGATGAAATCATATAATGGATTAGCGGAAGTCAACGTGATGAGTAGTTTTTGATGGAAGAAATGAACTTTGCTGAGAGGAATGTGACAAAATTCTCCCTAATGAAGAACAAATCGATGCATAACATATCTCCTCATCAACACTAATCACACCTTGCTTTCTATGGTTGATCTCCTTCTTCAAGGTTTTTAGTGTCATTCGAATTACCTCTCTTTTTATTATCTGTATCTCATTTTCTGTTACGAAGCTATCAAATGAATTATATATACTATGTGTTATATAAAGCTTCCTTAAATCTTCAAGAGAAGATAGATGAAAATGGAGGTGATGGCAACGTCCCGCTGGTCCGTACACGATTAGGGAAATTAGTTCTTTTGAAGCAGTTATCGATTCCAAAAACTATGTTTGTTTAATCAGGTATGCATGTGTTTGAATTTGAGTTCCTTATATGCTTTGACTTAATTATCTATTTAAGTTCTATACTATTTGTTTCTTAGGTGAAACATATCGTACAAATGATTGATCTAATTATGTGATTCCTATTGCATCCGGGGATTTGTTAACTGTATCTTCTGCTATTTTAGTTAAAATCAAGAAGTTGATGGAAGAGGATATCAATAAACCAACACTTGAGGGAAGATCTTTGATTTTTGTAATTGATGCTTTCGAACGTGCAAGGACCTTTATTAGGAATCCAAACATAATGAACTCTTTTACTTCTTGTTCCAAGTCTTATGTCACTTGGAATTCAGGAAAATAACTATTTCTTTTCCTTTTCGATAAAATAAGCGTGGCACTTTATTTATTGTTTTGTCTGTAAGAATTGTTAAACTTCTAATTAAAATCTTATATTATTTACTATATATCATTATATTATATTGCTTATTATATTTCAAATTTTATTTGTATTATTATTTTATTGTTAATAAATATTAACGATTAAGAATAATAATCAACTTAAATTTATGATATTTTGATATGATGAACATTAAAATTATTTTAGGTATACTTATCTTTTAATATCCAAAAAATATTTCCTTTTCAAAATTAAAATTACCAACCATGTGTTATTCAATAATATTTTTAAAAATTTGAGAACATTTTACAGTTTTTAGATTTTTTATTCTATTTTCATGAAAATTTTGTATGAATGGAGGTACTCTACGTACAATAGGCATCATTAAAGAATTATTTATCTATAAATTTATAAATTTAAATAAATTCATAAAGTTTGAATGTATTGAGTAAATATTGTAATTATTTCAATTTTTGGTAATGATTTTAAGCATTCGTCGCCAAAGACTTGACTTTTGGCCACGAAAATGCTAAACCGTTGCAAAATGTAGAGCATTTTGTGACGACTCCTATTAATCGTCGCCAATCACATGCAAAAAGTAAGATTTCGGCCATGAAAAATAATGCGGCTAATTCACAATGTTGTTACTGCGAGTATTCTAGAAATTCTTCCAAAATCAATAGTGAAGGTGAAAGTATCATCATCGAAGCTAGAGCTTGTTGGTGTTCTACGAAAAGAAAAATGTATTTTATTATCTTTACATCGTTTTTTTTTTTTTTTTGCATATTAAGATTTGAAAGCACCGGAGGAATATATAATAAGTTGCTGATTCTAGTAACCATTCATCTGAAAAGATTTATCTTTTCATTTTATAGTTTTGGCACTATTGTGTTAGACTTTATTAACTTAGTTTGTAATAATATTTTTCCTTTTGGACTAGTTATTAGATTTTTTTAAAAAAAAAAGGCTGTGTTCATAATTTTATGATAAATTTTATAAATTAAAATTAATTGAATTGGACCTAAATTTATATTGCAATTCTAGGAAAATAGCAAGTCCTTTTGGAAATTATATATACTTTTCCTATTGTCTACTCGATAAAACATTTGAGTTAGACATAATCGCATGAATTCTGGATATATTATTATTAAGTTTCCTATACTCTTTCGTGAATCATAACTTCATTTGCTATCTTCACTATAAATCAGATTTTCAAGTACTTATACTTAATTTGTGACTCGTTTGAAAAATAAATTAACAAAAATTTATACTTATAAGTATATTTTGATGTCATAGAATTGACATAATTTGTTTAAGACTAAATAGAATATATAAACAAAAACTTCACATTATTTTATACCAAACATCGAAAAAATATCTGAACTAAAATTTAAGACATTGATTTTTGCTAAAGAAGGATAGAAATAACTTTTTTTTTTTGGTGTCAAACAGAAAATGAAACAATTTAATACCATTGAATAGACCATTTCGAGTATAAGAAATTATTTATAAACAAAAATAATTCAAAAATTATTTAGCATCAATCCAAAAGTACAGTAGTAAAGTATAATTTTTCAAAGTTTTGATTAGCATCAAGAAAGTATTAGGTGGTAGCTAACTTACAGGTTTATGCATGCATGGCTAAGGCAAGAAATAATCTGCAGTCTCCTTCTATTGCCACCAACTCTGCCTAGCATCCACGTTTCCTTCCACGCGTAAATCACACCCCACTGTCTCTTCTCTGTGTCCTCAGTCATTATCCGGACTTGTAAATGATTTCAAAGAAACCAAACATGACTGAGCAGAACATCATAGCTTAAGTTGGATTAATTCACATTATAGACATGTCTGATACATCAAAATCTTCTTCATTTTCATCAGGTAATGATGTGTAATAAGCTCGTGTTGTTGAAATTTCTCCATAGCTAGGACTTCATTTGATGATTGTGGTTAATTTGCTTCAAAATCCATAATATGCATGCAGATTAGTCGTGCTTAATCTTTGAAATATTGTTATATGTGATCTGGGATTTGTATTTACATAGCTACCTTACATGTTAACGATCACAAGTGATTTGGTACAGATACTCCCGAAGTCGTTTTCTTGTGGAGGGGAAAGAAACTGAGTGCATTGGTTCTTTTAGTTGCAACGCTGTTAGGCTTATTAATGGTATATTTCAAATTTTAAAATTGATTTATTTCCTTTTGAAGATAAAAATATAATTTTAAAAAGGAAATAAAATTATATGATAAATGTTTCCTTTCTTATAGAAACTTTCTTTATCAACTTATCTTATTTACTTTACAAAATTTAGATTCAAAGTCAACTCAGAATAGAAATGAAGCAACGGCTAATTAAAAAAATGTCTATTTAAAGAAGAACTATTGCATTTTTACAAATGGGAGACAAAAGTTGGAATCTTTGACATAATTCAGAAGCATCAATATTTTTAAAAATCATATCTTAATCAAAATCTCTTGTATTTGTAGAGGCTAACAAAATACTATTAATGTGAAAGGTTAGAAAATCTTGAAAAATATATATTCATGAGTTTGTAGATACTCAATAAATACTACTAATGTGAAACGTTGAAGAATCTTCAAAAATATGTATTTGTGAATTTGAAAAAATTCGTTAAATTACTACTTAAATTTTTAAAGTGAAACACTCAAGTTGAATACTTGAAAACCGGATATAAGCTTGGGTTGTAACGGAACTAGTATAAATCATCTACGTTTTTCTCTCTCTTCTTCATTTCAACATAAGGCTCTTTTGTTGTTATAGTAGACTCCTTCTGTTTCCAACTTGGTAAAGGTTGATTTTATTTTAACAAAGTCTTCTATTTCAAATTGTCATAACTAGATTTATCTTTTAGCACATTTCTGTCATTTAACAGGTTACCTTCGTATAACAGACTCCTCTTATTTCGTAAGCTTCTATTGTTATTTTAAACTTCGACAGGACCTATCGTTTTATTCGAATTAAAAGTAGCGTGTGTTTGCTTTATTTTAAGCTTCTATTGTTATCGGTTGCTGTTTTGTTGTTTCTCTCTTACGTGGGAAGCTTTGTTGACCTTTTAACACTTCTTTACGTAGGTATGTGCAAGTAAGGTGCTCTTTTCCTTTGCATCTTTCATCTCTCGGAGATAATCCGAGTTTTTATGCAAATTCGTAGGTATGATCCTCGGCATGACTGTTCCTGCGATTTACCTGAGCAACAAGGACAGGATACACAGGTTCCTGGCGTGGATAAAGCAGCAGTTAAAAAGATACTATGAAGTGTTGGATGAGCTGTTTCAAAAAATAAAGAAAAGGGTGGCTGGCGTTAAAGAGGTTAGGAAGGAGAAGAAGATGGAGTAGTCTCCTTGTATATTTAAGGATCTAGGACATGGTTAGTTTGAGGTTTTCATATGCTTCCGAAGCAAATGGATGTAACTTAGGATTCGTAGTACAAATTCTGCCAATGTTTATCATACTCTTTCAAGATTATGCATTGATTAATATAATTCAGAGATGAAGCGCACCAAGCAACTAAATTTACTAACACAGCAGTTGAATCCTGACATCGGTCTTCTGCTTGATTTTAGTATACTGTGTACACCAAACTCAACGCTTTTACCTTGAACACCAGTTGAGTTTAAACATTTTCAGAAGAAAAGAGCGTATGGTGGTTGGCAGAGGGAATTGGCGAATTAACACTCTTGTGATCACGATAAGCAAAGTTTTATGACACCCTGCTCCTTTCAAACACTATTCAAAGGCCTTTGGCGGCGTGGCCTGCTACCGGCTTCCCCATTTCACGATGACGCTTATCTTGAATATCTACGAGCATAAGAATCTTGTGTTACTTCCAGTCTTGAATATCTACGAGCATAAGAATCTTGTGTTACTTCCAGACAATCCAACAATTAACACAGACAGCCGCCATCCCCGGAACATCTTGATCTGCCACCATTGATCGGTTAAAACTTGACAATTAAAATTATTTGCATTCAGTGGACGAAAGATGGGAGATAGACTTGGATACAAGTGATGCTCTATTCGTGCACGATCTGATCTAAAAGTTTCGTCCCGTTTTGAGGTTTCACATGGGCACAACTCCTACTTGGATTTCATTCATAAACAGTGCACTTGGCTGCAGCCGCAATGTAATTATGCATGTTGAGTGATCTTTTGCTTGTTCTGTGAAGTTGCTCGATCTCAATCACCAAAAGTCATTACAGGAACACTTTCCATCTTCAAAACAGTGGAACCTACTTGAATCCCTCACAGTTATTCTTCTGTTGACAATCTTTGAGATAAATTTGATTGCAGTGTGGCAGTCTACACATGTTCTTAAGTTCTTAAAAATTTTGAGAGGGGTTCCTTGTGGAGTAGCAATGATTCCAAAAGCAATTGCAAGCTTCTCACTGTGGTAGGAGAGGTTTTGCTCTTTTTGTTCCTCCTCTACATCATGCAAAACATTATATGTATCAGCGACAAACCCCTCTTCCTTCATCTTTTTTGAAAGCTCCCCTAATAACTCAATTATCTCCTCAGACTTAGGATGGGAAGCATCTCCCACTGTGAACACATGCATATTTCTCTTAATCTCTATCCAACTCTTACCGGGCTTCTTCACCACTCCACGGTCATCCATGGCCTTTCTGATCTTTGCCACTTCACTCCACATACCAGCAGCAGCATAAATATTGCCCATTGTAACATAAGTAGCTGGATTCTCAGGTTCTATCTGGAATAGTGCTTTTGCTGCCCTTTCCGCTAGTTTAAGATTCTTATGAATTCTACAACCACCAAGCAAGGACGCCCAAAGAAATTTGTCAGGCTTCATGGGCATGCTGTCAATCATACGCTCAGCTTCTTCAAATCGGCCACATCGTGATAATAAATCTACGATACAGGCATAATGATCCCCAGTTTGTTTTAAACCATATTTATCCATTATCGAGTGAAAATATTCAAGCCCTTTATCTACTAACCCAGCATGAACACAAGCAGAAAGAACACCAACAAAAGTTATGTGATCAGGTTGCATCCCTGATTTAAGTAGTAACTCAAAGTAGTGCAAAGCAACATCAGATTTACCATTCTGAGCATACCCACAAATCAAGGAAGTCCATGCAACCAAATCCGGCTGAGGCATCCATTTGAAAACCCTTTCTGCATTCACCACATTGCCACATTTAGCGTACATATGAACAAGAGCACTTACAGCAAAAGAGAACGGACCAAATCCAACTCTAGTCATGTACCCATGAACCTGCTTGCCAAGCTCCTCCACAGTTTGATGAGCACAGGCATTCAAAACCCCAGCAAAAGTGAAGTCATTAGGCCTAATCCCTGACCTCAACAAGTCTGCAAACAAATCAAAACCTTCTTTCCTTCTTCCATCTTCGAAGTACATATCAATCATTGCTGTCCAAGCAACAACATCTCTATCGATCATCTTGTCAAAAATGTGCCTTGCTTCCCGGATGCTCCCACATTTACCATACATGTCAGATAATGCACTCCAAACTACTTCGTCTGAATCCAAACCGTTCCTTGTTATATAACCATGAATCTCTTTCCCAATTATTAAACTTGGAACTGCAGCCGCAGCAGCAAGAGCACTGGAAACTGTAAACTTATTCGATTTTGAGCTCTCGCATCTGTTCATCATTCTGTACAACTCTAAAGCTTCCTCGGGCCTATCATGTCTTACACAACCTGAAATCATAGCAGTCCAAGAAAAATTGTCCCTTTGGGGCATTTTATCAAACAGTTTCTTTCCTTCTCCAAGCAACCCCGTTTTCGCATACCCAGAGATCAAAATATTCCACGAACACAAATCCCTCTCCGTCATATCATCGAATAACTTATGGGCATTCACTATACTATCACACTTAGCATACATATCAAGAAGCCTGTTTGAAATAAATAATCCAGGCACAAACCCAGATAGCTTAATGTGTTCATGGACTTTTTTACCTTCTTCGAGAGCTCGGTTCTTAAGACAAGACTGAATAAGAGATGAATAGATAGAAGCAGGGGGCCTATCGACTTGATAGAGTACCCGAATTGCTTCTCTTATTCTCTTTTGCTCGCACAATATATCGATGGCTTCCTCGAATCTCCTGTCCTCGCACAAGCGATTTATAAGGCTGTCTTTGTTGTTGGTTTTGAAGAAGCTTTTCTGAGTGGAAGATTCCTGGAATGGGGTTTGAGAAGAATAATGAAAAGCAATGATCTTTTTTGAATGAGAAAAAGACGACCAACGAGAGGATTTCAAGTATAAAGATCTCATCTTTTTGGAGGGAGAATGACAGTGTTGAAAGGGTTACTGTTATAGACAAACATACAAGAAGCCCATTTTCAGTTCGTCAAAGGATTCGTTTCAATCTGCAATTTAGAAGCACGAACTATTTCAGACGCAGCATTAATAATATTGATCTAACAAACAAATTACACAACATTGCCACTGTTAAACTCCTCAATCCCTTCAGGCAAGTTCACAACGCTTAAGCAATCAGCAATGTCAGCAGTGTTAAAACTTATCAGAGCTTCAGATGGTGACCGGCAATTCCAACAAATTGACGAAAGACCTAAGCCTATTCCAACTCCAAAAGCCAACTTCCCAGGTCACCTGAGAAAGGATTCACGGAGCTACTAAATTCCAAGTACCTCTAGTGAGACAAAATTATAAAGGCTAAGGGCGAATTTCGATTTTAAACGAATTTTTATTAAAATATAAATTAAATTTTAATATTTTAAAGTTCTCAAAATTAATTTTATCATTAGTAAAATGTCTAATTTAAACCTAAATACACGGAAATATTAAAAGAATTATCTGCTTTCATATTTTTTTAGTTTTTGTGTCACATAGTATATAAATGATATCAACATATTCTGCTTAAATTTAAATTAATTTTAAATCAAAATTTCTTAATTCTATTATATATAATAAATCTTAATTAAAACTGGTTATGCCGGATTCTGGCGGAACTGTGCGTTGCTGTTTGGATCCATGAGTTGACTGCTTTTTGCTGTGATTCCGACGGTGAGATCCCTGCAAAACAAAGAAGGCACGTCGG
>JANZLD010000237.1:10349068-10362331 GCA_026413575.1 Erythroxylum carthagenense | reverse complement strand
CCTTCGTTATGATAGAATAATACCTTATATAGTGCATGTGCTAGGTTTACGAGTTCACGTCTACATGGGACTCTCTCTTATGCGAACGGGCTGGGGAGAGCGTGGATTGGGCCTGGGCTTGACATAGCCATTAGGTATGAGACTGATCTCTGAAGGATGGACCGATCGGCCCATGAGACATTTTGACTGGGCTCGGGCCCTGCACGACCGACCCGACCAAAAACTAACAAGCCTAATATAACTGGACTATAATTAATTTAATTTTAACAAAAAAAACTAATTACTACCAAATTTTCAAATTGACTTTGTTATTCCAATCGTCTGAAACTCAAAGAAGTCCTAAATTATCACCAACATCTGAGTTTCTGGTGTTTCATGTTGCTTTGGATCTGGTTGAAAAAGTTGTAAGATTGTGACTATTCTACAACCCTTCCTGATTTAGGATCCAATTTGATCTGATGCATTTATTAAGAATTATTGATATCGAGTTACCAACATCTTGATTGATTCTCGTTATTTCAATCAATTTCGTCATTTCCAAAATTCTACAATAACAACAACACTTTATCTATTGCCTTATCGGAGGAAAAATTAGAAGGACATAGTAGGGCTCATGCCCAAGCAAGAAACAACACAATCAACAATTTAGGAGCGTACTTCTCGAGTACTTGATGATACTCTTCGTCCGTTCAGTAACTGGGTTGCTTATATTTGAGGACTCTAGGATTGGTAAAAGACCCCACTTAGAACTAAAATCTAGAGTATGAGATTGTGAAAGCCGTGGAAAAAATCACTGGGCAATTCAAATCATCTTAATCTAATGACTTAAGGTGGTTGGCAGAGTTAGAGTACGTAATTGATTTTTCACCTCTTTTATTATTAATTCGAAACTCTAATTCATATTGGAACCACATTATTAACAAATAATAAGAAAATTTATGTATAGCTACTAGGTACAAACAGTCGAAAACAGTACAAATACTCATAAATACTAGTGTCAGTATTATTCGAATGTCCTTTTTATCAAATTGTTGGCAACTCATCTAAGAAGTGGCTCTCTCCCCTTTGTTATTGACTTTCCCAATTGTTGCTCTCCTTTTGGTTGTTATAGTTTGAAATTATTTTTAAGTAATGTTAGATTTACCTTTGAACCTAAGACATACAAAAAATAAATTGAAAGATTTTGGATCAATATGACCACTTTTTTTTTATATTTTTATTCATAAAACTATTGATCCATGAAGTAACTTATGATGTAACATTGGTTCACGAACTAGTTAATGAGTTTAATCTATACAATGAAAATAAGTAGCTATAAATTAAACTCACATTTATGCTTTATTAACTAGGTATACATTCCTAATTAGCCGATAATTTACTGTGAATGTTAGTTTACGAAATATAATTTGCCTATTATCAATTTAAGCAACATATTTCTTATAAATATATTATTGTGAAAGAAAGCAATATGTTCTTATTCATGAATATGCCTTTAGTTCACCAACTACCAATCTTATAATTGTTGTTTCTCTAGTTATTGGTCTTGTTGCTACTTCTCCAATCGTTTTGGACCCTTTCTTGATGCTTACTTCTCTAGTAATTGGCCCTAAAGTCACTAATGTTGAGACCTAAATATAAATGCATCATATTAACATCATAACAATTAAAATAAGTGTTTAAGTTGAATGCCTATTAAACAACCAAAAGAATAATATTTACCTATATTAATTGACTATAAAATGCCAGTAAAAGAAAACTCTAGGCTCATATCATTTTGTAACAAAAGAAGAAGCGTACCATAGTGCCTGATCATATGTTTTCAGAATTTGAGAAAAAAAGCATAATATATGAATTAGATATGCAATATGCAATAAATAAATAGGTTGCATATGCATCTCTATTATTGCTCCTAAATAGCTCAATTAACATCATAATTAAATTAAAATGATAGCTAAACCATAAGTTACATACATTGATGGGTTGTTTGTTAGACTATGTAACATTACACCTTCTATTATTGTGTTTTGAAGTTCTACATTTATTACATTTCCACATTTCCAAATACAAATGCCTGTTTTATAACAATTAATTAAAAAATGCTTTAAGTTTTTGTTTGGAGTGATCAACAACATTAATAATATATTTGTGTGGATAACTATATGTGTCTTATACTCAGCAACTACATCAATGGTCTCTTCCTAATTTGTCAATATGCTTTATATCCCATTTACTAATCTCATATGTTCCACTCCTATTCCGTACAATCCTTCATTGCATTTCCTCTTTCTTATTTTTTTCTAGCTTCTTGACAACTATAAATATAATATTTGACTTCTATCCATATGTGTAGACCCTTCTTTTATCATGTCTTTTATGATTATGGTCCTTATTTTTTCTAGCATACTAATCATAAATTAAAAGTCTCTCATGTTATTATTAACAACTAGACCCTTTGATTAAAATAACTAGTATATTCTAGCCCAAGTCTCCTTTAGATATTAAAACAAAGCAGAAGCACACGTAGGTTTAGTTTTTTCTAGTCTATTTAGTTGCTCATTTAAGTCTTTAACTTATATTATCTATACACATTCTTATAATTGCCTTATTAAGTCTTTTACACTCCAATTTTTATTCCAATTATGATAGATATGTTTGGCATATAATCACACATTCTCTTATATGTATTTGGTAATATGACCTCAACAACTCCTATTAATCCCTATATATGCCACTCAACATAAGTCTAAATTTAGGAAATATAAGGAAACATTATAACAAATTACAATAAAATTTACATTTACCTTTTGTATATAAGAATTTATTACAACTCTACATCCAACTTTTAATTCCAAGTTAGTTGATAAAAATGACATAAACCAATTTGATTATTCAATATTTTTCTCTTCCACTATAGCCCATATTATAGGATACATCCATTTATTTCAATCCTTTTCAGCTGGACTAACTAATTGCTATTGGGATTTTGTCTTAAAAAATGACCATTAATTCTAAGTATGAGCCTCAAATGTCTCTATCTTGCTTTCATGGTTGCAAAAAAAAAAAAACCTCTTAAATTACATTAATGAGGTTTATTCCACAATAAATTCATGATTGCTAACTTTTAACTTGTCGATATAACTTTGAAGCTTGAAATATACACTAGTATAACATAATGTTTTTTCTTTCCTCAACTTCCTCTTGGCAATTTGTATATACTTAAATTCACAAATATATTTATCTTTTTTTCTATATTCTTCAATTATTTTAGCAATAGTTATGTTAGGCTTTTCCATAATTCTTTCATTAAAGTGTCTACCTAAGAACTTGGCTAATACCATTTTAAGTTTATTGGTTACAAAACATGTATGATCGGGTCTATATGTCTTAATTTTGAAACATATGCCATTCGTTTCATATGATCCATATAAGTCCCATTTATTTGCCTCAATGCATCATATTCGATTTCACTTAAACACACATTTTTTATATGACATTAAATCATATTACTACTGAGAAATCAAAAATAACATCTTTGAATCTTTAACTTTAGAAAATTCCATACCTAATGTCCACTATGATGGTCCACCATTTGATTGATGTTTAGTATTTCTATTAGGCCTTCTTAATGACTATCATAGTTTCTCCCCATTAGGATACCCATCATTGTCAAGGAAGCTTCTTTAGTCAATAAAATCAATCTCCATTAGTTAGTTTTACATCTTTAATTAACACATCAAATGTGTTTTTCCTTCTTCAACTTTATTATGGTCTTCATTATATGAATCAACATTACCAAATAAATTGTCTTCATTGTTATCATTATTTTTAGCACTACTTTCTTTTTCAAGATTATTTGCATCTTCAATATATAAATCCTCCAAAATGCTATAATTATTTACTTCTTTAGGCACATCACTATAAGGCCTAAAATCTTAATCAAGCCTAACATCATCTCCAGTAATAACGAAAACTGTTGAAACAAAAATTAAAGTTTCTAGCTTATATGTAATATTCACATAAATTGTTCCTTATACTTAACATGCTAATTAATCTAATACAAATGACATTTGATTTAATGAATCTTAAAACATGTTAAATCTAAAACTTGAAAATTTATAATATGCCTTTCTAACCTTTTGGCACCAAAGATCCTTCCCCATTTCATAAATCCATATATTAAAATCAAGGTCAACTTTATTGAAAAAGCTTGATGACCATCCTTCATAACTGAAAGTAAGATTTAACTTAAAATAGTTCTCACCATAAAATAACCTTAAGCTTGCATACTAAAACACTATAACTTTAAAAATGAAAAATTCATAAGCAATAATAGCAAATAAAAATCATATTGAAATAGTAAGAAATAGGCCTAAAATAAAGATATAATACATAGTATTGTATGTATCTTTTACCAATTAGGTCAAAAGTATCACAACTTTCATCTCGTATAAGTTAAAGTCCCCATCAAAACAAATCAAAATAATATTGTTAAATGAGGTTATCAAAGATTATTTTTAAAATTCAGTATTAAAAATTGGAACATAGGTATGTAGTAATTGTTAATAAGTTATTAAAGAGTCTCACTATCTTATAGGAACTATTATGGGCATTAGAACTTAATAGTAATTAGGTACAATACGTATAGGTTGCAGTTTAACTCTTTCTTGTTCAATTACTAGTCCAAAAATCTTCAAACTTAGCTCAAGAATCTAAGTCCATAACTTCCTTATTAATTCCACGTCAATCTCTCCAGCTTCCTAAACCATTAAAATTGACCAATAAGCCATTAATTTTGAAATTTCTCTTTTAGATACATAACAATCAAAGACATAATACTTGATAAATTGTAATTCCAAATCTAGTATCCAAATAAACCTTAAAATATTAAATAATAAGATATTCATGTTTTAGAAATTACACTTATAAATAAGAAAAAAAGAGACTCAAATTTTAATATAAAGGCAAAGATATTTTTTTAGTATCTTGGTAAGAAAGAAAAAACAAAAATGTCCTATCATTATGTTTAGATTATTTTATTGTCTTTTAGATCACAAACATCAAATGAGCCTATCATGAATATATTTATACTTTCATTTGGTACTAGACTGGTCCTACTAAGTTTAAGTTATAGGATCTAATGTGAACCTTAAAGATGAAACCTTGAAACCCAACATAATTTTTTTAAAACAAGCTCCAAAAAAACTAAATTAATATTTAAAAGGATGGAACCTTGATCTAATAGTTATATAGAATCACAAGGTTTGAAAGAATCTTGGCTCATCATTGTATTATAAGATGATTTGAATGCCATAAGTAAATAACTTGATAAGTTTGAAAGGATCTTTGAATAATTAAAGATAAAGTAGTTATATTAAGCATCCTTAATCAAAAAATAAATAACCCTTAAATACTAAAACATAAAACTAAGATTTCAAACTTAAATGAAAACTATGATTTCAATTAGAAATATTCTTGGTTGTAGGCCAAGCTATGTTGACTACCAACACTTAACTTCATTGAATATAGTTCAGAATATGCCCATGTCTAGGACCATGGATTCTTTTTTATTTTTTTATTTTTTGAGAGTTAGGACGATCTAAGATACACTTATGGATGGAGACTATAACTTTATAAACTAATACATAGTCTTGGCCATATTTGTGGTTCGAGACCATAGATATGTTTGTATCTTTCAAAGATGGATATGATTTGTGCCATACCTATGTTAGAGACTTTGTCTCACCCTTCAATTATCCAGTAAGTTATATAGGTTGATGCATGATCATATTATACATAAGTCTCCTTTAACCTTAGATCAAATCAAGCTAAACGATGTTTGTTCTTTAATTTTGCTTGATCTCATAGGTGTAGCCACTTTTCTTTCCACCCTATTAAATTTGAAGCTTTTCTTCTTTGTTGATGTAATTGGTCTATGTAGCAAAGTCACAGGAATAAAGTAACTTGATTCTCATCGTTCCTTCTTTCTTTGAAAAAATCGTCCTTAAATCATCACCTACATCAAAAGAAGTTAAGTTAAAATATTAAAAATAGGATTTACTTTATAAGCATTATCATTGATCCATTCAACAACTTAATATGGACCATATCCTTTTTGCAATTTAGATCTTCTTTAATATGAGAACCTCTCCTTTCTCATTTACTTGTATATTCAATCACCTAGTTCAAAGATAATTTTCTTTCTCCCTTTATTAGCCTTGGATGCATATTCTTCATTTTTCATTTCAATATGTTGAAAGCATTTTTATGTAATTACTTCACCATTTCAACTTTTCTTTTTGCCATTTAAGCTTCAAGATAATGCATTAGTCATGATGTTTTTCTTATCTTGCCTCTACTTAATCATATAAGAAAGAATCTTAATAAACTCCATCCACTTAGCATGTTATCGATTTAACTTCCCTTACTATTCAAATGCTTCAAGGACTTTTAATCATTGTCAATAACTATCTATTTGGTAAAAAATAATATTGTCAAGTCTCCAAAGATCATACTAATACATGTAACTCCTTATTATAAGTTGATAATTAAGAGCAACTATATTGAGTTTTTTGTTAAAGTTGACAATTTGTTAATTTTATTTCATCAAAATAGCTTCAATACCTATTCTAGACCCATCACACATGATCTCAAAAGTCTTTGAAAAGTTAGGCAAAGGCAAAACATAACCTCTCTTTAATCGTATTAAAAGCACACTCTTATTCATCAATCATTTAAAACTAATTGAATTTTTACAACTTCAGAGAGGAAACAACTAGTGTACTATAATCATTAAGAAATCTTTTATAAAAACTAGCTAAGTTGTGAAAGCTATCTTATGATTTTTCTTATATCAAAAGAATCAAAACGATTATTATGTGCTTAATATGCTCATTAAAAGTTTAACTATAGATCATAATCTTATAAAAAATAAATAACCATGAATTTTTCAATAAGCATGCAAAATATAGTTTTTAACCTCATAAAATTTAAGGAATATTAGATAGTCTAAAAGGCATCACTAGTCATTCATATAAACCATATTTCATTTTAAAGTTTATTTTTCACTCATCTCCTTCTTTTATCATTATTTGATGATATCCACTTTTCAAATTAAAATTTAAGAATATATAAGAATTATGTAACTTATTATGCTTGTCATCTAACCAAAGAATGAGATGTTGATATCTAATAGCACGATTGTTAACTCACATTCATTATAATTTGTCTTCTTTGGGAACAAGCAAGACTAAAATAACATATATACTCGTGCCCTTTAATATACCCTTTTGACAAAGTTTCTCAACTTGAAGTTAATGTTCCTTAGTCTTCTCTGAATTACTTTTATAAGTTGATCAATGAAGAATGGTAATGTTAGGTATGAAATTAATTTGATGTTCTATTGCCCTTATTAATAGTAAACTATAAGGAACATCATTCAAGAATACATTTTAGAAATCCTATAGTAAAGAGACAAAAAATTAGGCAAGGAAACATCAAGATTTTAAGTATTAAAACAAGTCTTTTTGCATATGAGTACAACTATAAGCTATTTAAATAAAAAGCTCTCTTGATCTCATAGTCTCAAGCATAAAATCTCATTTATTTCTTTGCTTTTCTTTTAACACCCTCTTTTTATTTTCCCTTAATTTTTCTCTTTTCCTCCTTTTTTTAATCTCTTATTTTTAACTTTCATCTCATTTTCCTTTTTAACCCTCTCCTTTTAACTTTAGTTGATCCTCATACAATTATTTAGGTGTTAGCAATATAAGGGTAATGGATTTATTATTTATGAAAAATATATATTAGTAGTTTTTTATGGCCCTTTATCAAATTTCTAAGGTCTCCCTAAGAGAATATGGTCAAAATACATAGACATCAGATCACATAACACCTTATCATAATATCTTCTAATCAAGAATAAAATCATCATTTGTTTATTGGCCCTTAACTCACCACATTCATTTAGATGTTGAAACTTATATAGTGGAAGATGTTTTATGGTAGACAAGCTCAACTTTTCAAATGAGGTAGTGCTAGCTACATTTGTTGCCTACCTCCACTAATAATCATGCTACATAGCTTATTATTGATATGAAATCTTATATAGAAAATATTATCTCATTAGTAGCTAACATCATTTTCTTTGAACTAAACATTTAGAATATGTCTAATCAAAAGCGCCTCCTTATCCATTGGATACTCAACACCTTTATCATCATAATATTATAATGGTAGCATGAAATCCTCACATCTTCTGACTGAGGTCTCAATCGCCTTATAGGATATTTTGAAGTTATATGCCTTATCTATTATTCTTTGTTAGGATATTATGAAGTTATATGCTCTTTCCCTAAATAACAAAAGCATTTAATATTATGAGTATGAGTTTGGGTTTCATATTTACCTTTCACTTTGCTAGTACTTTCCCTTCTTCTTTAAGTGTTTTGGCTTTAGCTTTATAAACACTCTTGTCATCATTTTTTGAAATTAGCTTATAAAAGGGTGAACTAAATTTTGTTGTGAACGGTTGCCCTTTCTTTTTAATTTTCTTTTCACCTTTATGGTCATGTAAACCATATCTTTTAGCTCTACATGATATTGTAATTCTACTACGTCATCAATATCACAATTCAAACTACTTATAAACCTAGCAAATCCTCCTCTAGGTTAGCTAGGATCTTGACAATCTCCATCTCCTTATATTATTCCTTAATACTCTTTGGCCTTTGAGTAAGGCATTATAATTTCTAGAACAAATCTTTGTAATAGTGATTCAGGATAAATTGCCTCTTTATGAGTGGCTTTATGTCCTCCTAATTATAAATAAGTCTCTTATAATTCTTTCTCATATTTATCATGATTTGATCCCACCAAACAATATTATGATAAGTAAACTTATTAACAATAAGTTTTTACCTTTTTCTCTTTAGTATAATAGTGGTAGTTAAAAATAAGTTCAATCTTCTTTCCCCTCTTTAAGTAGGCCTCAGGGTCATTTCTCCCTTGAAATAATGGAATCTTCTTCTTAATGTTTCCAAGGTTGTCATCTCGCTTATGCTCTCCTTTATGGCCTTTATCTTGTCAGTCACCTTGATGTGCAAATATGTCTATATTATTTCTTGGTAGTTTGGTAATCATCTCTCAAGTCATCTCCCTTTTCATCTTCATCAAAATCATCTTAAGGTCAACTTTGTTACTAATATGCATTAGAAATGTGTAGTGATTATCCATTTTGTAAATTAGTTATAGTAATATCTTGCAACTTTAGTTGATCTTTAATGTCATGAAACATAATATTCATGCGTTTAACTTGTAGTTACATAGCTTGTAACATGAGTGTATCATCCTTACTTTCACCTTTAACTCTATACTGATCAATCATATTTCAACCTTTGAAAGATTGTTAGAAATAATCTCTCAATATTCCCTCACATGTTTCACTTGTTATATATCAATCAATTCACTCTAATCTTTTAGTTTTGCTTTACTGATGTTACTTACAAACTTTTAAATTTACCATTTCATTTAAATATCTATTAAACTAACCAAATAAACTAAGGAATAAACTCGTAGTATTTAATTAATCTTAAATCTTGATGGAGGCAAGCACAAATGGGAAGATAAAATGAAAATAAAACAAAGAATTCAAAAGATTACTAATAACTATAGTGAAGTATAAAGTCTAATCAAAGTTTGCACTTAGATGGTAATCCCAAATTTCAAACACATTAGGAATATTCTTAGCAAGATTTAACTGTCATTGGATTTGAGTGGGAGCAATGTAAATGTAAAAAGATTCATTTCTTGAATTTTCGTTTTACCTATATTATAAGCATATTATTCATCATATAATTCTGAAGTTGAAAAGAATAATCTTTGTGGTAATTTCAAAAGAAAGTAATAAGCTAAGGAATATGAAAAGGCTCTATTTAGTCTTACTAAGGATTAATGAATTATGACAATAGAAGAAGATTAAACTTTAATGAGTTGGATCTAAGTATAAGACTTAGATAATATTCTAGAAAGATATGTAGCCATCAAGAACAAATATGTTCTTCAAATGTTAAGTAAAAGATTGATGGTAGCTTTGAAAGATACAAAACGTGTCTAGGGGCAAAAGGATACGCATAATCAAAGAGGCCCATTATGAGAAAAAATTCTCATTTTTTTTTAGGTTTACACTATTTTGACTTATTCCAGCCCTAAATATTTGGCTTGGATCTTAATATACATCAATTGGATATATAGATTATATTCTTAAACGAAAAACTATATAAAGGAATCTATATTGTATAGTCACTTGGTTTCATTCAGAAAGGCTAAGAGAATTGCATACTCAAATTGTTAAAGTTAATCTATTGTCTTATATAGTCTCGAAGTAAATGGTATATTACATTAGTACTATAATCATGTCGTATGATTTTAGTATGAATGAAAACAAACCACATAATACATGTTGAAAGATCCAATAATAAATGTACAACTTTATCGTTTCATGCGGAAGATATATTTTTGGTAGCCGATGATAATGAGTGGTTTGTCATGGGAATAAATAAATTGGCTATCAAGGATTATCAAAATGAAGAATATGCCTAAGGTTGCATACACCTTTGCGATTGTGATTGCTAAGTATTGTTCAAGTATAGCTTTCTTACTATTATAAGTTACGTATATATCGATGGAATACTTGAATAGTTTTTATATGCAAGATAGTAAAGCATTTTTGTAACATCAATTGCCAAAGGTGAGCACCTAAGCAATAGGTAACATCCACAAATGCCACAGAAAGAATAAGAGATAAAGATGGTTCTTTATTTCTTAGATATCAATAGTTTTATGCATATTTTGTTGTGTATGAACAAATACATTGAAAGACTGTACTAAAGAGCTCAAATATCAATATCAAATCAAACACATAGATATCAAGTACAATTATATCAAGGAAATAATAGCACGAAGAGAAATGAATAGGTCTAGTGACTATTCATGATACTTCTTATCAATGATAATAGTTTGTTTTTATCAAATATTTGATGCAATAAATGTTTATTGAGAATTAAACAACATTTTCTAAAATAAAATTTAAATGAAGATTTAGATATAGAAATATAGGAATGCTTGCTTTGAATTAAGCTTTTCAATTCTAGAGTGAATGTAAATGATTGTTGAACATTCAGTTCTAGATACAAGAAGTGTGTTAGACAGAAATGAGATACCCTCCCATATGGGTAATCGCCTCCATTATTTTATAGGAATGAAGATGAGGCAAGTTTTAAGTATTTTATCTCAGTGATAAATGAGAGCTTAAGGCTTAAAATACTAATGTCGATGAGAAGTACACCAAAGAGTGTAAAGAGGTTATTAGTAATGACATAACCTAAAGAAATGATTTGTTTCCCTTATTTGTCATACTATGTCAGATGTGAGTTTTGAATGGTAGATTAAATAAATACAAAAGTGAACTCAAGTTAGACATTAGGTTTGCCTGAACTATCATTTGTACAGTATTAGAAGAAAGACATATGCTAAAATAAAAGAAAGTCAATAATGTAACACTTGAATCATACCGTATGTGCATTTTTGACCAATACAGATAATATAAGTCATATTCTCAATTGATACTGTGGGAAGATCCTTTGAGGCTGTATGAACCTCAAATTTGAAGTACCTTGTTTATTTGAGTTTTAATTCTAAAGAATTGAATTTTTTTAAAATCTTAGAATGTTACTAGAAAATTATGAATGTTTCGATAATAATGAGATATTTTAGAAAAGTGAGTTAATTTGATTCAAAAGCTTAAGAAATAAGAAAGATAATTTCAATTCTAAGTTTGCATCAAGATATATTCAAAAAGACCCAAAATATTTATATAATAAAAATGAGATGATGATTGATGCAATAAATGATCTAGGTTACAATATACTAAATCTATTTAAGGATCGATTTGTTAGTCGAGAAGTTATGTATTCCTAACAAATGTCTAACAAATATGCTAATCACGCCGGATGTTAGACAAGTACGGTTAATATAGATTCTTCTTCTTTTTGGTCAATTAACTTTATTATGTGTAAGTGAGAGATAATAGATAAGCACGTATAATAAGTTAATAAAACAAAATGTTGTAATTGTAAACATCAAAGCTGTTAAGAAAATCTTATATAAGATACGATTACTATAAAGATAAGTTGATTGGAAAAGAAAAGAAATTGAAATCACTAAGAATATATAGAAAGAGTTACGCAATTTTTGGGCTTATACACGTATCTTATCCTTTGGATTATATAAAAAATTCATAAGTGATTTTGATTGGATCAATGAGATATAAGTATGTCACATTATCTGGAAATTTCTTACACTTTAATGATCTCAAAATTTCTTCTCTATAAGCTGAAATTCCAAATTGAAAACTACAGGAGTTTCCACCTTTTTATTCCACAATATAAGTTGCAGTACTGAAGACAATCACGATTAAGAAAATGGCATTTGTCAAACTTTGGCTTAGAAGGATGATATGTCTATGTGTGTGAATTGTAGATATTTTGTATAACTAAAAATATATCATTATTAAATTCTACAATAACACTGTGTTTGGTTACTGTCCTCATGGGTGGGGACAGTAGACGGAGACACAAAAGTCCCGTCTCCAAGTTGTTTGCTTTTATGTCTCCACGATTTTTGTCCCCCTCTCTGGAATATGGGGATGGTGATTTTGTGTATCTCTACAGACTATGGTACAATTTTTCCCGTCCCAGGATGGAAACTAAACTCAAAATGAAATTACTACATTACCCTCATTACAACATCGAAACCTATCCCCCTATTCTCTACTGTGTACCGTTTCTCCCAAATCTCTTTGCACTGGTACCGTCTCTTTCTTCCAACGCTCTTTGCACTGGTCAATGGTTCGTGGCGGTTGAGGTAAGTTTTCTCTTCATTTGTTCTTCCGTTGTTGCCTTTAGGTTCGGTCTCCTCTCTTCTTATTCTGGATCTGGGTTCCGTGTCTCCTTTCGTTATTCGGTTGTTTGCAATTGGGTATATGATGTTTTAATCATTCCATTCCGTCTGTGCAATAGCCTTTGCGTCTGGCTTGGTGATCTAGTTCGCTGTGTTGGGGGTGTTAATATGCTGTTGTGCATAGTCTGAGTGAAACGTTTGGAGAAGGCATTGCGTCTGTGAGCTGTTACTATAGCTTGAACGATGTGTGTGACTATTTGTTTATTTTTTTCCCTATGTTTTCATAATAGAAGATGATGGTTCTGTATA
>JANZLD010000237.1:10333880-10348968 GCA_026413575.1 Erythroxylum carthagenense | reverse complement strand
GTTTTATTAATTTATTATGTTGTACAATATCTAACTTGCAGGAATTTTTAACCTCTTATGTAATTAATTCAATGATTACTTGCATGATATACTTTAGTATTATGTATCAAAAATTATACCTTGTACGATTTTTTAACTCCTATTATGTAATTACTTTCATAAGCGCTTAAACATTTAACTAAATTATTATGTCATTAATTGAATGAACGTTTAGATGTTTTATTACATTATTATGTATTTCAATTTCTAAATCATACGAATTTTTCTTAACCTATAATGAAATATTTAACTTTGTAGGCATTTTATATTAAATAAATCATTTCTTTTAATTTTAAAGGTTTAACATTTCAATAATGATTTTGGTATCTCATTTTATTTCATTGTAATTATAAAATTACAAATAAACTTAAAATAAATATTGATACAATTATATAATAATTACTTAATTACTTATATCTATTCATATTACACTGCAAGGGCAATTTTGTCATTCATACTGTTTTTTGGTTCTGTCCACCACAATTAAATACATTTCTATCCTTAAGACGGGGGTAATTTTATCTGTTCTGTCTATTACAACCAAATTCTTAACTGTTCCTAATTTTTATTTTGTTCCATCTCTTCTTTTCCGTCTTTAACTCTTGAAAACAACAACCAAACACAACGTGCCAAAGAGGGATGTTAAGGACAGCCCCTGTCTTACGCGCTCCGGCTCCGAAATCACGACGAAATTCTTACAGGAGCGTTCAACAAAGCGTCAATCGATTACCAAAGCAAATAGTCCTACCTTCCTCTGGCACGGCATATTGTGGACGTTATTAGACAGCTGATGTAGTGATATCTACCTACCTCGGCATCATCACCACCGTCACGCGCACTTAAAAACAATTAACCAAACATCCAGAGTTAAAAATTGCTCCTAAAAACAATACAACTTCCATTGAATTACCAATGGCCTTGGACTACTATTACGCGGTTAAGAGGTTTCGTGCCAGGCTGAACAAGGACAGCGTTTGTCAGCAATTTCTCATAAACAACTTCTCAAGTATAATACGAAATTCACTACTCATTTCTCTTCCGTTTCTTGCCGTCTTCTGGTCAAAGACTTTACCGTCTGGAACGGTGCTTTATATAGTTGTTTCTCCTGAAAACAAAAGGCAACAAATTGAGTTAATAGCAGCTCTTTTGCATTCCCCAAAACAGACGCACAAGCCATTACCCTTGGTTTAGTTTCTACCGCTTGTTTTGATTTGTAGGATTGAAATCGAAAGTTGATTCCTTTGAAACTTGGCTGTTGTTGTGATAATGAGTTTCGCTGCTGCAAACACCTCACTTTGGCAACAAGCTGCAGCTGGAGCTGGTTTGGAGGTACTTTTTGGAGGGATTCTGAAACTTGTTATCGCATTGGTGAAGGAGAACGTCGCTTTTGGCTCTACCTTGAGGCGCATCGAAGCTACACTAGGTTCCTTAGGGCCAAAGCTAAAGCAAATAGAACAATTTAACTTGCAGTCTGATTGTCCTGAAGAAACACGGAGGCTAAGAGAATTATTCGTACAAGGCGAGGCTTTACTTGTTAAATGTTCAAAGATCAAAAGATACGATCTTGTACGAACGCCATTTTACAATCAGAAGCTACGCAACTTTGACAGGTCTCTTCAAAGGTACATTAATTATGATATGCAAGTGCAGATGGCGGTGGACCTGAAACATCTTAAACTCGAATCGGAACAGACAAATCTTCTGGTGAAAGGTCAGTTAAAACAGACCGCAGTTGCGAACAGCGACTCATTTAGTAGAAGTATCTTGGAGGATGTGTGCTCCCCTCGTGGACTGAAGGTGGATCCTGTTGGATTAGAGAAACCGCTGATAGATTTGAAGAGCAAGCTGCTCAAGGAGGAGGACCGTTTCATTGTGTTATCTGCTGCCGGAGGATGCGGAAAAACGACATTGGCCTTAGCGATTTGTCAAGAAGCTGATGTTAAAGGTACAATTTGACAACTCACTCTGTTTGATTGTTTCTCTTTATTTCTTAGGATTACATAGTCTCAGATATTTGTATGTGAGAATTTGGTGCATGTGCTTTTCTTTATGTAATTTGCAGACACATTCAAGGATAATATCTTCTTTATTACTGTCCCGAAACCACCAAACCTACGTGTCATCGCGCAGAGAATATTTCATCATATTGGAAAAGAGCTACCTAAATTTGATCGCATAGAGGAGGTAGCTGACCATTTGGAACGATTATTGAGAATGATAGCATTGGAATCGGGTCCTATACTGCTGATACTTGATGACATTTGGTCCGGTTCTGAATCAATTCTTCAGAACATTCGTTTTCCAATTGCCAATTACAGGGTTTTGGTTACATCAAGATTTGAATTTCCAGCATTTGGTTGCACATATAAACTGCAGCCATTAAGTGATGAAGATGCCATCACTCTTTTTCGTCGGTCAGCAGCCCTGCCTGACAGGAACCCTTGCATTCCAGAGGAAGATGTGAACAAGGTGCTTTTCTCATCAGCTCAAGTTTGTTGTTAGACTCTTTTTTAAGTCAAGAAAGGTCCAATTTGATATATTGTTTTCCAAATTGATGAATGCAGATAGTTAGAAGCTGCAAGGGATTTCCACTGGCTATTTCTGTGGTTGGCAGTTCACTATGTGGGAAATCAGTGGCAGAATGGAGAAAGAGAGCAAATGAATGGTCTACTTCAGCCGCTATCATCTCTAATTTTGAGCCGCTTAATTGTCTTCAAAGCAGTGTGGATGCCTTAAATGACAACACTGAAATCAAGGAAAGCTACTTAGACCTGGGTGCATTTCCAGAGGATCAAAGGATCCCTGCAACGGCAATTATTGATTTATGGGTTGGATTGCATAATTTGAATGATGATGATGCCATTATCTATCTTGATGAACTCGCTGGGCGCAATTTAGTCGATCTCATAACCATGAGGTATGTATTTGCTAGCCTTTGCACCGGTAAGGCAATTTTTCATTTCAAATGTAATGAAATAACTTGTATAATTCACCAGGAAAGATACAGGCGAAGATGATGGCTGTTACAATGAGCATTTGGTGATGCAGCATGATCTGCTTAGAGAGATAGCACTGCTTCAAAGTAACTCAGGATCGATTAAGCAAAGGAAAAGACTATTCATAGAAATAAGTGGAAATGATTTTCCTGAGTGGTGTATGGATCAACAGCAGCTAGATGTCAATGCCAATCTCCTATCCGTTACCACAGGTGGTTAAATCTCTCCATCTTATTTCTTCACACATGCATACATTGCATTCTTTAACATAAGAAATGGCACTCATTGCAGATGATACGTTCTCATCAAACTGGTGGAGCATGCAAGCAACCCAAGTTGAGGCTTTACTCCTGAATTTCGAGACAAAGAACTACGTCTTACCAGAGTTCATCAAAGGGATGACTAAGCTAAAGGTTTTAGCAGCTACAAATAACAACGCATATCATGCTGAGTTGACCAATTTGCATCTACTTGGCTCTCTTCCCAGTCTAAAAAGAATCAGATTGGAGAAGGTTACAGTACCACCCTTTTTCCTAGACGGTTTACAACTGATGAAGTTGGAGAAAATATCATTAGTGACCTGTAATATTCATCAGGCTTTTGTCAACTCTGCCACCAAAATATCAGACGCATTTCCAAATTTAAGCGAGGTTGAGATTGACTACTGCAATGATCTGGAGGCATTACCTTTAGGGTTATGTGATCTTCTCCAACTGAAAAAGCTCAGTGTCACCAACTGCCTCAAGTTGACCTCACTTCCTGAAGAAATAGGAAAGTTAGTACAGTTGGAGGTGTTGAGACTCAATTCGTGCATCAACTTGAAGGAGTTGCCAAACACAATAGGAAACCTTGACAGATTGAGAATTTTTGACTTAACTGACTGCTTTGACTTATCTAAATTACCAGAGCGGATTGATGGGTTAAAGAGTTTAATGAAGCTTCATATGATGGGGTGTCAGAGCAATTGTGAGTTACCAATATCTATTTTGGAACTCCACCAGTTAATGGAGGTGATCTGCGAAGAAGAAATGGCCATGTCGTGGGAAAATTTTGCTAGTCTTTGCCCGAATATAATGATTACAGTACGAAAAGAAGTTCCGAATTTGAATTGGCTTTATCGCCGCCATCGTTTCTAATTCCAAGATTTCTTCTTCATTTCTTGAGCTCCTGCTGTTTCAAATCTGTATTAGTACTTTTGCTCATGATTTATCATTCAATTTGTACATTTCTGTACTTGGATTGTGTTCATTCAATCATGTTATACCATGAAGCTCTTGCATTCTTCAAGGTTGTTTCATTTGTTGAATTTTGTAAAACCAACTGGATTCTTTGGTAAACATATTGCTGATTGGTTATCACAAAACAATTAAACAACATAATCAATCGGTTAACACAGATATTGTAACAATTGAATAAGCCAGGTATTTTCTTGAGTTGTCATTACTACAACTCAGTATTCTCTTTCAACCATAAATAAAGATACAATTTTTTGTCTTGTACTACACCAAAAAACTGTCCCCTAATCTCAACATAAAAACATATCATGTAGTTGAGCATCGGTATCATAGTCACCTGCAAAATCAGCGTTACAATAACCAAGTAATTTGCATATGCTACATATCTTTTACAAAATACTATAGTCAAGTGTAGACTTTACATATCTCAAAACTTGCCGAACTGCTTCCAAATGAGGCTTCTTGAGATTTTACATATACCGACTCCAAACACCAATTGCATAAGACACATCTGCCCTAGTTAAGGTTAGATAAATCAGGCTACCTGATCAGGTTAGATAATGTGAATCATCATGAACATTGTCTTTGAAAATTGTATCAACAACATCATCCATATTTAACTGAATTTGAGAAGAATGTAACACATCATTGGAACTATTTGAGTCTAGTACTTCCTTGTTGGAAAACTACCACGAAGAAGTTTCATCAAACACAACATTTCAAGAAGTGTAACATTTCTTAGTTACAGGATAGCAGCATCTCCGTCCCTTCCTTTAGCCATCTTATCTTATAAAAACACACTTAATAGCCTTCTTGTTCATCTTACTATGCAACTAGTCAAGTATAACATTTCTTTGTTGTAGGATAGAAGCACTTTTGTTCATATGAAGAGCTTCGACTTTACTCTTTGATGTAATTCACCTCATTTGATTAGTTAGAGCTTCTCGACTAGCAAGCAAAATCTCGAATTCAACAAGTAATGGTTGATTTTACCACCCTTGTATTGCAGCAACAAACCCTTTATATTCAGGTATCAATTCATGAATGATTATTCTTTTCTTTTTGGTTTCTCCAATTGGAGCTTGTGGATCTAACTCTAAAATCTCTCGATATATCACCTTTACCTTGTGGAAATATTGAGTTATTATCATATCACGATTTGTTATTGTCAACAACTCCCTTTCAAGAAGTTAGAGTCTTAGGATATGTTTGGATATGGGTAGGGGATGGAAGGGAATGTAATGGAATGGCCCAAATGACTCAGGCCATTGTTTGGGAGTCTATTTTGAAACATGATGGAATAGCAATTAATGGCTTTGGAAGCCATCCTTTGCCATCCAAAATCTAATATTTTGTGACCCCCCAAATTGGGGGGTCAAGGATGGAATGACATGGCTTGCCTTCCAAACCTCTCTTATTTTATTTAAACTTCCAAACAATGGAGTGACCAATTTCATTCCCTTCCATTCCACTCCATTCCATTCCGTTCCATTAATTACCATTCCATTCCATTCCATCCTAAACTCCCAAACATACCCTTAAGTCATTCCTTCTAGAAAACAACTTAGCAAACATATCCCAAGCCTCTTTGGGAGTTGTGGCATCCCAGATGTGCTCTAACACATTCTTTTTAACTTTCGTCTTTAGAGCAAACATTGTTTTGCCAACTTTAGTCTTTCATTTTCATAGCATACCATTTGCATCTTCTTCTTTTCGTTGTATAACTTCATTGTCATCCATAACTTCCCATAAGTCTTGGCATGCATGTATAAGCTTATACTAGTAGAGCAGGAATTATAATTTTGATTGTTAAGCTTTTTTTTCTGACAAGGAAAAAAACAACAGATTACATAGAATGTCAAAGGGAGCCAGTCCCCGAGAGATCCTCTGCTAAGAGGATGTGGCACCCAATGGGTGTAGTCTCAAGATAAGTGACCCCTACATCAAAGCTAGTAGTATAATGCGCAAGCCAATCGGCGCAACGATTATCCTCTCGAAAGATATGGCGATGAGTAACCGTCCAGTTGTGAGTAAGGAGCTCATGGATGCCCTGGACAATAGCGTTGAGCACCTGAGAACGGGTGGCTGCCGAAGAAATAGTAGCGAGCACAGCAGTAGAGTCGACTTCGAGTTCGATCTTGCAAAATCCCATATTTCACACATAAGAGAGGTCGGTAAAAATGCCCCAGAGTTCGACGGACATCGGATGGCACCAACCAAGATTCTGAGTGAATCCCCCCTTCCAAGTGCCGGTACTGTCACGGAGAAGATCTCCTGCTGAAGCTGAGGCCAACGACCGCTGACTTGCACCATCGGTATTTAGCTTTACCCAGCCTGGAGGCGGGGTGGTCCAGCCAGTACGTAGCTCTGCTCTCGGATGAGGTCCAGGGAAGGCCCGACAGGGTCCGACGTCCGCTAGATGAAGAAGACCTGCATAAGAAACAATGAGAGAAATAGGTGAGGAAGGCCAAGTAAACTGTGTATCAAAGATGGTCTGGTTCCGTCACTGCCAGAGGAACCAACAAGTGAGCCCAAAAATACAGGCCCAAGTATGGCCAAACACCCACCGATGTTGCTGAAGGTTGTGAAGGATCCACTCCCGGGACGAAGAAGTGAAGAAGTCTGGGGCAATAAGGTGGGAGGGGAAATTGTGCTATACTTGATGGACTTTGAAGCAGTCCCGTATGGCGTGCACAGAGGATTCCTCAAAATTGCAGTGGATACACCCCCCATCTTTGGTGAGTTGTTTACGAACCTGATATTGGTTAGTAAGTAAGCGTTCGTGAGCTAGGAGTGACAGGAATATACGAACACGGGCTAGATCCTGCCAATCCCAGATAGCCTGCCAGACTCCGTGAGGGGAGTCATTGGTAGCATCCATAAGTATGGAATAGGTGGAGGCGACGGTAAATTGGCCAGTACCAATCAGGCCCCAGCTTACCTTATCCTGGCCTAAGTAGGCCTTCAGAGGGAACATGTCGGCAAATCGAGTCCGGAAGATAGGAGTGAAAGGTATCCCACTGCCAATTGCCTACGGAGTCCATAAAGTGATTAACGATAAGGCTCAAAATAGAATCCGGGACGGGGTTGGTAACATGGGAAAGAAGGGGACCAGTACCCACAATCCAAGTACCATCGCCTATCATCCAACTCAAGCCTTGCCGGACAAGGTGCCAGGCGGCCATAATGCTCTTCGAAAAAAGGAGAGATGGCTGGCATCTCCCTTGACAGGGACGGGAGCAGCCTTCGGGCTTACCTGTTAACGACACAATCAGTTAAGGCTACCCACCTTTTAGGTGGATCTATAACCAAATTGTTAAGCTTTTTTATTCCACCAACAACTTGGAGAGTAGTCACCTTTTTAAAGAAATGCTCTCACAACCTGCTTTGATACCATAATATTGAACTTTATTGTATAAAAAGCTCTATTTAGAAAATAAAATTAATTAGTTTTTATGTATACTTACATGACTCAACTAACAACTAAAGAATATGGAAATGATAAAAATATTAACAAATTAAAATCTAAATTGAACAAATAAAATATCTTAATAAACAAGTAAAGAATACATTAAACAAAGAACATATGAAATATAGTTTCTATAAGGAGGTGTTGCATCTCAACAAGTAGAACCAAAATCATAATATGCATTGCCTTATGCTATGGTATACTTTGACCACATTTCTTTAGCTAATATAGAAATTTGATTTATGTCTATATGTTAGAAAAGACAAAAGAACAAGTTATCATAAACTAATATAATCCACTTCAGTCTCACCCAACACGTACTATTTTTAAGTTGTTATTTTTGTTTCAGTTTTAAGTCTATATTTCCTTTTGTCTTTGGTTGAATCATTTTCAACAAATTGTTAAAATTTTTACTCAAGTGATTGATTGGTACTTTTTCATAAAAACTAACTTTAGGTGTGCTATTAATTTAAATAAGAGAGCCTCAATAAAAAAAAGTTATCACATCTCAAATGTGAGTCAATTTAGTTGAATTTGTGGTAGAATATCATTCAATAGTAAGATCTAACTTTTCAAGTCTCATCATCAAGTTTAGACTTACAATCTGCCAAACTTACATAATTCAATAGAAAAAATTTAGGATCATGATCATTCTCCATTTAAAAACCCTTTAATTGAGATGTATAAGTTCTTGCTCAAAATTGATTTAGGTTCTTATGCTTTTGTTGTACACTTTGATTCCTTAAAAATATATATAGTCATATAGTACATACTAACTAAATAAAAATAATGTATATATAATTATATCCCTTCTATTATATTAGTCACAGATATCCACAATTGTATCTACATAACTATCATTATCATCAACAACAACAACAACAACCAGTTGAAGTTTCACTAAGACGCAGGATTTGAGAAGATCTGATAATACGTAGACTTACCCTTATATAGTATAGAGGTTATTTCTGGTAGATTCACATGCAATATGTCATGAAGAACTTACAATAAACATGGATGTGCATACATATAAGATAAATAAGGTAAAATAAATCAATAAATCAAATAAACATAAAGATATGAAAAACAACTAAATAAAAAATACAACACAATGAAAATAAATAATAAAGAGAAACCCTGAACAAGAGTAATAAATAAAACACAAAATAATGTAACTGTAGAACATATCTAGGAATTGTAATAAACGTTAAGTAAAATACATACCAGAAAAGAATCACGAAATACTCGTACCTGAAAAACTTTGATCATGCTTGTCAACACCTTAATTACGCTACATAGGAACCAATCTAAGCTATACACCCTAGAAGTAACATACTACACAATAAATACAAAGGACACAGGTTTTTGATAACCTATGTGAAAGCAAATGTCCTCTTTCAATAGAGACCCTTAACTCGTATCCTAGTACGTCAAAGCTTTCTATTTCGGGCCAAATCCTCTATAAGATCTAACCTATTCATATCATTCTTGATCACTTCCCCCCATTTTATTTTAGAGCTTCCTTTTCTCCTATTACAATCCCTGAGTATCATTTTCTCGCATCTTCTCACTGGAACGTCAGAATGTCTCTGCTTAACATTTCCAAACCATCTTAGACATGCCTTTCTTAATTTTTCATTTATATCAACCACTTTTAATTTGTCTCTAACCATTTGATTTTTTATCTTATCTCTTTTAGTAAGGTTACACATCCACTGGAGCATCTTCATCTTCGTCATCAAAAGCTTATTATTATGTATTTGTTTGATGGGCCAACATTTTGCCCCATATAGCATAGTTGGCCTAATCGTTGATCGATATAATTTACCTTTGAGCTTGAGTGGTATTTTCCTGTCACATAAAACTCTTGAAGCACTTCTCTATTTGAGTCATCCTTATCTAATACGATGGACTATATCTTCATCGATCTCTCCATTGCTCTGGATGATAGACCCTAATTATTTAAAACACTCCTTTTGTGATATAACTTTTGATCCAATCTTTACCTCTACTCTAGTATTCACCTGATGGCTTGAAAAACTTTGTTCTAAGTATTCGGTCTTACTCTTGCTTACTTTAGATCCTTTCGAATCTAACGTTTCTCTCCAACATTCTAGCTTGACAATGACCCCCTCTATTGTTTCATCTACTAAGACAATATCGTTAACAAACAACATACACCAAGACACATCTCCTTGAATATCCTTGGTAAGCTCATCCATCACTATTGTAAACAAAAAATAGCTAAATGCAAAGCCTTGGTTTAACCCAATATCAATAGAAAAATTATCAGTATCTCCTCCTATCGCCTTTATCTAGTTATTACCCCTTTATACATATCTCTAATGGCCCTTATGTATGTCATAGGAATTTCATTCACCTCTAAACACCTCCACAAGATTTCCCTAGGAATTCTATCATGTGCCTTCTCTATATCAATAAAAATCATGTGCAAATCTCCCTATCTATTCCTGTAGTATTCCATTACTATTCTAAGGAGATATAAAGCTTCTGTTGTGGACTAAGTAGTTTAATGCCTCTATAGTTGTTACAGTTTTGGATGTCTCATTTGTACTTATATAGAGGAATTAACAAACTCAATCCCCATTCATCCTATGACTTTGCAGACTTAAAGATCACATTAAAAAGCTTGAATAGCCAATTAATGCCTTCAATGTCTAGGCTCTTTTATACCTCTATGAGTATCTCATCCGATCCTACTGTCCTTTCGCTCTTCATTTCCTTCAAAACTTTTTTAGTTTCCTCTCTTATGATATGTTTACATTGAGAAATGTTACAAAATCACTCAAACTTTTTGAGGTCATCTAAAGAGATATATGTCTCTATGCCTTCATTAAATATGCTATAGAAGTACCTTTTTCATATACACTTTATGTCCTTTTCCTCCATAAGCACCTACCTTGCTTCATCTCTTATACATCGAACTTGGTTATGTCTCACATTATCTATTCCCTAACTTTTGTCAACTTAAAAATGTCCTTTTCTCCCTTTTTAGTATCTAATCTCCTGTACAAATTTTTGTAAACTTCACCTTTAACCACTAAGATTGCCTTCTTAGCATCTTTCCTTGCTAGTTTATACCTTTCTCTCTTGGCTTCTCTATCTGCATTTATGGTACTCTCTGATATAACTTTATCTGCTCTATTTTAAGCCTTAACCTTTATCATATTTCTTCATTCCATCACCATGATTCTATCTTACCACCCCTCGACCCTCTAGAAACTTCCAAGATTAGCATCTCCTTCCAATTGTCATTCAGTTCCATTTCTTACTATTTAATACGCCTCCTAATATTTTTTTTCCCTTCCTCTATCCTTTAATTTCAAGATCCATAACTAGTAACCTATGCTAAGTTGCTAAGCATGCTTTTGGAAACACCTTATAATCCTTGCACCTAATTCAATCACTCCGCCTTACAAGGAAATAATAAATTTGAGCTTTCGTGGTTCTACTCTTATAAGCCACCAAAATTTCCTAATTCTTCTTGAATAAAGAATTGACTATCATTAACTCAAATGTTACCGCCATGTGCAATAAAGCAATCCCGTCAACATTAGTACCCAAAACCCCCGTAAGACCATAGATATCCATCTAATGCTGCTCCTATATGATCATTAAAACCTCCTCCTAAAATAACTTTCTCTTTAATAAGGATCTGCCAAATCACCTCATCTAAATCCTCCCAAAACTCTTGTTTATATTATTCGTTCAGACCTGCTTGAGGTATATACGCACATACCACGTTGAGAACAACACTACTCACCACAATCTTAACAACCATAATTTTATCATTTGACCTCTTTATCTCCACAACATGACTTATAAGGTCCTTAACAATTAAGATATAGGCTTCATTCTTTCGTCCTGGACCTCTTGAATATTACAGTTTGAATCCACTAACCTCTTGTGCTTTAGCCCTTGATCACTTTGTTTCCTGAATACACACTATATAAATCTTATACTTGCCTAAAATCTCTACTAATTTTATGAACTTTCCTATGAGAGTTCCAATATTTCAAGAACGTATCTGTTTGTCGGCATCTTTTTACTCCTCTAATCGAAACTCACCGTAGGAATTGTTGTTGCTCCATCACTAGTAAAAGCCACGGCTTCTAACTCACAGCCCATAGGCCCAGGATAATATAAAAGTAATAAAGGTAAGACTAAAGTACTTAGTAAACAAAGAAACCAAGCCAACGACCGGTTGAGGTTAAAGGTACCATTAGGGAGAGATAAGTCTCTTTCAGTGCTTGTTTGGATAAGTTTATATCAGTAGAACTTTTGCCAGTAGAGCTTTTCTAGCAAAAGTTTTTCTAAAAAGTCAGTTGGCTATTTGGTTGTCATTTTAAAAAGCGCTTTTTTGAATGAGCTTCATACAATAGATTGTTTGACAACATAAAAATAAAAAGTATTTTTAATTTTGACTATATTTTATTTTGTAATAAAAATTATTTATGCATATAAATATTATTTAAAATATATTAAACAATATGTAAATCACAATATATTAATTATTATATAATTTTAAACCATACGAAAGATAAATGAAAATATATCTAACCAGATCTTTTATATGGATTATAATATAAGTAAAACTAATATCAAAAATAAATATTAAAACATGTAAAAAAAGTCAAATAATATTATATAAATCTCAAAATAAACGTGAAGATGTGTTTATGGGTATTGTAGAAATTATATGTAAAAACATAAGGGTCAAAAGGGACTAAAAATAGATTTATTAATTAATCTGAAAAATCTACCTAAAAAATATTTTTTGAAAAGTTTCAAATTTGAGTTTATCAAAAAGTCATATTTTAGTTTCCAAAAAAGCCATTTCTATGAAAAAAGTGCTTTTGGATTTTACAGCCAAACACTCATTTTTCTTAAAAATAACTTTTGCAATAAAAAAAAGTACTTATTTAACCTTCAAAAGTTGAAACAAACAAGCACTCATTCACATAACCAGTAGAAAGGAAAGAAGAGAAAAGGAAAATATGTCATAAGCAGGTACATGACAAAACCCATAACTAAGAAACCAAAATATTTGTAGCAGAGTAAATTAAACCTAGAATTCTGTAGCAGAGTAAATTAAACCTAGAATTCTATATTCTTATCAACCGTGGATAAACAATTGATACAAGTAAAATAAAATCTAAGCGAAATTTGTGTATGAAAAGCAAAGGAAAGTATATCTGAATGAGCTATCAAAAATAAGAACAAAAAAGATAACCGAAGAGTCACAAAGAAGAAGGAGCAGTGCCAGCCGCCTGCTCTTGCCCACGACCTTCCTTTAATGTATTTCAGCATCATTTTTGGGCACTTTTTTAATTAAAAGGATAGTAAATCTTTAGTTGTCAGTCAGAAGAGAAGATAAAGTTGACATTAACTAATAAATAACTTATCAAAAAAGTTAATGTTATTTAATCTTGGAAGCTAAATAGTTTCCTTTATTAACTATATAATGTTAATTTGTTAAATTTATAAATAATACCTTTGAAGCATTTGAGTATATTTCTTATATTCTAATTTTTTATTTTCATTAACTTATGAATGTAAGATACTTCAACTCAAAAATTGACGACAATTTTTTTACGGTTTTGTCTTATGAGTTCTGAATGATAATTTAAAGGTAAAATTTTTTATTTTAATATATTTTAGCTTATTAAATATTTGAATATATTATAATTAATTTGTAATTTGTCATTAACATGTACATTATATTAGAATTTTAAATCATAACATTAATATTAAATGATACTGCATTTATTTGCATTTCTCCTTTTTTTAGATTACTCATTATTTATAAAAATATAATTAAACATTAATAAATAATTTCATTTTTGTAATTATAATTTTCATTATACTTTGCCACAAGTAATGTAATAATTGTTAGATTTGTGTTCTTATAGAAGTTCACATAAGTTTAGTGATAATATGACTAAATCAAATAATTTAAGTTACTCAATTCAAAGATTACATAAACGGTTTCATTTATTATAAAATTTGTATGATTCTATTAAATATGTCATGATAATTAAATAATAAAAAATTATTTGACAATTAAATAAGACCGTAAATAGTTGAATGCATTTGATAATTAAATAAAAATTATTTGATAATTAAATACGATCGTAATAAGTTGAATGGTTTGGCCATTTTGTTTATCGAGAAGGATATGTTAGGTATTATTGATTTTGATAATATTATTAATAGTTTTGCATCTAGAAATGTACAGAAATTTTTTTTTTCATAAATCATGATTATCTGTATGTTTGTTAGTGTTATTCTTTTAGTATTTTGTTGTTTGATTGTTGATATTGCTATTTTGTTGTTGCTGTTACTATTTTTAATGATTTTATTGCTACTAAAATTTTCTAGGATATTGTTAGTTGATGTTATAATTACTTAATGTTTTGTTGAGCGTGTGAACTTATAAATTGGGTGAGTCATATATAGATATTAAATTTAATAATAAAAAGATACTTTTAAATTTATACATTGCCGATTTATTGGAGCTTTTGTTTTTCTTCGTTCGGGGCTATAAAACGTAGGAACTGCCTTGAGAAGAAGAGGGGGAGGAGGAGGGTGAGAGAAAAAGTGATCGTGTAAAAATGCTGAACAGAAAACGCAAAATCGAAGAACCATTATCGTTTTGAATTTCTTTGTGATGAAACGACAACCGTGTGCGGTGGCCAGTCCCAGGCGTATTCGAATTCAGCAAGGAGGACGAAATTGTTCGTATCGGAAAAGAGATTGTTTCAGCTAGTGAGAAAACTGAAGGCAAAAGAAAATTTCCTCCCACTATACAGAGTCAAACGAAAATGGAGGCCTCTCGCGATTCATCTGCAAATCGAAGACAAAGGCACACAACAATCTTAACTTCTGTAAAGATAATGCACGGCTATACGTAGAAAAACATAACAAAGAAACACCCTCTATTACATAAAGGTCGAGATATGGGGAAGATGGTCGGCGGCGAGGGCATATAAATAATGGTTCTGAGAAACAAAGAGAGAAGACCACGGCTGGGACTCTGGCCAGGAAGAGTATGGCGACAGGATTCCGATTGGGATAAAGAAGTAACCCAAAACACAAGTGAACCAAAGAGCAATTGTATGTACATAATACACGTCAAGGAAAGAAGACGTGTTTATGCGATATTTTAATGAAATCATACCAAGGCAAATACTGTTATAAAATCGAAACTACAATGTAAGAATATTTGGGAGAGGAGAATTCTTCTTATGCAAAAATGGTGTATCTTACATCAAGTGAACCATTCTATTTATAGTACATTTTAACCACCTAACACACATGTGACCACC
>JANZLD010000237.1:10297636-10309668 GCA_026413575.1 Erythroxylum carthagenense | reverse complement strand
GTGTAATGTTTGATTTTGTTTGTTCTGTCTTGGGTGGCATCCATGTATCCTCCCAGGGGGTATTTGGGTGTTACATAAACCTTGGAATCAATTGAAAATTTGAGTCAATCTATAGTAGCAAGCCTCGTAGAAGTTGCCAAACAGAGCATGGAGGAGTGTGAAGGAACTAACCAGCTATCCCGTACAAGATTGTATCTAATATTTCTCTCTAGGTTCCCCTCTTGCATGATGCAGTTGTAAATTGCAGAGACCTGTTCCCTAGCCAGCTGCGTAAGCAATCTTCAGAGTTGTTATTAAGACAATAGTAAGACCAGTTACAGATGATATTCTGAAAGTCTCTAGAAGAATGAAAAGGTCATGAACAGGAACCATTCAAGATGATGGATTTGACTTTGGTGTTGGAAGGAACAATAGCCTTGAGTGATTGAATGTCTTCCATGATATATAATGGCCCTATTGTATCTCAATTATCAAACCAGAAGTCAGCAATCTTTCCATTGCCAATTCTATACCTCATATAACGCTGCAACGGAGATCTGATGCTTAGAATATCTGCGATGAGCTGAACTGGGAGTACTCGTGTTATTTTCTTCTTAACATAAGACGTGTCTGCATGCATGATCTTGACAGATGCATATGATTAAAACAATTTCTTATTTATCTTTCAGAAAGATGAATACGGTTAGGAATTACCAAAACGAAAACCGCTATTATCATGTGACTTAAAGTGGCTGATGTACTTGTGGGCTTTGATTGTAGATTGTTAAAGGATGTAAAGGATTTCCGATGGCTCTCAATGTGGTCGGTCGGTCTCTTCGCGGAGAGCCTAAAGAAGTGTGGCAACTCAGAGAGATACAACTGTCTGAAACTGGTTCTATTTTTGAATATGATGATTTGATTAATTGTTTGAAAGGCAGTTTGGATGCCTTGGATAAAAAGGTTAAAGTGAAGGAGTGTTTCATGGACCTATGTTCCTTCCCTGAAGATCAAAGAATTCCTGTTACTTGTCTAATTGATATATGGGCAGAATTGTATGGACAAGACGATGAAGGCATGCGTGCGATTGCCACCCTTTGGGAACTCTCCTCCGGGAACCTGCTGGATCTTATTATCAAAAGGTAGGCAGGTGTTAGTACTCATTCCGATTGAAACAAGCAAAGATTGGTAGTGCCTAAGGGTTAATGAATCATATAGTTCACGTTTCATGGAAAAGGCCTTGCCTAACCAACCATTTTAATCTTTTACAGGAAAGACCTGGGTGGCAGCTACAGTCAGTATTTTGTCATGCAACATGATCTGCTTAGAGAGCTAGCTATTCATCTAAGCAACCTGGAACCAATCGAGAACAGGCAGAGAGTAACTGTAGATATCATTGGAAACAACTTGCCTGACTGGTTAACTGAAGGTAGGCAGCTCAGTCTTAAGGCCCGCCTGCTGTCCATCTTCTCTGGTAGTGAATTCTCTGTCCCAATCTCCTTTACAGAGAAAGTTATTGGCCTGTACTGCTTTTCTCTTTTTTGTTTTCCCAACTTGACAACACAAAAATTCTCTGCAGATGATAAGTTCCCTTCCAAATGGTGCATGATGGAAGTACCCAAACTTGAAGCTTTGGTCCTAAATTTTCGCACGAAGAACTATACTTTACCAGATTTTATATTGAAATCAATCAGCATAAAGGTTATAGTTCTGATAAACTACGGTTTCTTCCCTGCTGAATTGAGCAACTTTGAAAATCTTCGTCATCTCTTCCTCCTCAAGAGAATCAGAATGGAGAAGGTTATATTAGCTCCCTTCAGCTTTACATCCATGAATCTCCCTAGTCTACGAAAGTTGACCTTGGTCATGTGTACAATAGGTCAAGCTTTCACTACTTCTACCTTCCGATTGCCAGACTCGTTGGCAAACCTAGAGGAGATAGATATTGACTACTCCTACAACCTGACAGTATTGCCTGTTGAGCTGTGTCTTCTTGCCAGGTTAAAGAAACTTAGCATCACCAACTGTCCTAAGTTGACTACACTGCCAAAAGAAATCAGTAACTGGGTTGCTTTAGAAGTTCTAAGGCTAAGTTCCTGCATTGCATTGTCAGAGTTGCCAAGCACAATTGGAGATCTCTTCGAGTTGAGAGTTCTTGACATATCAGAATGTTTGGCAATCAAAACGCTACCTGATCAAATAGGTAAACTACAGAAATTGAGAAAATTGTACATGGTGGGATGCTCAAACGATTTTCAGCTGCCACAATCGGTGCATCTTAAGCATCTGGAGGAGGTGACATGTGATGAAGAGACAGCTAGCTTATGGGAGGCCTTAAGCCCTAAAATCGATGGGTTAAAAATAGAAATAGTCGAGGAGGATGTCAACTTGCACTGGCTTTAAACAAGGGTCAAGCTTCATTCTACAAGTGAAGCTTGGTAAATGGAATTGTCGGCCAAGACCAAATTCCATTGGAAAGTTGATTTCTTGATTCACAGGATGGTCTCCAATTGCAAATTCCTTAGATATTGTCTTAGTTTTTAAGACCATTGGGATGTCTCAAGTAGCATGATTACCTTGCTCCTAGTTAATGTGAAAATTTAACAATTCTAATACTGTTTTATCTTGAACAAACTTGAGATTCCATGATAATAAGACAAATACGGCTAGAAATAGTCACAGGAGAGTTGAAAAAAAACATGGGAGTCAGAAGAAACGGGAAGGAGAAAAGTTCACGCATCAATGACCAGCCAGACTTCGTATAACTTTGATATTAACAAATGCATCAGGAATCAGGACAAGACCAAGTGAAGCATTCACCTAACCTGCACCACCCGATGCTTGGAACCACGATTTGAATGAAGAACTTGAGTTGTTGACTGAATTATCTTGTCAGCGAGGATCGAGCATGCAGTATCAACATGAAAACGAAGTAAAAGAATTAACAAAAGGGGAATTACTGTGCCAAAAGAATTATCTTTCATAATGACGTTAAAGAAGTATGGTTAAGAAAAATATTGGAAAAGGGTGAAAATATCAGTTGCATGTCAAGAGTAACAAATAGAAGAAGCCAGATGCAGAAAAAGTTGCGCGCACCACAGTATGGGAGATACATACTTGCCAAAACAAAACATACAACATAAATCATGGTACAAGTACAAAAATGACAACCAATATTTGGAACCATATCCAACGTGGTGGATATTTGGTTCCGATAATTTGCAACAGTTACCAACTCTTCACACAGCAAGATATAAAAGGTTCATACTGTGACACAACTTTGAAGAGCATATATGGAAATTTCCTATTTTGCTGCCTATATAACATACCCCAGTCTGTCAGACATTCTTCTGACCATGACCTTGATTCCTCCATATGCCCAGAGTACTACATCTCATATAGCCAAGCTATCGTCACAATGCATAAACAACCTCTCCGCTACTATCAATATCAAGCTCAGATTCAGAATCCAAGTCTTCCATGTCATCATCCATGTCCAGAGTATCCATCATGTAATGGTTGATGCCAAATGCTCCAGCAGACGGTATTGTAGCCTCAGAAATTATCTGCATTATCTCATCAAGGCTTTGTATCGGTTGATCAGGCTCTTCAAACTGGTTTCCCATTGTCATTTCGTCCATCAGATCTGCTGGAAGATTCTTCAAAAACCATTCATGGTTCTTGATTTCCGGAATGCTGATTCTCTGTATCACCAAATATCCAAAACAAGGAGCCTTTAATCACACCATTACACAAAGTAGAATCTTAGTGGAGTCATTAAATATGCACAAGATATCCAAGAAGTTTGGCGTCAGACTTTGGGGTAGAAAGTTCCACTTTAGTATCTTATTTTCCATTTAGTTCTCCAAACAATTCCAGATTTATCTTTCAAATAAGTTAAAAACTCCTGATATGAAGGCTAACTTACAGCTGCAGGATCAGCAACGAAAATTCTTGAAATCAGATGGCGACACTCAGGAGATATCTGAACAATGTCTGGAATAGAATACTGGACACCAAGAATTCTCTGCATGGGATAGACAAGAACATTTTCTTGTGTATACAATGTCTATATGACGAGGTATTAAAGGCAAACAGAAAACAATAATGTACCTGTATTGTTTTCCGGAAATCCTTTGGCCCATCAGGATCCTCAAAAGGATATGCTCCAACCAGCATCACGTACAAGGTTACCCCACATGACCACACATCTGCAATCTGGTATCATGACAAGATATCAGCACTTCACTCATCTAACAATCCACAAAATCCATGTTAAGTAAAATTTTGATTCAATATTAGCCTATCGGGATCAAGTCATTAACAAAGTATTATTATTGCACAAAGAAATTCCTTGGACATGAAGATGAAACAAGCTGTTTGTTTCATGCCAAATGCAGGATTCCTGGTGGGGACGTATGGGAATGTGACCTCTCAATCCAGATTCTTAACCAGTTAAATGCATATCTCTTTCAGAGTCAAGGGGTTACAATACATCAGCCAAATTTCAAATTCAGAATAAGCATGATCTAAAGAAGTTACCTTGCCATCATACTCTTGCTTCAATAACACTTCTGGAGCAATGTATGCAGGTGTTCCCACTGTTGATTTTGGTTGTGAATGAAGCACTGAAGACTAACAAATTATCCATGCAGACACAAGAGAAAGAAGTAAGGGTCAAATCAACAAATAAACCAAGATTCTACCATGATACAAATAAGTTAAAGCTTGAAATTAATTAGCCTCATCAAGAACAAAACATTAGAAAGCTAAGAAGCAAAAATATTGATAGAAGAGTGGGTCCATGCACAGGAAGTAACCAAAGAATCATCATACATACTCCAGAACCAACTCAGTTGGAACTTCCCCACCCAACCATTTTTTCATTTCAAGACCTATGTAATTGGAAATGAATTGTTCTCAATCTATTTCAAATTAAAAATAAAATATGTCCAGTGGCATCACCAGAAATTGTAACTTTCAAGAAACAAGTACTACCTTTGAGTACCCAAAATCACATATCTTCAACCGAGGAGCTGGGCTTCCATCCAACAAAGTGTTTTCCAATTTCAAATCACGGTGACACACTTGCTTCATCAACAAGCAAACATAAAAAACAAATCAACTATTCAAACAAACCAGCTGGCGTCAGCACATAAGGGAAGAAAAACAGAGCAGTCTAAGGTACCATGGCATGACAGTAGCTCACTCCAGATATAAGTTGTTGAAAGAAGAACCGTGCCTGAACCAAAATCCAGATTCAAACAAATTGTGGAAAAGAGACAAGGGAAATTTGTGCTCGTGAAATTGAAACACAAACCTCATCCTCACTGAAGCGTCCAGCATTGCATATTCGCTCAAATAGCTCCCCTCCAGATGCATATTCCATTACAATTGCCAAATGGGTTGGTGTTAAAATGACCTGAATAGATATAAAGTATAGTAAACTGGAAATTCAAGACCATTTGTGCCTAAAAAAAGATCCTAAATCGTCATAAAGAAACTGACCTCCTTAAACCTTACAATGTTCGGATGCCTAAGCGATCTATGATTAATGATTTCTCTTTTAACATTCTCATCAATCTGCAACAAAAACCCAAGATAAGCAACCTATCAGCATTCAACAATAACATTAACCCCCAGCTGAAAACTTATTACAAGCTAAAACAACAACAAACGCGACACTTCAGAGTTTTAGGCTTTCAAACAAAACTAGAATAAAAGCGCAAGAAAACTCGCAACCGAATTACCAATAGAAGAATTATACATCTCAACCATCAAAACCCCGAGTTTATATTCTTTAAAGAAAATTACAAAAGAGGAAAACCATCCAACTGCTCACACAACATTTCTAAACTTGAAGTCAATAATTACACATTTCCCCGACCATAATTAATTGGAAATTAAATAGCAATTTCTAAGCGAACTAATGAAACTGTCTACAAGTCAACTTCGACATCCATTAATGAGCGGAGCAGATATTAACTCCAATCCATACAATAAATTCGTTAAACCGCGTAAGAAACAGTTCTCCATAAAAAATGAAGCAAAAAATCTGTAACTAAAAAGCAGACCTTATCGCCTCTCTGAATGTACTTGACAGCAACAAGGTCTTTGGTTACTTTATCTCTCATAAGCCTGGCCACGCCGAAGTTACCGGAGCCGATATCTCTGACGAAATCGTACCGGTCACTGTCATGCATGATTGGCATATCCATGCCGGGTACCGCAGTGATCGCCGGATTCCGATCCATCTCCGTTTCTGGAGGTGAGAGCTTACAAACCGTCTTCGTTTACAGCCACCGACGGATAAATCAGCAAAAACGTGAAAACCCGAGAATCGCTCACTTGGAGAGAGTGGAGACAGTCGGTTCCAAGTTCAGCTTAGATATTACTAACGAGTAGCGATCAGTCTCTGAGTCTCAAGTCTGACCAAAAAAGTGAGAGAGAAGTGATTTCTCTTTTTCCTTTGATGATATCATGTGCAGGAGATAGATATTTACTGGAGAGAGAGCAATGAGACGAAGCGAAGTTGCAACTTCTTATGCTTTGAAAAGAAAGGAAACGGCGCCGTTTTTTGTCCTGAAGGTGGCTTTTCCATTCCCAGCGATCTTCTTCTCGCGGAATTTGGGTTTGTGTTCTTTTGTCGGATAGTTTGGAGTTTTGACACTTTTTTGAGGTTCTTTTGTAGCTAAAAACACTTGCACAATCAGGTGTCCCATCCACGTGCTCCGTTTCTGTCTCCTGTTTGATAAGTTGCGGGATTAATCCCACGGTCCTGATCTCATCATTCCGATCCCGATGCCAACATTTATTATTTTCAAATATTTTTAATATTAAAAATAAATATTATTTCTAATAATAACAAAATTTTAAATAAATAATTTGACATTGCAATATATGATAAAATATTTATTTTATTATAACCTAATCAACCCTTGTCTCATCCCAACTAGGCTGATTAACTTTTCATTATCAATATGATGCAAGTGTGTGTACATTTGGCAGAAGGATTCCTTACTTGAGATTCAGGAGCTCACCCGTGACCTGGCCTTTTCTTTTACTCTTAACCCATTTGCTCAAACTTTTCCAGACAAAGCCAATACCCAGTAGACAAGTGAAAAGCTCTCCCAAGGACTTTCAGCTCCTATGTCACTTGCATTTATCAATTTAGAACTCTGACTGTATCTTCTTTTGCCCAGAGTTCTCAAAGGACGAGCTATAATAGACTTGGAGTTGGAAACTGAACGTGCCTGATTAACGTATCACATGTTCTCATTATTCTACTCTTATACTGATTTATGAGCATTTATCGTACAGTTTTCAAATGAATGAGATACATGTAAACTAAATGGACGGATGCTCAAAACAGAATAAGTAGTGAGTAACCAAAGCAGATAATCTAAACTTATATGCTTGTTATCTCTATAACTGGAACACCAAATTAACAGCTACATTGACTCTCAGATCTACTGATATTCACGTATTGTCTAAAGGGGACTGTAATGAACCAATCCCATGTGACTTTGTCTTAAGAAATAGAAAATAGAATCGAGCCTGATCTATGAAACATAATTGTTTGATGACTATTCAACCGTCATGGATGGTAAGTTCCAATCCAAAACAAACCAAATCTTAGTTGCTTTCAAGTCTTTGTTTTCCAAATCATGGAAATATTGGAACAATTGTAGAAAGCTTTGGGAAGAGAAAAAGATAGATCCGAAATTGAAATGCATTTCTAAAGATCTGAAGGGGAGTTAAAACTTTTCCAGGAAAAGTAAGTTACCCTGGTTAGCGTGTTTGGATCTCTCTCTCAAGTATATTATTACACTTGACAACAGTTCGAATGTTCAAACTCGGACTCAAGTCGATCAAGACAACATCATTTAAAGAAGATTTTTTTTGTTTACAACAGAAAAACAAAACCAAAACTACAAGCTAAACTAGCGCAAGGCTCTACGGTACAACGTTCCCTGTTTGTCTCGATGGAGGAGCTCCATTACGGTCATCGGCGGCTCCCAAAGGGTATATAGGCCTGGACTGACTAGAGTTGCAATCGATGCCAGACTATTTGTACTCTAGCTCCCTTCACGATTAGCGCAAAGCTCTACGGTACAGCATTTCCCATTTGTCTCGATGGAGGAGCTCCATTACGGTCATCGGCGGCTCCCAAAGAGTATGTAGGCCTGGACTGACTAGAGTTGCGATCGACGCCAGACTATTTGCACTCTAGTTCCCTTCACGATATTCATGCTGAAGTGCTACCTCCTAATCACGCTGGATTAGCCCACGGGTACTTGTCACCAAAAGATTGTCATCAGATAAAACTGGATGAGAAGAGGACAAGATGTTTATAACCTCTAGGGAGTCCACTTCGACTATGACTTGTCGATAACCCAAGGTCCAAGCTAGAGTGAGCCCCGAATGTATTCCTTGGAGTTCGGCAATAAGTGGTGAACCTCTTCCAATGTAGTAAATGAAACCACCGCACCATTGTCCTTGCCAGTCTCGAATTAACCGCCCAATGGTAGCAGTGTTAGTTCCTTGTTTCACTGCTCCATCTGTGTTTAACTTAACCTCCACCTCCCGAGCACTGGGTTAAGGGTAGGCCCCGTATTGGAAACACACAGTTTTCCGTTGTCCTTGCCCGTTTTATCCATTCGGTGTAATCTATAACTACTCTGTTACCTTCCTCCGACCAGGAGAAGTCAGGTTCAAACACACTTTTGTTTCTCCAATGCCATAAAAACCAGCAGGCTACTTCAAAAATCAAAGCCCAATTAAACTGCCTCACTTGAGAGTGCTATGCTAGATTTGATTTCACCTGCAACCCCACCTCTTGATGAAAAAAATCTGAATCAATCATCGCCAGAGGGAATTTGCCCCAGAATTCTTGAACTCTAGGGTAATCCTTAATGGTATGGAGGGTGGTTTCCTCTTGGCCGCAGTGATGACAATTGCCCTCCGAGATGATGTGTCATGCCATTCTTTGTTGATTAGTCAATAGTTTTCCTTTAGTCAATAACCAAAGAAAAGCCCTAATCCTTTAGGGCCTTGCCCATTTCCAAATTAACTCCCAAAAGTTATTATTCTCATCCGTGGGGCTCCTTTCTATGAGTTCATAGGTTGACGCTACTGTGAAGTACCCATGTTCTGTTTGTCCCCACTGGAAGGTATCTGCCTCTGTGTCATCTGCAGTAGTTAGGAGCTCTGCAATATCTAGGCAAACTGAGAAGGGGAGGTACTGTTGGAACAAGTGTCATTTCCAGGTGCAATCATCATTCTTAAAGTCCACAACTGAAACGCAGAGCGCTCCTTCAGGGATTGGGGAGAGGGCTACGTGAATCAAGGGTCCTTAGTCCTTTAACCAATTATCCATCCAAAAGAGGATTCGCTGACCATTTCCTTGCTTCCATTTTATACCTTGGAGAACGACTTGCCAAGTGGCAGAGATTCCCCTTCAAGTGCTCGAAGCCCCCACCCTATCAATTTTCAGAGGGACATGATGCGGGTCTAGACGATATTTAGCTCTAAGGATCTTGACCCTTAAAGCATGGGATTGTGTGAGTAAAGCCCAATCCAAGTTAGATAATAATGCACAGTTGGTAGTTCGAATTCGTTTGATGCCTAGGCCCCCTGCTTTTTTGGCCTGACACACTGTTTCCTAATTGGCAAGATGCATTTTTTGGTGTTCTCCCGTGGATCCCCAGACAAAGTCTCACATGAGACGCTCGAATTCGCCGCACAGTTACCGCGGAAGTCTAACTGTTTGCATCGTATAAATGGGCAACTAAAACCGCGTTATTTTGGAATTTTTATTTCTTGAACTTAATATTAAAACGAAGTTATTTCTTTATCAACTTTTCTTGTAACACCTTTCTTAAATATTATAAGAAAATAGTTCAAAATCAATTATTTTTCAATAATGTATAACTAATAAAAATATCAAAGTACCAATATATCTAATAATAGATATGATATAAAGAAATTTTTGTAATTAAATTTACATAGCAGCATAATTTTTCATAATTTCTTTGCTTGTAGAGATAAATGGTATTTATAAATAGAAATAGCAGATAGACTTAAGTCTTACTGATCCAACTTGAACTCAATAGGCATGATTCAAGTTAATTATTAATTATAGTGTATAAATTTATATTATAATTAATAATTGCATAGTTAGCATGTCATGTGTCATGGTTTAGTAGTGTTGTGATAGAGATATAACGGAAACCATAGAGTTAAGTTTGAGGATCCAAAATGTGTCATTTTGTAAATGTTATGGTGCAAATTAGTACTAGAGATAATGACATGACCTGTTTAGACCTTATGTGAAACATTAGGTCAGTTGCACTTTTTGCCTTAAAATTTTCATAACAAGCATGCGAGCATCCGTGTGATCAAAATTGCACAACTGACATGCCATGACTCATGTGTCAGCATTGTTATGATCGAGACATAAAGTGCAAATTAATATTAGAGATATAGGAGTTATCTTAGACTTTATATGACATATTAGGAGGCAAATTAAATCTTTTACCTTCTAGAAACTATAACACTATAATCTTGAAGAGATATTTATAACTTCTAAGTTCATGACTATCAATTACAAGAGTAACATCCTTAATGGAAATGCTCTTGTCAAATTTTCTCTCTGTTTACGAGAAAACATAATGATTCATATATATAAGATTATGCTCTACCGAAAATTTTAAGGTGTAGAATTACCAAATTATTCTTTTAGGTAAGTCAATCTCAATTCTTATTTCTAGTCAATTTGTGAATTTAACACATTATACATCTCTTTTAACCTTAATAATAATCATATGGTGCATGAAATTTACAGAATTAAACATGTACAAATATTCATCAAATGTCAAACTAAGATTAACTTTTATACTATATTAAAATTTCATCAATCTCTACTTAGAACAAGAAGAAATTGTTTACATATAAAGAATTCATATCTTCTAACAAAACTTTAAAACATTAAATTATAAGATCATTCTTTTATATAAACCATCTTTAAATTTTTTGAATAAATTATATTTAAAATTTAAAATTTTACTCAAATTTTAATGTTATTCAAAATTGTAAATTATATTAATCAAACGTTTAAAGTTTTAATTTATTTTAAATATAACCTGCAATTTTCATAATATAAAATCTTTTATTTGACAATTATTCTCTTCCAACATTTTCTTTTAAGATTGTTTCTTGATAAATTTTAAGCTATTTGAATATATCTTATGTTAGGTGTTTTCTCTATTTTCAAGGTCAAAGATTCCTCCAAAAGAAAGAGAAAGAAAACAAAAATTTATTGCACTCCAATCGTATTGTTTGTAAATCATTAAACCTATTTAAAGCACATCACAGCTCAGCCCATCATAAATTAACATGTGTATTCCACTAACCTCTTTAACATAAATAATAACAGGATGAAAGAATAACAATGCACGTGAGTGAAAATAGTCATGTATGTAAAACTTATGCACGAAAAGCCCACTCTGTATATAGCCTTTAAACTATATAATCCTCCAACTATTTTGGACTTTTAATGATCCATATAGGACAACCCATATCCCTAGGTTCTTTCTCGAACTCCATTTCCTGACTTAACTTCTAATATTGGGTCTCAAATTTGTCATGGCCCTCTGGTGCCTGGTTATCAATATTCCCCCACGATTCAAGGGCCACCTTGCCCTCAAGGTGATAAGTGCCATAAAGGAGGTCCTAATCTTCCCAGGTGGTTTCTTCCGGGGGGTAAGCTTGTCTATTATGTTGGACCCTGAATTTTCGGTGGAAATTAGAAATATTAAAATGAATTTAATGAGTGTGTTTGTATAAGTATTGTATTATAGATGTAATTGTGCTTAAAGGAAATTGATGAGAAATGAAGTGATTGGTTTTGATGACTTTGAAATTTGAGTAAAGTTGTATGAGTTATGAAAGTTAAAATGAATTAGTTGATTGAAATGAAAGTTGAAAAGCAAGAAGTGATTAGTGAAAGTGTTATATTTTGGAGAATTAAGAAATTTGACTTTTTGGAGTAAAGA
>JANZLD010000237.1:10204547-10217783 GCA_026413575.1 Erythroxylum carthagenense | reverse complement strand
GCTCATAGGCCACAAGCGGGCAGCCGGGAGAAGGCTCTTGTCGACGTGCACGTGACGAACAAAATGGTTCCACTCTCTCCCAAACAATAACATGTATCCACGTTCATAATCATTTTATCAAATGGTATGTATTCATGCTTTTCATTTATTCAAAATGCCGTGACCAAAGTCGAGGCATATCATGCTTATTTCATGTCATATGAAATCAAAAAAAACATTCATTATACATGCGTATCAGATAATATATATTCATGCAAAGTCAAGAAATTGCCTAATCACACAATAACTATAAGTATATTACCCACTAGAATCGCACGAGAATCCGACTACTGCTGTCCTTCCTCTTGCGACGGAAACTGATCTGCTTGGTTTCCTATAGTAGACCAAGTCTTAAATCAAATAATATTCAAAGGAAATTAATTAAAAAGCTTTGGAAAAACAAAGAATAAAAAGCGCTGGCAAAAGGGGCTCATCGCGGCTAAGTCCCCGCTCGTTGCGACGTGCAGCCACCTACGTCGCGACGAAGACCTGTGCTCGTCGCGGCGAACACTCCTTCTTCGCGCGTCGCGGCGAATATTAATTCGCACGTCGCGACGTTGCCATCCTCGCACGTCGCGATGAATTTTTAATTTGTACGTCGCGACGTTGCTGCCCTTCCTCGCACGTCGTGGCGTGTTCATACGCACGTCGCGACGTGCGGGTCTGGAGCTCGACTCCGAAACCCAGATTTTCTGCAATATCCAACTTTAATCCTTTCTAAACTCACATGCAACACAACCAAACTATAGATCAAGTCTTCTACTACCATTCTAACCCATTCTAGGCTTTCAATCCATCCTAAAATCATCAACTCATGGATTTCCCCAATTGATTCATCCTAAAACCCTAATCGTCGTTTTCTCTCAATCCCAATTATCTCAATGCTTAATCCATTCAAAGACAAGATAGGAAGGTCGCAAACTTACTGATTGAAGCTCTAAATCCATCAAAATCAGCCGAAGTCGCAAACTCCTTCTCTTCTTCTCCTTCCCACCGACGGTGACCACTACTCCTATTCTTTTCTTTTTCCTTTTCTATTTTCTTTTCTCTTTTCTTTTCTATCTATATCTAGGTCTTTTAAAAACCTAGGAGATGGTCAAAGACCAACTTACCCCTCCTTATAACCCTAAATCCAATCCAACTTAAGTGATCTTCCCAAAATACCCTTACCCTTTTTGATCCTCTAATTTCTTAATTAAACCCTAATTAACCTCGATTATACTCCAGTTAACCAACATCAAGCCCAATTAAATCAAACTAAACCATAAACATATAAAAAAATCACAATTCACGCTTAATGACATCATAAAAGAAAGTTTGGGGTCTAACAATTTCTCTAGAAGGAAATCTTGGCAAATTCCTTCAATTTAATGGTGAGAAAAATGTCCTAAAGTAAGCATGAATTGAAATAAAGTTCAGGGGCAATTTTGGAAGATCACTTAAAGAGTTAAGGTTTTAGGCTTATATGGAAGGGTAATATGGTCATTTAGCATTCATTAAAGACAAGAGACAATGTGGCTGTCGTTTTATGAGTAGAAGCATGACTTTGGAATAAAGAAAGAAAGATAGAACAAGAAAAAGAAGAGAGAAGAGAGGGTGCTTCGGTGGAGAAGGGAGGAAGAAGAAAGAAATAGCTAAGGTTTCAATTTTCATAGATTTAAGGGGAAAAAGAAGGAAGATGATGAAAGTTTCCTTCCAAGCCAAGAAAAATCCGAAATTGGAGAAGATGAAGGTAAGAGATGCATTTTGATCTTTGAGTTTCTCATGAATTTTTGGGTTAGATAGCTTGGAAATGGTATGGGTTTGTGATTGCTTAGTATTATTGGTTCAGTTTTGGATTATTAATTAATTAGGGTTTATGCTATTGAATTAGGAAAAATTAAGGAAAGGCTTTGGAGAAATTGAAGCTTTGGACAAGTCTCAAACATGGAAATGAGGTGGATACCGTGTTTATATTTTGAATTATAAGCCATATATATGTTTTCGGAAAATTAAGAAAGAAAGTATCGAATTTTTAATTGTTTCCAAATGTTTTCGAAAAATTGTTACAAGTTTTAAAATGTTTTGATAAATTAAGAAAATTTCAGAAATTATGAGAATTGTTACATTCATTGTTTTGAATGATTTGCAAATTATGAAAAATTGTAGCATTCTTTAGTTTTGAATGGTTGAAGAATTTCATTGTGATTTCGATTTGTTATGTGAATTTTGATTATTGCTAAAATTATTGCATTCTTAAATGATTGCGATTATGTTATGTGTATTCGATTGGTTTTGTGAAATTGTGAATGTCAATGTGTCTAGTATAATATGATATGAAAAATTAAGTTTTCGAAATATACCTTCGGGCAATCCGATTTTCAAGTGTGTATTATGTGTTATGTGGGTTTGGCTAGGTCCCATAAGCTTGAGTCAGTGCATTGGTCTCCTTTTTATAGGCTTCTCCCGCCTGCTCGCTAGTGGCATTGGAGCTCCGATTTCAGACTCCCATAAGTTCACGGCTACATTGGACCACTATGTAGGAAAGTGTAGTACGTTTTGTTCACGACTGCATAGGCCCGCAATGCGAAAATGTGCAATACGTTCCGTTTTGGACTGACCCAAACCATTCTGATGTGTTGTGTGTTTTTGCTTTTGTTTATAATGTGATGCATTCATGTTTTGAACCTGTTCATAAATTGTGAAAATTTTGAGAAATTTGAGAAATGAGAAAGTGAGTTTTCAACCAAGAAATTTTGGAAATTGATTATGATTGTTTTGAAAAGTTGAAATGTTTGAAAATTTAGCTTTCGATGAATTTTTCTACTGTTAGAAGAAGATCGGGTGAAAGAAAATGAAGGTTTTCGTTTGTATGTGTTCATATTGTATTACTGTTAAGTTAGATTGTTGTTGAGAAATTTAGAATTATTGTGTCTTGTGTACTTTGGATTATGATTATTGGTATTGTATATGGCTTGAAATGCCATTAAGGTTTTGTAAGCAGTAAATTCATGATGGTATTGAGTTATAGAATTGTGCATGGATATGTCATATGGGTATGTGTATGGAATTGATATATAAATTTGTGTATGGTTTATGGACGAGATGAATTATGAATTTGTGTATGGTTATGATATATGGATTATGACTTGTATATTGAATTGAGAAATGAATGTGATTTGGATATGAATGCTTATGATTGGTTGAGTTTGTTTATGATGGGATTCCAGACAGGAGGTCCGATGATGATAATGATTGTGTTGATTGAGCTGGGAATATAGAAGTGCTTTATATGTATGGTTTGGTTTGATTGTTTATGGCTTGTGTGAGCTTTGATGGCAAGAATAAGAATAGGAATAAGATTTTGGTTAAAAAGAAGAATTATGAGATAAGTATGAAAGTGAAAGATAGAATATTTGAGTTTATGGAATTGATAAATTCCAAATGGAAAATTGGAATGGTTTTGAATAAAGATGAATAAGATGTAAATAAAAGAAAAAAATTTATACCGGATTTGATTGGTTTAGATTAGATATCTTAAGGTTTCCAACGCGACACATTTGTTTTGTTCTGTTCTAAAAGTGTATGTTATCGAATGTCGAAATTTTGTATTTCAGTTCGATTGCAACCGTTTATATGCTTTAATCCGATTAGATTCGTATTCGATTCGTTTCCGATTGTTTTCGCCTTATGTTTCCGCTTCGGATCCTTTCGTTTTAGTTTCGCTTTGTTTTTTGATTCGTTTTTCGCATCCGTTTTGTCCGCCTTTCGCTTATGCTTTTGATTGACTTCGTTTTCGCCCTTTTGTTTCGCTTTCCATTTCCGTTCTATTTTCCGTGTCTTCCGGTTGAGGTCCGGTTCCGAAATTGGGTCCCAACAAAGGAACACTCAAGCACTATCAAAATATGCTCAAGGATGGAGTCTTATCTCCAACGGTCGAACTCTTAATGGCGGGAGTTAGTGCTTGGTCCACGTTCCTACTAGGCTTCTTCTGGTCCAAGCGTCCTACATTTCTGGTGATTAATGCTTAGGCAAAATCAAGATGGGGAAAGAAGGGACTTGAGAAAGCAATGCTCAGGGAAGACAACTCCATTCCGTTCAAGTTTGCCGATAGCACCAACCTTGACGAGATTATATAGTAGGCCCGTGACACATGGGAGGGCAACCCCTCTTCATCTAGAAATGGAGCTGGGATTGGAAATGGACGAAGATGAGATAGACACCTTGCCATTATAAGTACAGTTCCATAACGTCCTAATGGAGTTCTGGACCATTGAGAGTCTTAGCTACATGGCTAGCTCTTTGGGTAAACTCATTTGTATGGATTCCTAAGCTACAACGATGGAACAACTTTGCTATACTAAAATGTGCATTGAAGTATCAAAAAAGGCCTCCTTACCTGATTCACTTCCCATTCTTCGGTTGACTGACAAGGGTGAACTGGAGAAGACTATCATACCCATCTCCTATCCTTAGAAACCAACGAATGATAGCAAAGTCTGGAAGCCTAAAAGTAAGATGTTCCAAACTAGATGGCATGATGAGTTATTGGATTTTAGTGTAGTTGATGATAAGAATGGTGCAATAAATGAAGACAGGGGAGCTGTCTATGAATCACCCTTAGTAGAGGCAAATAATAACATTAGTAGTGTTGTAGAAGTTGTTAATAGTGTGGTCGATGCTGTTGAATGTGGAATGGTTGCTATTACTAGTGTAGTTTTCTAATACAACCCATATTAAGGCTGTTAGAGATAGCCTTCTTGCAACGAATGAAAATATTAGTGTTGTTGCAGTGTGCGTGCTTAATGGTGCTGTGGATGTAGTTAATGGTGTTTCGGATGCACAAATGGTTCAGGTTGTAGACAATGGTAATCAATTAGTTGATTTGAGCTCTGAACAAGTTGTTACAAATATCTCCTAGGAACAACCAACTCTTGGCAACTCAAGTGTAGACAATGTGGAGAGTTTGGACAGTGGAGCGAATGATTTCACCTTCCAATATTTAAAGCATTATCAGATAGATTTGGCTAACATGTTGACTTCATTAGCAATTATTGGAAAAACTGAGAATCAGGGGATATGGGTCATCTCTTAAGAACAAGTAGATGACTGTGATACTCCATTAATAGTAGCCCATTTTCTTGACATCCTTGGAGATTTTCACATGCAATCCAAACCGATAAAAAGGAAATCAGCAAGGAAAAGAAAGTCAAATCCCAAATACTATAAATCTTCCCCCAAATAGTGGAACATTAGGGGGTTAAAGGATCCTAGTAAACTAGAAATGGTGAATAGGCTTTTCCATGAAGATGAAACATCGATGGTGCCTATAGTTGGTTCTTGTTGTTGTCTATCTTGCAAACAGTTACATTACCTTACTTAGGGAGTTTTTATTTTTGGTCATATTGCAATATAATGGTAGACTTCAAGTCATGAACTCGTTGTAACTTAGATTTAGTTTTTATTATAATTAAAATTCCTTTTCATTTTTCAAAAAAAGTTTTACTAGCAAAATTAAAGCAAAAAATTTTCAATACCCTTTTAACAAATATGTATCAGTTTAGTATAGTTTAAAATTGAGTTTGTAAACCCATAACTATATAAAGTGAAAGTTTTAAATTTAAAATATGATTAATAACATGTATGAATTAGGTGATTAGACAAGAGTCCAAACATCTACATTGAATTTGTATAAACAATAAACAACACTTAAGACTACCATTAGAGTTATGACAATCATTTACTTGAAAATAGATATTAAATTATAAGGCTGTCTAATTAAAATTGAGCACAAATTTCATAATTTTTTTGTATAATATAGTAAATTTTGTTATAAATTAATATTTAATAAATTTAATAATAACTTTAGTCTGTATTTGAATTAATGTGCTAAATTTAAATGTTGAATAGTTAATTCTTATTTTTGGTAACAAATCTTCTATGATCTTAACATTATTCATTTATAGAGATTTTAATTTTTGATGATTTAAAAATTAAGCGAAAAGAAAGGACGTAGATAAATAACAAATAACGGTTGAATGAGGATACTGGCACGTGGTTCTTGTTCTTGACTTGAGATGGCAGGCGCACGTTACAACAAATTCGTCAATAAAAATATAGAAAAGGAAAAACGACAAAGCGTAGAGGACACTGAAGAAAATTTCAGGTTCCATGGAGGTCAAATCTGTCAACATAAGAAAATTATCCAAGGAAGCCACGAAGACTCAGGATGGGTCCCAAACCTTCACTTTCAGTTCCAACGAGCAACGAGAAAGAGGTGAAAGAGAAGAGAAGAAGCACCAAAGAAAAACTTTTTCATTTTCATTTTTATCTTTCCACTCTTGTCCCTTGCCGAACCCCGCCCGCCCTCCTCCTCTCTCCCTCTCTCAAACTCTCCTCTTCTATCGCTTTTCTCGACCCGAATCATAAGGATGGTGTCGGACTCGGAGCTTATCGAGAGGTTAAGGGAGTTCCTCCGGAACTCGGACCTCAACACGACGACAACCGGAATCGTCCGCCGGAAGCTGGAGGAGGATTTTGGCGTCGATTTGACGGATAGAAAGTTGTTTATTAGGGAACAGGTGGATATGTTTCTCCAGAGCCAGTTTCAGAATGCTGGGGACGAGGAAGACGACCACGCTGATGATGATGGTGATCAGACGGCGCAGGATAAATCAGATGAAATGGTCAGCTGTGATGCGAAGGAGGAGGAGGAAGATGACGAGGAAGCGACTAACGGAAAATCTGCTGCTAAAAGAGGGTTAGTTGTTGTTTAGAAAGTTTTCTATGTCCTTCTTATATTATTGTAGATAATTATTTTTGGAGAGGTTTTTCAGCTCATTTTGGACTTAAAAATGAAATTAATGCTCTTTATTTGGATGAATAATGTAGTCTTTGCTTTGAATTTCACTCGTATAAGCCCAACAATTAATTGCTTGTTGGTTCTATTTTACCATACTGCGGCTTTTATTTTATTAGTAATTGTTGCTCGAGTAATTGGATTCTGTGATAAAGTGTGAGCTTGTATCCTTTTTATTTGCATATTCATGTACATTTGGACTTCTTTGTTTAAGGTAAATAAAATAAGCAGATTGTAGCTTTGATATTGCTTTACGTACATGAAATGGAGATGGGGTTTTAGTTAAGTAGCATTAAAGAGAATCTGTTTGAATTTGAACAGGTCCCCAATTAATTCCATCAATGTCAACAATTGCCGTGGAACTCACAGCTGCAAGCTTAACCACTTACTTATAGAGAGTAGAGAAAGCAAGCTTTTGTTTAATATCATTAAATATTCAGTTATTGTCCGCATATAACTCTTCCATGCTTGCACTTTGCCCCTTTCCTTTCTTTTCCTGCTTAGTTGTTGATCTTCTCCATCCATCATCATGCACCCAGTTCGAAATCTCGCAGTGAAGCGGGGTTTGGGGAGATTTAATCTTCTCCATCCATGATCAATTATTGGAATAGAGCTGCTTTTGGGCTTTTTGCCTATTGCCGGATTTTGCTAAACTTTCCATTCTTGACAAAGCTTTGATTTTTTTCCACATTTTAAGGTTTTTCACTGCCTATTGTTTGGACCAATATCAATTATCAACACGGACTTTCAATTAATGAGTTGCTTATTTAGGGCTTGGTTGGTTTGGCAAAGTTCTTGTAGTCAATTTGACCTTAGTTTCTTCTTTCTGTTTTCGTGAGAAGTACCTTGGCACATTTCATTATCTTGCAATTTCCAAAATGAAGAAATCATTTTTCAAGATGCTTGTGGTGTTATTACCGAGAAAAAAAAGTTACTGCTGGTGATGCCACCGACATTGATCCCTTAACCAGTATGTTGCAACGCAAAATTAATGATTCCTTAACCCACCGATGTTGATTCCTTAATCAATATGTCGCAACTCAAAATTAATGATCAGTCAAAATTAATGAAGCTTTGAAAAGGTTAAAAAATTTTCTCACTTGCTATATGATTGTTTGGTACAGGTGTTTGTCCTTTATCGCTCTCTCTCTCTCTCTCTCTCTCTCTCTTAATTCAAAGCACGCGAATAAGTGACTATAGAAGTTTTTGTTGGTAATAAGAATCTGCCTTCCAGTGGATTGTTAGCATTAATGCGGAAATGTATCATCAGCTGCCCTTTTTTTGTTGGGAAATGGTAAGAGTTTTTGGAGACAGTTTTTTTTACTTACTAAATCAATCAATCTCTGTTTTAAAGTTTTACTTGGCTTTACCATTTTTTTTAAGGAATATTGTTATGGAAATTTTTGTATTCTTTATCTGCATGCTAGTGGGCATGTATTGGAACAAACAAATAGCAGCTTTTTTCTCTTGTTTATCTATTTATTTTGTGTTCTTTCCTTCAAGTCAGGTCTGAGAAGCATAACAATGAAGGCAAGAAAAGAGGTGGTGGTTTTACCAAGCTATGTAGCCTTTCTCCTCAACTCCAGGGATTTCTTGGGGTGCCTGAATTAGCTAGGACGGAGGTACAGATGAAATTTTCTGGAGAGTTATCATTTGAGTTTGTTGTCAGTTGATATGATTTTGATTTTTGAGACCATATGTTTTTGTGGCTTCTCTGTTATCTTACTTTAGGTGGTCAAACAACTCTGGGCGTATATCAGAGAGCACAACTTACAAGACCCAAATGACAGACGAACTATAATATGTGATGAACAATTGCATTCCATTTTCAATGTCAACTCAATCAACATGTTTCAAATGAATAAAGCCCTATCAAAGCATATATGGCCCTTGGAATCGGATGACGGTATGCTACTATTTTCTTTCTTTTTCACGTTTTTTTTCAATGAGTGACTTGTCTCCTCTTTGCACTTATGCAACTCCTTGGTAGAAACAAATCTATGGCGCTACTTGAATTGCAGGCTTCAATTTTATCTTCCTTCAAAGATCACGCCCAATACAACTCTACAAGTTCTTCTGTAGAAAAGATGAAACCTTTTCTCACGTGTTCCCTTAAGTTTTCATGCAACAAAAAAAGATTATCTATCGCATTAGCCATACAAATTCTATTAATTTGCTTAGGTTGATTTTCATGTTTTTCATTGTTTATTTTTGTCCCCATAACAGTTTACTTTTCCTCGTGGTGTAGTGATTCCAGTAAAGTCAGCACAGAAGGAAAAGCAGCAGAAGCATGAGAGAGAAGAAGGTAGCTAATTCAGATTTATTGAGCCTTTGTCCTTATTCGTTAAGTTTATCCTCAAGAGTTGTTTTTGGTTCAGATCATTTTTTTGCTTCTTGTCTTGATTCAAAACTTTTATCATGACTTGGGTATGATATCTCATGATATGTTTGACAAGAAGCTAGTTTTAGTCCACAGTAGCGTTTTCTTTTAACTTTTCAGGACAGAATATGAGATTTGCTTTCCCTTACACATAGGATCTCATTGGTCACATTCTACGAACTTCAAATATGCAAGTGAAATATTTTGTACCCTTGGAATGAAACCCATGCACTAAGCAGCATGTTAGTAGTCAACTTTTCTTTTCAATGGCATGTAGCTCCATTGTTAATGATATATTAATTCTCGGAGCAGATGAACAAGACAGAAAAGAGAAGAGGCAGAAAGGAGGAAAATCAGGTTTACTTGCTCCTCTTCAACTTTCAGATGCTCTGGTGAAATTCCTTGGCACTGGAGAAATTGCATTATCACGAGCAGATGTTATCAAGAGGATGTGGGAGTACATAAAGCAAAACAATCTTCAGGTACGTAGTTATTTGGCATGAGTTTTTATGTCAATGAGTCTTGAAGATGGCTCCTAGAAGAGTGAGGATACGCTTTTGGTTCCAGTCTCTCACCAGTTGCTGTTAAGTCAAACTCCAAATTACTTGGTTAACCTCAATGTTACATCTTATATATGATATCATGACCCATGCCCTTGTCTTATTACTATTTATTGTTGCCTTTTGCTGTGATGTTGCTCAAATTATTCTCTGCTTATTTGAAGGATCCATCTGACAAGAGGAGAATCATATGTGATGAGAAGCTCAAAGAACTCTTTGATGTGGATTCCTTTCATGGCTTCACTGTCTCGAAACTTCTGTCTTCTCATTTCATAAAGACCTGATAGTACGTTTCTACATGTTGACTTAGGCTTAGGAAACTGGGGCTTTTGGCCTTCTGTCTACTGACTTTACCGGCAAAAAGTGCTGTGAAGCTTCTGAACTTCTTTGACTGTCACTCTCTGTACCCTGTTTTTGTCCTCTAATTCATACTCTTCTTTTCAGTATCCAAGAGCAGGGTAAATAGAAATCTTTGTTTTTTTAGACTGTCGTCTAGGAATTATGACAATTTGATATCTTGTAGGAATTGTTTGTATGGAGTTTTGGTTTATCTTCATAGTTGCATATTTGTTGCCAAAGGTTTACGCTTCCTTTTCTATCAGACTCTCTTTCTCTTACTTACTTTCTTTGCGTTATCCTCATTTGGGAGGATGGGTATGGCTGAAATTGTTGTATTAGGAGTTGGGTTGAATTTTGGAGAGAAGTTGGCTGACCACCCTAGCTTGGAAACACTATATACAAAGCCACTGGCTCATCCACAACCTACATTCAGGAAGACTTCATGCCATTAGATCATGTTACTTAGAATGGAATTTTAAGTTGTGCCCCTAAATTCTCACAGCTGGCCCTGCACCAACTTACACTAAGACGAGCCAGGCGTAAACAACATTAGGCTCTCAGGAATTTCTCTGCGCGAATTGCATTTGATGCTTATACAGCTATTATCAGTTAGCCTCTTGATGTGTTTGTTCTGTAGTCCTTGCACTCTAACATCAGTCTTGAATCAATTCTCATGGTCAAGAAAAAGCTGAAGTTCTTAGGAATTTCATAAATTAACGATCATTCTTTGATTCATTCACACAGGTCGAATGCCCCGATCCTTGTGATAAGTTAAACTCCTACAAGGAGCTAGTTATTAATCAAATCCTATATTTGCCCACCAGCGGTAGCAGCAGTCAAGGTTTTAAATTGGACTGAATGGCTGATCCCAGTAACGGGTCTCGAACGGATAATCTGTGCAATGAACTATGAAGTTTGTCCGAACAGCATTCTGGGTTCGCCATGTCAGACAGGGGAAAGACATTCGTCCACACAAGATGGAACATGTGAAAGATATGGAAAGGATTTTTTTGTTCAATGATGTCTTATTCTATTTTATAAATTTTAATTATTTATTTATACGAATTTTACGTTTATTTATGTAAGACACATGTGAAATCTACACAAATAAATAGCTAAAATTTATAATACAGAATAAAATATCATAAAATTAGGGAGAAGATTCGTACTTAAAAATCATTCATCGATTAAAGATGTTTTGCCCCTTCTTGCTCTTGTATTGTATACCCAATGTGTGGGGGAGTGTGGGACCATGTTCAAGTCAGTCCTGACACGACAAGGTTAAGATTCCATTCACCGTGTTCGTTTGGCTCTGGTAAGTAGGTTCATAAGCATAATATCTCAAATTAGAAATTAATACCTTGGGGTGAAAGTGAAAAGTCCGTTGTCGTCCAGCGGTTAGGATATCTGGCTTTCACCCAGAAGACCCGGGTTCGATTCCCGGCAACGGAAAAAAGAGATTCTTTTACATTTTACGCTTTCACTTTTCCCTGTGTTTGGATGCACAAAATCTATTTCGTTTCCAAAAGAAATTACATGTGAAAGTCAATTTCAAGATTTGAATGGATGAGAAGAAAGTCCTGTTACAGCCAATCCAATCCAAAAGCAAATAATAAACTGACTTTTTCACTCCAGAATATATTCCAGATAAAATAACAGCAACCCCAAAACCGGACAAGAATTGAAGATTCGTATAGGATAACAGCAATCTGAAATAGTTGAAGATGAGGACCAGACCCAGCGAAAACAAAAGACCATGGCACATCTGGTGGTTGGAACGGGTTGTCATTGTCCACATTGAATGGGCATCTACCTGACTGTCCTCTCTCTTATCAATTTAATGTATCAATCCAAAAAATTCCTTATTTATTTCACATGTCTGAATCTGAAACCCTTTCGACCCTTTTCCCACCACGTGTCAGTCTCTGGACACAGAGAATCTTAAGAAACAGGAATCAATAACCTATTGCCAAAATCGCTGTTCTCTTTTAGTTTATTCTCCAGTAAACTACTGGCCTTCAATGGAAGAATCTCAAAGCTCATTCTTGCCACGTGTTGATGCTTGGTTGGAGCTGACGACACCCTTTTTCTTTTTCATTACTTGAATTGCTTCCTATTATTTTTATATAACGAGGATATTCCAATTTTGGAGATTGTAGACCAGTACCATTATCACTACTTTCGTTTTGGTAAACAGTCAAATTAAGGTGCTCGTGCTTTCTTTGCCTAAAGAATCTTTCACCTGCCCCGTTGCTTCATTGTCTTTGTTGATTATTCAGCGACCTTGGGCATTACAACAAATAAGAAAGGCTCTACGCTTATTTCAACATTATGTTAATATTGGATATCTTGGGTCTTCGTCATAGTTATGGTAGAAAAACACTGAACTACTGTCCTTTATAGGAACCTTTTCGATTAAATTGAGGCATGACACACTAAGAGAGGAGAAAGGAAGTTGGAACTGACCTAACTCGATGTAAAGAATCCAATCGAATTTGCAAACTTTAAGAACAATGAGACTGCCCACCTACGACATGCTGGTTGGTAGGATCAAAGAGTTAAGGACAACGAGTGTGAGGAGGTTAAGCAGTGTCTTCGTAAAAAAATAATGGTAAAGAAAATAAAATATTTTATTATTTTATTCTACTGATAATCAATTAAGGATTTAATATATAAACTACAATCGTATGTAAAATTATCATCATGAAGAGGAGATGTATCTTTTCGAATGTTGTCCATCAATCACATAAGTACATAATCTTTTGCCTATTTAAATATAAATATAAGAGAGTCAAACAAGAGAAAAACAATTGTCATAAAATATACACCGAATGAAAGAAAAGAAACTTCATAATGATATATAGTTTATGATATGAAGAAATTCAAGATGATAAAATTTTATTTTTATTTAGCTTGATTAATTACTAGTCAAAGTAAAAGAAATACAATTTGTCAACTAAAGTGACAAATATTGTATCTAATAATCTAAAGTGAGAACTTATCAATATTAGATATTATTTTAGATAATCTTTTAAAATTATAAATAGCCCTTTAATTTTTATATAAAAGATAGTCCCCTA
>JANZLD010000237.1:10192682-10204447 GCA_026413575.1 Erythroxylum carthagenense | reverse complement strand
TAATGTCGAAATTAAAAAATATTTTAAAGTATGATTCAATATTTAAATTTATTAAAATTAATATAAAATTTTTTATTTTTCTAAATATAATGTATTAACTATAAATATTTTATGTTTAAAATTACTTAAACATAAAACATATTTTTTTCAATTTAATAGTTCAACTTTTTCTAATATACATTTTTTGTTTAATATTTCAACATTTATATTTGTAAGACTAATGCAAGCCAAAAATTCATTGTATATTTGTAAATTGATGACAAAGAAGCTCTAACTTCTCTCTTTCATAAGTTGCTCGTATGCATGGCATGCCGACTCTTTTGATCTTTAAATTCTTACTCTTTCTTCATAATCACTCCTTGCATTCTTCTTCCTATTGCTCTAATTGTTTACCTATTTTCATTGCTTCAATTTCCTACCTCTTCTAGCCCCTTCTTTACCTTATAATTTGTTTCTAATCTACTTCTAACTTTTTACTTTACACTGCTTTTCCATTTCTGGCAATTTTAAAAGAAACGCAACATTCGTGCCTCTCCTTGACCATCATCCCACCCAATTTCTTTCTAACAACTAGAACAATTCCATCCTTTTCTTTACTTTTGTTGGTATAATAAACTCCCAAGACAACACTATAACTGAAAATCAACCTATAGTCATCAGGAAAACTTGGCTCCATATGGTAGAGGACTAGTCTTCAATCCAAGCTCAGCTATTGCCCCTTAAGTAAGATCTTTGATATCCAAGTTGTAACTCTTCCTATTGACACGCTCAAAGCTGGTGCAGAAAGGTAGGATGTGACACTTATAGGCTCTTTCTTGGACAAGAAGGTCTTCTTTCCGATAAGGAAGTCTTATGCTTATAATAATTAGAAAAAATTGAACTCAAAGACATACTCTTTAATAATAAGGATATTTTCTTCTTTAGATTTGCTATTAGCTCTTTAACAAGAAAAGTACCAGAGTTAGGGCCCTTTCATGTTTAAAACAAGTCAATCCTATTCCAGAATTGATGACCATGTGTCAATATTAAAGACATCAAACACTCTAATGTACCAATCTAGATTTGTGTGCATGGTTTCATACTTGAATACTGAACAATGCTAAACTTGAACCACATAACCACAAGAAGGGTTTGACTTCTTACAAGAATTTCTAGAAGGTGACAATATAGTTACATGGATACCTCATATGGTTGATTTATCAAATCTAAACATCTTAGCTAACCCTAGTAGATTCCATTGAGAAGGAAGCTTCCAACTCCAGTTATTGATCTTACATAATTAAACATAGTAACTTCAAGTCCTAATGTAGCTAATAAGGTTGAGGTCTCTGATTCAAATATGTTAACAATTTTCCTTTAGTTGGAATTAACTAGTCTAAAAGGTCTTGATAACATGAAAGACTCTCCAAGTGGAAAGTATACTAGTCCTACCATATTCTTGAAAGAAGCATAGGAGTTTAAATATGTAAGTAGGTGAATATTTAGTAGGAAGAAGAAATCTTCTTCTTTTGATCTAAACACATTACAGTCATAGCTTGACATATTAGGGGATTAAAATCTTCCTTTAAAAAGCTTATGCTTAAAGACTTTATTTTGAAAAATAAGCTTTCTATATTAGACATTTTGGAATCTATAATCAAATGTGAAAATTTGCAATATTCTCAATTTGCTAAGTTATTAGAAGCTAATGGACAAATACAGTGCTCATCCCAATAGCGGAATCCTAGTTCTACTCACTAAAGATAGGTTTCAAATCCTTGACTCCCTAGTGATGGATCAAATAGTTCATCTCAAATTTTGTTACAAGGAGTTGATCTGACTATGAGCATATCCATTATTTATACATTCAACTAATCTTTCCAAAGAACTAACCTATGGAAAGAACTTAGGGAGATTGCTACAAGCATGACACATTTAAGGCTTTTATTAGGGTATTTCAGTGCAACCACTTATCCAAAAGGAGCTAAAGGCAATAAGTCCACTAGAACATTAATTGAATATTTAAGTAATTGTCTTAATGACATACAAGTCAATGACTTGCCTTTTAGGGGTAACTCTTTTTACATAGAGTAATAAAAAAAGAAAAATACCTTCCTCCAAAAAAAAAATTGGATCGAGGAGTCATCAACTTAGAGTGGTGTTAGGCTTTACCCTATACTAAAGCCATTTTTCCCAATACAAGTTTCTCAGACCATTCTCCCATTTAAGTGCGGTTTGCTGACACCAAAACTTGTAGCAAAATTCCTTTCAAATTTAACAACTTTTTGGCTAGTCTTGTATGTTTCAGTAAAGCAATTATGAAGGTAATAGTGGTAACTTTGTAGTGACCAAATAGTTTATCTTCGCTAAAAAGAAAAGCAAAGTAAGGGAGGAACTCAAAGCATTTTATAGAAAAAATGTTGGTAATACTTATCATCTATTGCTTATTGCTAAAGCTACATTAGAAAAGCTTAGTCTAAGCTTTACAAGGACCATCACTCATCAACTCTTCAAGATAGAGAGAGGTAAGTATTGTATAACTTTATTTAAGCTATTAACTTTGACTTCTCTCTGATGAGGCAAAGGTCAAGGATTATTTGACGAAAAGAAGGTGACAAAAACTCTACTTTTTTTTTTCACAAAGCAATGATCCCCAGATTACCTAAAAATAAAATTTCCTCAATCTAAAACTCAATCATAACAACTCAAAACTAACTTCTTAAGGAAGTTGTGGAGCACTTTTCCAATCACGTGGGATCTCCATCTACTGCTTGCTTTTCTCTATGACTAATTGAAGAAATTATTCATTATCAAATTACATCTTAAGAAACTGATCTCCATTTTAAACCAATGTCAGCCCAAGAAATTATAAATGCATTAAAAATCTCTGCTACCTTTTAAAGCACTAGTGCCTAATGGGCTAAATGCAAACTTCTTTGTTAAAACTTGGACTATTACCAATAATCTAATTATGGATGCAACTTTAGAATTCTTTAAGGAAAGGAGATTGCTTAAGGAAATTAATTTCTCCTTTATAAGTCTTATTCTTAAAGGTAGGGAGTAAAAAACTAGGAAAGATTACCATCCTATAGCATGTTGCAATTCTATCTACAAAGTGATCTCCAAATTAATAGCTGATAAAATGAATTATATTCCTCAAGCTCACATCGGTCATACTCAAGGAGCTTACATTCTAGGCAAATAAATTGGAGATGCCTCAACGTCAAGGATGATAGCTTTTAAAAATTCAGAATCCCCACAATTCTCACTAATGCCTCCTCAATTATGAAGTTCATTGGTAAAGCTAGATACAATATAAGGAGTCAATGCTTTAGCTAGGTTGGCAATAGTGAGAATACTACATTTTGGTTTGATACTTAGACTCCATATGGACCTCTTGTTCAAATTGGATTACCGAATGCCTGAAAAGTTTTATTCATCAAAATGCTAATATGGCTCAGGCCTTATCATTGATCAACTACAACTCAAATTCCTTTCCTATATCAGGTGTAATCTTGTTTTTAATTAACTTTATAATTTAGAGGAACAGTGAAGACAAAGTTATTTGGAAACCATCAACTTCTAAAAACTATCCATAATTCATATAAAACCTTATATAAAGAAGCTATTATGCAAGTATCCTAGAATATAGTGGATAATGGTCTAGAACAAGGATTACTTCCCTAAAATTGCATATACCTAATTGCTGGCAATTCAACACAAGCTTCCCACTTTAGATAGGCTAGGTAAATTTTTGTACTTCCCCAAGATGAAGTTGGAAACACATAAACACTTGCTGTTTTAACAAAAATATACCAAGAGGGCATGGAGGAAATTACTAACACTATGCAAGTTAGAGAATCCCACTAACAATAGGAATGATATAATATAATGAAGTTTGAAGCTCACAAATAAGACTAAAGATGACTATAGGTGTTTTACAGTTCATTATCTTATCTTGTTATAGGGGTTTGGGAAACAAAAGAGTATTTTCCAATTTTAGATTAAACGATGAAGAGTTCTTTAGGTCCCTAAGTGACAAAATTAGAATAAACTTTAGCTTATTCATGCTTAAGCACATTCAATTAGAGGATAACATAGATCAACTTCTCTGGTTATTTGGGAAGGCTTTTCAAAAACTTCAGTTTAGATAGTTACAATATGTAATTGTGTTCTAGCTCAGTTCATTAAGACTTTAGTGTTTTTGAGTATTTTCAAGGATTAATTCATATATTTTTATTCTTAAAAAATATTCATTGTACATCCTAATACAACTATTCAGGACGGTTCTATCTATTTCAATATCATTTTCTATCTAATATCAATAGGTAGAATACAATATAAATAACCTTATTTTCAACTATAAATACTCATTCACCTTAATACTACTTGTTTATATGTTTCTTTTTTTTAATGTGGCATTTACATATATTTTTTTACGTTTAGGAGGTGATGCTTTACTCCTCCCCTTAAGTAATGTTCTAACTTTCGTGAGGGATAAAATAAGGAACCAATTCAGTTTTAGGATTGGCAATGGTATATCTACTCTTTTATGACAGGACTCCTGGCACTCGAGAGGCATCTTGCAGAACTTCTCCTCACCGAGGGAGATAAATGGTTCAGAGCTTCCAATGACAGTAAGAGTTTTCGAAATTATCAATCGTGATGAGTAGAGTTGGCAAGAAGTTTCCACAAAGCTCATTAGAAATCTTGAAGTACCTCGATATCAACCTAATAGTTCCCATCCTAATTGTCTGGAATGGCTAGCTGGCTCCACAAGAAAGTATATAACTGCCTCCGCCTATAACTTCTTGCGACCTCCTTTATAGAAAGTTCCATGGTATAAGTTAGTGTGGGCTAAAGGTAGTAGACCTAGGTGCTCCTTTATCTTTTGGCTTGCTTTTCTTAAAAATTTACAAACCTGCGACAAACTTCCCTACCTTCATACTCTTAACCACTGTTCATTGTGCCTTTCGGCTAATGAAACCATAGACCACTTGTTTTTTAAGTGTACATACTCTAAATCAGTTTGGGACCAAAGCCTTTCACATTTTCACTTACATTGCCCGAATCAGCCTACCCTCTCTTCTCTTCTCACTTGGTTTAAAACTACTTCCAATACCAGCACTTCAAACCTTACAAATTTTCCAATCCTACTATCTACTGCTATTTACCACATTTGGTCTGAAAGGAATGCTAGAACCTTTAAAGATGAAGTCAAGGATGTTGGGAGTGTGTACCTCGAAATAATCTCCTAAGTTATGGAACATCAAGCTCAACCACTGAGAGGAGGTAATTAAATGAGTGGCTATTTTACTAACTTTTTCTTTGCAGGTTTGATAACACAGGAAAAGCAATTAGCTCAATCATGTGTGTCAACTTTTGGAAAGCAGACAGGAGGCAATTGGTCCTAACATCTCTTCAAACCCCATTGCATCAGAGAGGACAGAATCAGAAAACAGATTGCATTTAACCTGCAGCTACGGAATTGGAAGGTCTACACATGGACCTTCATCAATCGTCTTCATCCCTCAAGGCCAGCAGAAGAATTTGAGGTGAAGTTGGTTCCGGGCTAAGCTATCATTTCAGATATTAATGACTTAGCTGCTTATTTTTGTGATGACAGTAGAATGGATTGTAGTTTCTGCCTTGTTGATGTTGTTAAAATGAAAAGATTGGATTGTAGTTTCCGTCTTGTTGTGGTTAAAATAAATCTAGTAAGTTGCGGCACTTATGTGTGGTGTGGTGGGAGAGATGGAGAGCTAAATTTTGGCTCAGGTTGTGAGTAAGGAAGTGATGTAGTCTCAAGGTGTCTTGTTGGTTCTCATTGTGTAGTAAAAGACTTTGTCCCTTTAACTCTACTGTGTAGGTTATAGCTCAAAGAGTTAGATATAGCTGTATTCCATCGTTGTACATTACTCTATATTTGTATAAAATCTTCTGACTTAACAAAAAAAACTTTTGTAACATTTAGATCAATATCAATGAAAAAAAATGTACAAATATCTTTTACTTTATATAATATTTTTGATAAATTGAAATATTAAAAAATATTGAATTAATTTTATAAATTAAGACAAATTAAAAGGTTATTTAAATATAGAAATATTTTAAAAAAGTATTATGTCTAAAATAAAATATTTTGATATATTAAGCATAATAAATATATTGAGTCAATATTATAAAATATTTTTATAATTATATAAAAATGATTTTATAAACAGTAGTGAATATTAACAAATGCCCAACCAAAACTGAGACCATGAAATGCTCTCCAACTATAGAGTACCGGTACCAAAACTGAGAGTTTAAAAATCATTTAGGTTGTGTATTCTTTTTTAGTTTGAATTTAAAAGTAAATTACTTTGTTTTGAACCCAAAATCAATTTTCCCTTTCACGTTAATTTCAATTGTGATCCGCCGGTAGGAATTTATTCTAACAACATAATTTGAGCTGTTCCAGCTTAGAACCCATTAATGAAAAAAGTTGCAAGTATACACGAAGGCAAAGAGAAGAAATGATCTTTTCAACACCATACACTTGCCTGCCGTCTTCTAAAGCACGTGCGGAAAGCCTTTTACAATTTTAGGATTGAATTTCTTACCAATTACGATAAAACACAAGTAAATGCTGTGTCATAGTCATTGGGAGGGTCCTGGAAAAATGGTCCTCTTATCGAGTGGAACTGAGTGGACTCAAATATGCGACGACTCGTATTTAATTAAACGAATCTTCGCGTCCTGAATCTGGGATTTTCCCTCTCCTCTATATATACAGATTTATATCTCTCCGTCCTCTGTTCATTTACGTTACCTTGTTTCTCTGGTCAATGTTAGAGACCAAGGGAAAAGCTTTTTGTTGTCAAAGACAAGATTTTTACTGAAGAAAAAATGGAGCTGTGCTTGGATTTGAGCTTGTCTTATACTCCAAAAACAATCACCGATTTTCTTTGTGACGTTTCGAAGATTAAAGATGGTTCCCAGAAGTTGTCAAAGCTTGATAATTACCTGAAGAGATTAGAGCAAGAGCTGAGAAAGATCGATGCTTTTAAACGTGAACTCCCTCTTAGCATGCTTCTCTTGAATGATGGTTCGAGTCTTTTCCTCTTTCTTATTTGGCTGATTAACGAGCTTCTGGGTTTTATCTTTCTTTATATATATATATATATATATATATATATATATTCTTTCTTTTGTAGCTATTGAGAGATTGAAGGGTGAGGCAATGCGGTGCAAGGAATCGAATGATCGAGTACTGAATGAGAAGCCTGAAGGTTTGGAAATGAATTGTGATGAAGATGAGAAGGTTAAGTTAGAGGATGATATAAAAGACAAAAGGATGTGGATGAGCTCGGTGCAGCTTTGGAGCAGCAATGATATTAACTTTGATTGTCAGAAACAAGACGAAAAGTCTGAATCAAAAAAGGTAATTAAATTCGTAAAAAGATGAAGAATATTTCAATTTTTCCTGGGATTTACGAGATTGAACTTTTTGGTTCTTTTGTATATTATGTTGTCATAAGAGTGATGAAGACGATGATCGGTCAACTTGCGAGAACCCAATTCAGTCCTGTAACTACAGAAGTACAGGGTTTCTGCCATTTAAGGCTGTTCCTGAATTTGATGGAATTGGTAAGAAGGAAGAGAAGGAGGTTATTTCACAAGTTACTGGACTCTCTCCAATGGCTCCAGTCTCTAAACTTGGTTCCTGCAATTGGATATCAACAGGCAATTCCAATAAGCAAATGAAAATTCAAACTACAATTCATCAACATCAGGGTAACAAGAAACAAAGGAGGTGCTGGTCACCGGAGCTTCACCATCGATTTATTGATGCTCTTGAACGACTTGGAGGACCTCAAGGTTAGTAATTAAGGCCATGGAAAGCATTTTTTTCTTCAAATTTCTTTATTCTTGAAGCATAAATGTTTTAAATGATCTACTTGGGAATCTGAAACCTGCGAAGAGGATAGGGGATATTGTTACTTTAAAGCGTTGTTCTTGTGTGTGTTCTGACAACCAAAACGTGCTTAATGACTTGGATCCCAAACAACTTTCAAGGACCTAAATTAGGTTTTTTTGCAGTGGCCACACCAAAACAGATTAGGGAGCTTATGAAAGTGGATGGCCTCACCAATGATGAGGTTAAAAGCCATTTGCAAGTGAGTTATTCACCTCCAACCAGCCTCTACTGCTGAGTATCACCCTATAATGGAGAACTAACTATAATATGTTGTGTGAGCAGAAATACAGGCTTCATATCCGCAAGCATCCGGGTCCAACGGCTGCATCTAATGGCTTATGGAAGGCATCAGACCGTTCAAACCCGAGCACTTCAGAGTCTGTTTCTCCACAAGGACCTCTTCTCGGAATTGAGTCTGCCAAATACACCTCTAGTGAGGATGATGAAGAAGATGAGAAATCAGAGAGTCACAGTTGGAACAGCAGGCTTCACAAGCAAACAGAAACCCATACATCGGGACAGTCTGATCCTGGTCCCCATTAATTTTGCAGATTCAGATATGCATGGGGAATTTGGATTGTAGACTTGTAGCATTACAATAAAACAAGATGACAATTACAGGAATTCATGTTGACTTGCGTTTCTTTAACCTTGGGGAAATACAGGAAAGTTGCTATGAGATATTTGCCAGTCTCACGGAGAAGTTTGAGTTGTCTTCATGGAAAAGTCTCATCCAGCTTCATTTTGTCCTCCCGTTTGTGTGCTGTGGTTTACCTGTTATAGTCAATGCACATTTATGAATTCTAGGTAGTTGATTGACAAAAGATGACATCACATACATGATTTTCCAACAGTACTTTCAAGATATTTGCAGTTTTATTTGCAATATCTGTTGAGTTCTGATAATTCAGAAGGGTATTTGTTCATTTGCTTTCAGTTCCAACTAAATTATTGCTTAGTCTTGCTGATAAAATCAATGTGCTTCCCATCCCAACTGTCGATTTCAAAGGTTACCACATGGAAACATGCTATATACTTAATGTGTTCTCGTTCTTGGTTCTTGGTAATACGTTACTAGTTTAACAGTAATCTATATTTCTGAAACGATCTAGCTTAGGCGGTGTTAAGTTTCAAAATCCTGACATTCGTTAACAAAAGCAAGTTCTGTCCAAAATGCCTATCCCGTCCTGTCCTCCTGATCTCAAACCCTTGTGAAAATTTTACACCAGTTGTACCGTATGCTCAGACCAAAATGAGCCAATAATACAAAGTAGTGTTAGTCTCGAGTCTAATGAATCGTTTGTTCATTTGAAAATTTGTATCATTTCCTCGTGTGTAAAACGTGTGTGCAACTACAACTTGGTGTTAATGTCACGGCTGTACGTTTCAGGAAATATTTATCAATCCTCGGGAGAAGATATGACGAGCCCACCCCGAGATTTTGGCTTTATAACACTAAATTGACCCGACACAATACCAAGTACTTAAATATTTACTTTTCCAAGTTGATGAAACTGCTAATTATAAAATTATTATTCCTTGATGTCAAAGATAGCATTAGACAAATGACACGTGCGCCTTTGTTGCCTGCAATATCGAGCAGACCTCGTCTTTTTTTTTTTTAAACCTGATCTTCTGGTTTATTAACTCTAGATTAATTTTGTGTCAATTTATTTTAACTGTATATTTATGTGGATTCTTTAGATTAACCTGTACTAACTCATCTCAGTCATCTATTTATATAGGTTTCACATAAATAAATTACAGAGATAAGTTGACACAGAATTAATCCAAAATTAGTAGACTAGAAGATTTGAGAGGCTTTTTTTTGAGCACCATATCCATGGGGACATGATACTCTCTGTTTCTTCTGTTCTAATTCTCCTTTATTTCATCTTATTCATATATTTATGTCAATCTATACCATCTGATGGAAATTATCAAAACATAGCAAGAGAAATTGGAGGCCTATCATTCAATGCTGATAAATCTAATTAAAACTCAAGCTTATGTTCTTGTTGTCCTTTCATATACATGGGTATTGAAAATTTGCTACAGAAATTGATGAGTGTGGCCAACAATAAAAACAAGAGGAGTAAGGAATAATGTGAGTGTAGCAAACATGTGGGGACCCCATTGCCATTAGTCAGGTAAATCCAAACTTGTGGATGAATGTAATTAATACGCTCACCCAAAAAAATACAAACCATACCGAAAGAAGATGTTACGTCTTTTTTTTTGGGCAGAGACTGCTGCTACAGATAACTATTTTGATTCTATTTGGGTTTGACTTTTAGCGGCCCAAAACAGTTTGCATCGAGCAATTATTTGAAATGTCAAATGTCCCAAACCGACATATCTGAACGTCATCGACGACTCTTCAGCCTGCAATGATGCATTCATCTTTCTCAATTACTTTGAAACATTGCTTACAGACCACAATTAAAACATAAACGTTAAGCTTATTCCTATGCTCGTTCGTTGATTTCTCCTCCTCGCGGCCGGCTGTGACTCGTATGCTCATAAAATGACTATCGATTCCTAACGACCTCCCTTTATGATTCTATCATTCAACCGGATCAACACTATTTTATTTTCATTTTGGCCTCAGAAAACTTTTCTAAATAAGCGTAAAAGGCCCTTTCTATATTATTAGTAAAGCGCCCTAGCTGATACAATCCCGGTGATTGCTGCAATTGAGCTTGTATAGTTTGTAATCATACGGGGAGATCAATAACATTTAACATCGTATTTATGTGATTCTGATTTTTTATTTTTGTAAATTTTCCTATTGTTATACTTTGCCTTTTGTAGATTTGGGTTTTTCATCATTTTTATAACGAATTGTATAAATTTAGCATTTTTGCAATGAGATGATAAGTTATAATTTTCTTTTATCTTTTATCTCTTTATAATATTAGAGCTAGTTCTTAGAAATTGTCAAACTTTTTTTCTTTCTAGTCTTCTCCTTGCAAAACCTTCTTACTCAAGAATAATATTAGTAAAATTCAATACTAATACGAATAAGATCAAGAAATTCTATTAAAATAAGTTTGAATTGAAAATAGGAATACGAAAATATTAAAAAATGATATGAATAGTCACACTTTCAAAAAAGAAAGGATTAGGATTAATAAGAATCTAAGATTATTGACTACTAGCAAGATTGATAAAATCACAAGCTTTTAGAAAAAACTAAATAAGATTTACTCTAAAAAGATTTTAGAAACTATCTTAGAACTTTTTTATTGATTAATAATAATGATGAACTGCATATTATAACAATAAGAAACTTGTTATGGACATAAAACTCTAAGAATTAGAGCCTTAAAACACCACAAAAAAGTAAAATTTAGCGACGGAATTTACCGACAGAATTTGTACATATTCCGTCGGTAAGCTTATTTAGCAACGAAATTTATTCACAGAAAAAAGGCATCGAAGATATGGACATTACTAAATTTAACGACGAACATTTTCTGTTGGTAAATTTACTGACGGAATTACCGACGGTAAAAATTTTCGTCAGTAAATTTACCGACAATTTTTTTGTTCAGTCGGTAAATTTTTCTATCAAAAAATTAGCAACGGAATTTATAATTCTGTCGGTAATTAGCGAAGAAAAAAATTCCGTCGGTAAAATCCAATATATTTACCAACGGAATTTTTTTTGTCGGTAAATTTGCTGAAAATTATTTTTAAAAATTTATCTGCAAACTGTTTAGTTTCTCTAGAAGCCACCATGAAGAGAACTTCATTATTTCAAGTAAAAGAATTAAAATATTAAAATTCATACTAAAACAGAACTGAAAATAAAGAACTG
>JANZLD010000237.1:10178679-10192582 GCA_026413575.1 Erythroxylum carthagenense | reverse complement strand
CTTCTATCACTAACATTTATACCTTAAAGTTGTTTTCCAATAATAAAATACACAAATAAACAAAAGTAATAAATACCAAAATTAACTTTCATCTAATATATGAAAAAACACATGACAGTAGTTGAAAAAATACCTCTACCGAAGGACACGATGACAATAGCCGGAGATGGCAACATCGTCGAGTAGAAAAGGAGTCCACGACAGAGAAATGGGCTCTAAGAAAACCGAAGAGAAGATGTAGGAAGAAGGAAGAAGAAGAAAGGAAAAGAAGATAGAAGTGGGAGGGAGATGTCGGGTGTGTTTATATTTAAAAAGAATATACTGACGAAAATTTCCATTGATAAATTCAAAAAAATTTTATACCGCCAATAATTCCCACCTTTTTATCGACGGAAAGAAAATTTCCGTTGCTAAATTAATTTACCAACGGAATTTACCTACGGAATTTTCCGTAGGTAAATTCAAAATTTTTTATTCAGCCAAAAATTTACTCCATTTTTAGCGACGGAACGTATACCATCATTAAATTCCGTCGCTAATTTTGCTGCCACGAATTCCCTCCAAATTTAGCGACGAGTATTAGTACCGTTGCTAAATTACTCAATTTTAGCGACGGAAATATGCTTTCCGTCGCTAATTTATAACGGTATATTTTCTGTCAGTAATAAATTACCGACGGCTATATTGTTTCATTGCTAATGTCCGTCGCTAATTTTTCTGTGATAAATTCCCTCTAAATTTAGCTACAAATATTAGTTCCGTCGCTAAATCACTCAATTTTAGCCACGGAAAGCATATTTCCGTCGCTAATTGCCTACGAAAATGTTTCCATTGCTAAGTTTCCGTCGCTAATTTACATTTTTCTTGTAGTGAAAGGAAATAACACTAAAATAACAAAACTATAAACAACTAAACTACATAACTAACACTTATCTAGCCTTATAATTGATGTTGGTTACATTTTGAAATTTTAAGGTTTTGTATTAAAGACTAGTTTGGCATTGGTCTCACTGCAGTCAATGACAATTTACTTCTTAAACTTATTTTAAAGGTAAAATGACCAGCGCTGATCATATTTTGGAATCTAATACGATACTGTGAAAGTGATGTATTATCTATTTTGCAATGTTCTCCAGCCTCCAATAAATTTTGATACTTAATTCGGATTATTTGCAACTTGTCCAAGCTCATCTTCATATCTTCTTGGATTAAAAGCTTGTGTAACTTGAGTTGATGCTTAATTCATGTCATTGTGCCTCTAATTAAAAGGATTTGTCCTGAAATCAACATCTTCACAAACTTACTTTAGTGATAACGGATCAAGGTTGATCAGTTTGTTAGTCACAGTAAAGGAATAGTGATTCTTATATCTATCATGCATAACTCTCTCATCAAATTATTAAGGATATCCTAAAAGAATGTGACCAACTTATATGGGAACCATGTCACATTACGCCACAGCCTTCTACCTCTTAATTGAGAAAGAAACTTGTTAAACTAAGGAAGGTTCCAATTGATGTTTTGATGATAACAACACATAATAATTATTAATGTGTTTATTATTTTGATGTAAAGCAACATTAGAATAAAATAAAACTATAAACTCAAGAATATAGTGTATAAAGTTGATAAAAGAGAAATTGAAGTTTGCAATAGAAGAAATGAAGATCAAAACAAGAAAAAAAGAAGATCAAGGCTCATCTAGGTCATTTCACATTTTGTATTATTATTTTATTTTGATGATCCAAAAGGCTCACCATACATAACCATTTCATCTTACTTTATTACATAAATCTTTATATTGATTAAGACACATTGACGTTTTTGATTTTAGTATAAAAACCTCTTGATCTTTCAAATAATCTTTAGATATATTTTATGAAATGTATTAATCATATTTAGATTAAACAAATTAGTTTTAAACATTTGAAGTTCAGTGATTGGTTGACCTATATAGCTTATTAGTTGATCAATATAGGTTAAAGTTATTAAATTTGAAGTATTGAGAGTTTTCTATAACATTATTTGATGTATTGGTTAGAAAAATTATTGAATTTTGTTAATACCCAATTCACCCCCTCTTGGAAGCCATAAAGGGAAGAACGAGTGGTATCAGAGCAAGTCCATTAGATTAGAATTTCTAATAAAATCCTATAACAAGATCATAATGGCATATTTAGGAGCATTATCATCATCATTTAATCAAGAGGGACAAAGCATTAGTTTACCATCTTTCTTTGATGACAAGGATTATCTTTATCATAAAACAACGATATGATTCTTTTTAATGGCTGAAAGTGTAGACATTTAGAAAATAGTGTTAAATGACCCTTTTATTCTAACAAAAAATTTAGATGAGAAAAAGGTACCCAAATCAAAGGAAAAATGAGAACTTCAAGATAAGATATTAGTTTCCTTGAATAGTAGGGTCATACACATCCTTTTTTGTTGCTTTAGGAAGAAATAAATTTAATAGAGCATTTATGTATGAAACAACTTATGACATTTGACATACATTATAAATTACTCATAAGGGTACAAATCAAGTTAAGGGAAGCAAAGATAGCATGCAAAAATATCAATATGAATTGTTTCAAATGAAGCATGATGAAAGCATTTCTAGTATATATACTAGATTCATTGATGTTATTAATGCAATCAAAGGTAAGGAAAGACCAATAATAATGTTAAATTGGTAAGAAAGTTGCTTATGTCACTTCCAAAGACGAGGTAAGCTAAATTGACGGCTATATAAGGAGCTAAGGATCTAATAACATTCTTATATGATAAACTTATTGAATCTCTCTTCAAATACAAAATAAGGCTCTAAAGGACAAGAGAAGAAATGTCGCTTCCAAAGAAAAATAATTTAGGATCCAAATCCTCGAATGAAGAATCAAGCAAAGAGGAAGAGATATTAACTAGTGAAAGCGTAGAGGAAGGCATTAGCTTACTCATTAAAGAATTTAAGAAGATCTTGAAGAGTAAATTTTCCAAAAGAAAGGAATTTAAGGAAGGAAAAATGATTCAAAATATAAATCCTCTAACATTATTCACTTTGAATGTAGAAAACTCAGTCATATAAATTCATATTGTTCTCAACTCAAACATAACAAGAAATATGAAACAAATTATAAGGAAAAGAATGAAAAAAAGGCATTTAAAGCATTGACTTTGGATGAAACAAGTGAATCGAAAAGCGAGCATTCAAAAGAAAATATAGCTCATATGTGCTTTACTTCCATGGAAAATGATGAGATAACATCTGATCTTAATTTTTGTAATGATAGTGATAATGATATGACAAATGATAGGTTAGTTAAAAGTCTACAAATCATGAGTAAGAAAAAAATCCTTCAAAACTCAAGAAAGCTCAAAAAGAGTTGGATGCATGTATGAGTGAGACTGAAAAGATGAAAAGTGAATACTATTAAAGCATCCAAAAATGTGATTATTAATGACAATCATGACTTATATGCATTAAAGTGTGAGAATGAGACACTGAAAAAGCAAATTGATGCTCTCAAGTATTCTTTATCTAAATTTATAAAGGGAAGTAAGAAAATTAAAAAATATTAAGAGCTCAAAAGAATTATAATGATATGCATAAAATTGGATATAATTGTGGGAGTGTTTTTAACACTAAAACCACTTTTATCAAGGGAAAATATTTACATATTAAGGAACCAATACCTAGAATGACAAGTAAGCATGGACCATTCACATCCAGACGTACACATGCATCTAACTTAACCACTAAGGCCCAACCTAAGAGCAAACATCATGCTTTCATATATAGCTCACAACCTAGGCATAAAGTTCAATACACTCAACGGAAGAATAAGTATAATTTTAATGATAACATGCAAACCCACTTATACTTGTACAAAAGCATGCATCATGCCTTCATTCATAATATGCATCATACATGATACATATAATCATGGTAGGACTTTTCAACATCCTAAAAGACCATTCAACACATTTAATATCCAAATAAAACTTCCTCATTATACATACATACACAAAATTTCAAACACTGCATTTACGCATCATCACTACTTATATAACATGGTATCTCATTTTTGTAGTATGTTTGAACATATTTATAGATTTTTTTATCAAACAAAGAATGTTAAGCAAACTTTTGAAAGAGTGGGTTGAAAAGAAGAAGGAACTAAAGCTTATTTGAGTTCCCAAAACACATTAATTACTTTAATTTATAACGCCACTAGAAAAATAAAAGCAAATGGTATGTAGTAAAGATTGTAGTATTATTAAGGTGTTTATGTTTTTATCTTGATGAATATAAACTTCTTCCCTCTAAGAAAGTATTGAAGATCTTTTTGTAGGATTGGGAGAACTTAACCCTTAAAATTAAACATCAAGAATTCTCAAATTGTTGAACCAAGTGAGAAAGATGAGATGGCACTCATACATAAATAATTAAAGAAGAATCTTCATTCAAATCTCTCATAATAATGTTCAAGATGAAGTAATCATTAGTTTATAATTTAGAAATATTTGATTACTTGCATTTATGTGTCAATTTGAGTATAAATCCTTAGTGATGATTATTTGGGTTTGAATTATGTATATTGTATTTTTAAAGTTTAAACCTTAGTACCAAGAATTAAAGACTATATGTAAATTAAGGTCACTATGTCAGAATTTATATTAATTGGGTTATTAGTTCCTTAAACTTTTGAATAAGGATAAATATTGCTCAATTAGAGGAAAATTATTTTTGTGTGATATGAATCCTTTTTAATAAGGCCTTTTATATTATTAAACTATTTTAATTCATATTTAGTTAGTTTATATGCATTTTAATAGTATTTTATTGAATATTTGATGTTTTAATTTAAGTTTAAAAAATAGTTCCTTAAGCTATTTGGTTAACTAGTTAACTAATATCTTAGTATGATCAACCAATATATTTAAAATTCACTATTATTTACTTTTTAGTGAGTTTCGTTAGTGTTTTAGTTACTTGTGTTGTTACCCAAATAGTCTCATTGGTTGACCAATGTCCTTCAATGGTCGACCAATGTCCTAATGTCTAAAATTCTTTTATATTTCCAGTGAGTTTGCAAAGAGTTTGGACTCTTTTCTAGTCGATTAACTATACACACTGGTCAACAAATATCTGCTAATGGTTGACCAATATCCCTTTGTCTCAGAAAATTTTCTTTCCAATGAGTTTGTTAATTGAATGGCTTCATATGCCAACCCCACACCAGTCACTAGTCAACCAATATAGTACTTTGAAAGGCAACCTTTAGCCTTCTCTTGTCTGTTCAAAATTGTTCCATATATACTATTCAAAACAAATTTTGGTCGACCAATATAATCTTGTAGGAAACTAGTATTCTTGATCTAAGGGATATCTTCTCATATTTTCTTCTAATTTTCATCTTATATGTTCATATCTTCAAAATCATACACAATTCACTCTTTTCTTTAAAAAAAAATTATCCTCCACCTAATAAAAATCTCATTATATTGCATCAAATTGAAATTTTGCTAATTTTCAATTTCATATTTAAGATTATTAAAATTTTTCTTAATTAAGAATTATTTTTTGAACTTGATGCCTTCATAGTTAAATTATATAAGAAATTAAGGTTGTTTCCCTTTTAATTATATAGATTCATCTTTAATTTTGTTTAATTTCGGTATTTGGGGCATTTTTTATTTTCTATTTGTGAAATTTTGGGGCTTCAAAATAGTACATTCTTTTATGAAATTAATTGTTGAATATTACAATTATGCTTTTATTTGTTACAATTATAATCTCTAATTTTATTAAAACTTGTCCTCGATGTTTTAATTAAATATTTTAACTTAGACACAATAACAAAAATGAGGATTTTTCGAATTAGATACAATTAGGAATGTTTCTATCAAAATCAACCTTTTATTTAGACTTTTTAAATGATTAATAACATTATTCAGTGAGAAATTTTATCAATCTTAATCAAATATGTTTTGATTTTTTTCAAGTTAACTTATGTGCGAAATTTTATATCATGTATTATTAGTTAATAGGTTTCTTTTTTATATTTCGAAAAGGGGGAGAAAGTTTGGTGATATTAGATTTAGGGGTAGTGATTGTTTTGTCGTTCTTTGTCTCTTGTATTTTATATGACTTGTTTGAGTAAATTTACTTCATCTTTATTTATGAATATTTCTTTAATTTTGAATATCTCTTTTGTTCTTGATATTACACTGTGCTTTTTATATCGAATTATACTCTTCATATTGAATTATATAATATACATGAATTAAGGTAGAGCTAATCACTGTATTGATATTTATTTGTGTGCTTAACTTTATTATTATTGTTCTCTAATATCACAAGTGTTTTATTATCATAAAAAAGGGTGAAATTGTTGAACCAAGAGATGTTCCAATTGATGTTTTGATGATAAAAAATAAGTAATTCTAATGTGTTTATTGTTTTGATAAAGTTAGCATTAGAACAAAATGAAGCCATAAACTCAAAAAGATAGTGTATAAAGTTGATAAAGAGAAGTTAAATTTTGCAACCAATGAACTGAAGATCAAAACAAGGATAAAAGAAGATCAAGGCTTATCAAGTTTATTTCACATTTTGTATACTTATTTGTAAGCTCATTTTATTAATTTGATGATTGAAAAGGCTCACCATGCATAATCATTTCATTTTACTTTATTGTATGAGTCTTTACATTCATTAAGAGGCATTGAAGCCTTGATTTTAATATAAAAGTCTTTTGATCTTTCAAATAATCTTTAGGAAATATTTTTGGGAAGTGTTTTAATCATATTTGGATTAAACAAATTAGTTTTGAATATTTGAAGTTATTAAAATCATGTTTTTAGCGTGATTGGTCGATTTATATAAGTTAATGGTTAACCAATATAGGTTAAAGTTGTTAAATTTAAAGTACTGAGAGTTTGATGTAACATTAGTTGATGTGCTAGTTGACCGATCTATCATATTAATTGGTTGATATATGTTACTAGTTAACCATTGTTCCAACGACTAGTAAATCTAGAGCTTTTAATGTATAATGATCGACCAGTGTATCAAGTATAACCGTTATAATGACTATTTCTTAGATACAAAGTCTATTTTGGGACTCAAAACACTATAAATAAGTTTTAACAAAAAGAAGGTTTTGGGTGTTGTATATACACATTTAAAAGTTTCTTTTCAATTATTTAAGCATTATTATCACATATTTGTGTGAGTGAGCTATTTTTGAGTTATTAAGTAACAAAGTAAGGTATTTTGAGTTGTAATATTGGTTACGACAATATATATTGTATTTGGGGCATCATGCAAGTGAGAATGAGGTTCTTCTTCACTTTGGAAGAAGATTGTAAGAAGGCTTCCTCTTCACTAAAAAAGATTATACAAAGGATATTCTTGGCTTTGAAAGAAGAATTATAGTAGAAATCTAATAAGAGTCTTTACAATGGACTTAGGTAAGGGTTATTTGTTGAACTACTATAAATCATTTTGCATTTTCTCCTTCTATCCTTTTTAAAATTATTGTTCAATTGTTTAATTAAATTATATTATGCAATTTCCTTAAACTTATTTATATTGATTATTGTTAACTGAATACAATGGCTTGAAAAATTGTTGAATTTTATAAATACTCAATTCACCCCCTTTTAGGTGCCATTAGGGACTATCAAAATTAGAACTTACTTCATCACCCTAACCTTTCCACTCTCATAAAATCAATGTAGATTATATGGTTTATGGTGCTATTTAGTTGATATTCCTAATTTCTACACTAACTCCACGCTAACTAAATTAGTACAACTCCTTGTATGTTTGATCATACTACAAACTCGATCCTAAATGGGACACTTTGTATAAAAGAGATTATCTTTCAATGCACTCTTCATTACTAGCATCCTCTAAATTAAGTATATCTTCATTCGACTCCTCTTCACTTTTGGACATATATTCTCCATCCTCTCTTATTATCATCACTCTATTTTGTGACATTATGAAGCTATTTGTCCTCTTCCTAAGCACTTGACATCTCAATTTTAGTTATTAAAGTGGAATTAGTCTTGGCTTTCTTTCCACTTTATGTGTTCATTTTTGATTCGGTTACTTTACATTTTGACTTTAAAGTTTGGTCTTCCTATCTACTTCATGGTCTGTTCCATTATGAATAACCTACACTATAAACAAAAAATAATGAATAGGCTTCTTTTTTAATTGTTTTTCTATCTCCATAGCTATATGAATTGCATTCTCCAACTCTATGTAATGTTGTATTTCGACAACATTAGCAATGTTTAAGTTTAGCGATAAATGAAATGAGTCATTGTTACTACTTGATCTACCTACGCGTTATTCCTAACCATAACAATCTCCATCTCATTGTGGCACTCCTCCATATTCTTGGAGTCTTAAGGTAACATTTGTAGCCTTTGATAGATATCTCTATAGTAGGAATTTCACAAAAAATATTTTTTCATCAACATTTTAATCTCCTCCCACATCCTAATAGGTAGCACTCAATTCCTTCTCCTAGTGAGGACTTGTTGATTCCATCAATTCACGGTATAATTACTAAACTTTATGACTGCTAATTTAATTTTTTTCTCCTTCGAAAAGTTGTAATAATCAAATACTAACTTTACATACTTTTGCCACTCCAATTATACATGAAATTTCATCTTTCTTATAAAAGGTGGTATCGTCATCATAATATTAGTTATGTTGTTATCCACCTTTTTTTGTACACCCTATCATAACTTAAACTACATTTGCCATCTCCTTATCTCTCTGTTCTACATTTTTCTCCTTTACCATTCCTTATGTTTAACTTTCCCAAGCATTTGACATCATCAATCTCATCATAAACCTTAAATTCATCCATCCTAACATATAAAAATGAGTTATGTTGTCTACCAGTTATAGTAGCTTCATGCTTTTCTTAACTTCTTCAAGTTGTCTAATAAGTTACTCATATTGACCTTGTATTGTGTTTAACATAAACTCCTAATTTATCCCTATTTTTACTCACTTATTTCTTTATTTTTGGAAAACCTTTTTTATTAACTTTGAGTCATAGTGAAGTTGTAAGAAAATGTCAGTAGCAAAAGTACTCCCTCACCTATTTTTAATGAAAATTCACTCTACTTAAAGCCTAAATTCTTAACTAAAATTTCTTTGCAAACTCGTTAATTTATCAAAAGGACTAGTTTTAAACTTCTCCTTTGTGAAAGAACCCCCGTGGTAAATTAGATAGTATCAAACAAAGATTATGTAACTAAAGGCCAAGAAAATACAAAACTTAAGAATGAAAACTTTTCTTTACAACCTAATTCAGATCAAATAATGAAAAAAGAATAAGAAATCATTGAGAAAGAATTATAATAACATAAAATGTAATAATAACTAGAAAACAAAATGTTATGATGTACATAATGCCTTGTCTTTGTTATCTCAGGAATAGTAATCTTGAGTTGCAAAGGATAATGCAATTGTCTGTCCCTTGTGCATGATTTAGATGGGAACTTTTAATAACCTCTCTTCACAAAAATTTTCTAACTTTCTTTTTTATTAACTTGTAAAATCAAGAAATAAGAACAAAAACGATGAGAAAAATTTGTTGTCCAATTATATAAAAATATTGAAAATGTAAATAAATAATATCAAGAACAAGCTTGAATATAGGAAATGAATATGATAGCAAATACGATCCTTACCAATAATACTAATGATATTTGATATCAATATGAATAAAACCAAGGATCATTATATTAAAATAAGTTTGATTCAAGAACATGAAAAAAATTACAAAAAAAAGAAATGAATCATATAAGATTTTAGGAATGATTACCATTAATAAGCTAGATAAGATCAAAAGTTCTTAGAGCACTAAAACAAGAGTTACCCTAAAAAGATTTGAAAAAATCTCTCCAAAGTTTTTGATTGATCAATAATAATGAGGAACTATCAATTGCAAATAGGCATATGATCAACTCAATTGGCATGCATACAATTGTAACAAGTCAATAAAAATGGAATAATTCAAACTACTAATCCCATAAGAAGTATATTACTGTGCTTACTAATCTTAGACCAACAAAAAAATAAATTGAAGTTGAAAAAGAATATTAAACTAATAAAAACAATAATATCAACTAATAAAGATAAACTAAGATAACAAATTTTAGATAGGTTCACTTATGTAGAATTCCAATTGTTATGAAATATTTATTATCATGATTGAAATAATAATTAACCTAATATATATCTATACCTTCTCTCGAGAGATAATAGTATATTCAATTAGGTAATTACCAAATTTTAATACGTAATTTAACTTAATCAAACTTGTTAAGGCTAGTTAATCTTTTCACTATTACAATAATTTAGAATACTTTTTGTCTTTAAACTTAAAATGTTTATTCTCTTGATCTACGAATTTTACTTTAGACCAGATTCAACTATACAAAATTTCAGTAAGCGTTAATAATTTAATAATCTATCCTAAGTTACATCCCTAACCCTAACTAGGAATTTAACTACTAAACATAATGAAAGTAAAACAAAAATAAAATACTCTTAATATAAAAGAAAAATAGCGAAGAAAGAACTAGAATAGTTATTATCATCTCCTCTAATCTTGCTTTATATCTATACTTTATATGAAGAAAACCTAAAACTAAAAGCTTATTAACAAAAGTGGTTATCATTAGCTTCCAAAGCCCCTTAGATAAAACCTAATAATAGTATTATAGTTAGGGTTACAAAATAAAGTCCTAAGTTGCTTGAACTTGTGACTTTTATATATCTTAAAAAATTATGCACGAGAATTAGTACTGACTATTTTTGGAACTTTTGTTTATCATTAAGTAGTATGTAACTGGTGTTTAACAAGAAGTTGTAATTAGCATCAATTTTTTCTATTTCTCACTCCTTCAAGCCTTTTAAAAGATAAGAACCTATCTTTTTTGGCATATTTGGCATATGTTAAACCCTTTCCAATCGATTTCTTTACTTTTTAACATCTTCAAGATAAATTTAACATCTTTTGTCTTCTACAAAGTTGTTTTTCATCTTCTTATTTTAAAAATGAATCTAAAAACTCCTTGACTAGACAATGATGGAGAAAATTACACTCAAATTCGAATTATCCTCTCAAAATCATCACTTATAAGACAATGAACTACAAATAGGAAAATATCATATCATCTATATAAAATATGTTATAAAAGTGTTAAATACTAAGTAATTTAGTCTTAAATAACATGTAAAATATAAATCTATCAACATAAATTCCTAATAACTAGAGTGTTAAAAGAAAAAAAATGAAAGAACAAAATTATATGCAACTAGGCTATGTGACTGACTCTATTCAACTCTGTAACTCACACTGGTTATATTCCAGAATTTGAAGAATGCATAAAAAAGACAAGTTCAATGCCTATATGACTTTACAATCATCACTAATCTCACTTCACATTCGATGTTGGTTTACTTTTAGAACTTCTTCTAGATATAATCCGACTAATATAATACTAATATGGTACTGTATTCTAAAATGCGAGTCCAACACAATATCATATAGGTTGTGTGTTATCTAATTCTCTTATATTCTTTAATGTTTACCAATCTTCAATAACTTTTAACGACTAATTTAAACAATTTACAATATGTTCAAACCCCATTGCATATCTTCTTAAATTAGAAAATTGTGTACCTTGAGTAAATGTATTCCTGAATTAGAAAATTGTGCAGATGCATGATTTTATTGACATAGACACTAGAAATATTAAACTTACAATTTTTAAGTCCCATAAACACACTACACCTATTATTATAATCAAATTCATTAATACTTTTAAACTCTTTTCCACTAGTTATTTATCTCAAAAAATGGAAACACTTTGATTGGATCCCATAATGCTCTATTATTTACTAAGATTGTCAATTACAGTTGGCTTTAACTCTTATGTACCACTTATGTACCACAAGCAACTTCATAATGATAGATTGATCTTTGATGCTTTAGATGGTTCTATCAATCTTATTTCTTAAGGCCATATTTCTACCAATGCTTGATGTGTATTTGTCACACTTCCAAATGACCCTCTAATGGGCACATCGAGCAGATTGAAGAACAAATAAAACATAATATCAAAGGTATAAAAATTCATTTATGAATATATGTAAATTATTATGGTTTTTGCTAATGTATTTGCTTCGCATAGCAAACCAATAGAATATGAGGTTCTTAATGAGAAAATTTTACGTAGACTTGGTAATGAGTAATCTATCATCGATGTTGTCAACAGTAAATATAATCCAATTTCTTTTATGAAAGACATGAAAAGATGAACAATATGGAACTATCATTAGTTCATAAATAATTCATCTCGAACTTAATTCTAGTAACTACTAATTCTGTCATACCATACTTTACATTTGGAAAACATGGCAATTGTAATCCTCAGCTACTAGTTTCATGGCTTATGTTACAAAGGTTTTCTTAGACATCAAATATACCAAAGTCTTGCTACTTGTTTACACAGCAATCTCACTTAAGTCCGCTTAAGCAAGACTCGGCCTTCTCACATGATCATTGACTAATAAAACCTTGTTCTAAAATGCCTCACGACCATCGAACTGTTTAACTTTCACACTCAAAGTAAGAATATTATGAAAGTATTAAATAATTATAGGCAACAATAAACAAACAAAGGCTACAGTAAAGACTAACATTTATTAATGCCCTATAAGTATACAAAGGAACGCTCTCTCTCACTGTCTTCCTAAGGAGTAAGACTTAGATAAACTATTTATAGGCACTTATGGCTTAACAATTTAGAATCCTAATTGAACTGAACTAACTAGACCACCTCTATCCTTATCATATTACATCATACTAACCAATTGGATGACTCCCTTCCAAACAGGTCTCTATTTAATAAGATTTAGCTACATCACAACTAACAAGATAAAAGCTTACATTTAACTAGGAATGATACATCTATATCTATGAAAAACTATACTATCTTTAGATGATCCTCCCATATGATCTTTATCTTTTAGAGTTGACGTATATCTATTGTGATCTTATTTGTCATATCATCCAAGATCTCTGTTTGATCTCTATCCATTGATGATGAATCATCTAAGCCAAAGCCTTTCATAGCAAACTGGTTTGGTCTAATGCTTAACAATGTTAAGTCTATTAGTCATGGTTCGTCCATTTGAACACACATTAAGTCCTTAGAGCTCTTATATGTCTCCCTCATGCATATGATTTAGTTAGCCTTCAACCCAAAGTCCATCTCAAGCTATCTTTTGGTCCCAAGTCCAAATATTGCATCTTGTCGAAAATTTCCACCAATGTGTACCAACGCAGGCCAACACTTTACAATGCTCAATTTCTTTGCCTACTCGTAATTCTTTGTCTTGTTCTGTCATCTTGAGTGCCAAATATTGGTCAAGGCTTGTTAATGTTTGCACGATTCCACTTTCAAGACTTAGGGATCTAACAACTTGAAACAATAAATGCTCACTTGCTTGCTTTTAATCCCATAACCACTCTAGGTGCCATCCTTATCTTGGTTGTTGCCTACAGTATTGTGTTTAAGGTCATATTGTCACTTACTATCCTTTTTTTTTATGACAACTACATTTGATAACCTGTAGCGCCCCCTTACCGTAGGGTACACACCGGGACACCCGTGGGTCGTTCCGACGCATATCCCACAGCAAGGAAGTGCTACGATCACTAACGATCACTATTCACTAGCATGGCATCAAAAAAATTAAACCGCATCATGCAATACACTAAAATTTAAAACCACAATAACACTGTTCCATTTCATAAAATCAATCCAAAATATAGACAAGTCTATCAGTCCC
>JANZLD010000237.1:10111562-10125294 GCA_026413575.1 Erythroxylum carthagenense | reverse complement strand
TTTTAAATTATTTATTTTATTAAAATAACATAATTTTATTAATAATTTGTTGATAAATATTATATAAGAGATTAAATAAATTTATTTAATTAAAAATAATTTATCTTTAAGTTTTATCTAAAATATAATTATTATCAGTGATAAAAATACAACTACATTAATATTCACAATCAAACAAGTTTTTGTTTTTATTTGTAAGAAAAATAGAAACAAAAAATTAAAAACGAAAACTAAAAATTACAACAAAAAAACATAAGTAAAACTAAACGTCTTTTCTAACCAAACATCATAATACCTAATAAATAAGAATAGGTGAGTAATAGAATACTTATTACCTCCAACCAAACAGGCTGGTAGTGCGTATATGTTAGGCCATTTAGTTAGTACTGTTTAATGTATGTAATAGGGATCTTTGGTAGATCCTTATGGCCAATTTATTTTTTAATACAATTTAATTTCTAAAAAAATAGTATCAATCAATTATTTTGTCACAACAAATCTCGTATCTATGACGAAATAATACTTAGGTACAAAAAAATATCACTAAATTATAAATGGTGGTGACCATAGTTATAGTTTGTGATTGTGACAATATTAAGTAGACACTAATTAATTGAATATTTATTGACAAAAGTTTTCGTCACAACAAGTAAAATATTAGTTATCAACATATGTTTTGTCACAATTATAATTAATTCCCTCCAAAATTATTTTGATGCCAAATTTCATACGCTTTTAGTGACAAAACTTATAGTAATAAAATAAAATTTAACACTATTAATATATTAATAGTGACAATTTAACTGTGAAAAATACTAAATTGTCACAATTACCATTGTATTAGTGAAAAAAATATAAATCATCACAGATAATCCAAAGAATAGTGTCAATCAATTGTCTTGGCACTAAAAAATATCGTATTTGTGATAACAAAAATAATTAGTCACAAAAAAATCGTCACTAAATTACAAATAGTTGTGATCGTAGTTATAGTTTAGTTATTGTGACAATATGAAATAGACACTAATTAATTGAATATTTATTAACAAAATGTTTTGTCACAACAAGTAAAATATTGTGTGACGATTAACTGTTTCGTAATAAAAAGAAAAAATATTAGTGACCAATAAAAAATTTTAGTAAGACAATATTTTTTCAATGTCAACCAACCAATGTTAGTCACAATAGTTAGTCATAATAAAAAAATATGCCAATTAATTACTAAAATTGGCACATGAAGCCTAATTTAAATTTGGATAATGAATGTCTTTGGTAATAGTTTCAAAATTGACGTGGTTATTAGTTAAATGTAGCATCTCGATGATAATGCTCTTTTATTTTATTTTTAGTTCTTATTAATAATGTTATTTTTATATGCTTCTCTTTGAAATTTCCTTTATCAAAGATTATAAGATATAGAGGCGAGGCTTTTAATTATTTATATAGTTACTATTATATAAAATGAGAATTTTATAATACTATACCCACTCAATAGTAGTTACTATTTAGGTTTGTTCAATTTCTTAAGATTTAGCCTAAGGACCTAATATCATTTATTTTATCTAGTGAATTGTTGTTATGATAAGTGTACTTTTCTAGTGAGAGCTTTGTGTTCTTTAACATGTATTGTTTATCAATGTATCTCTTAAAGCTGACTTTTATTCATTTTGAATTACAGATATTTACTCTTCTTCTATTCCAAGATTTTTCAAAGTCAACCGACCAACTGCATTCTTTGTTAGAATATAAAATCATATGTTAATTTTGATTTACCATTATGTTATTTGCAACTTAAATTGCATTCACTAATTTAGTAAATAACTTATAATTGAATAACAACATGAAAAAAGAAGTTGGAAGACTCATCAAAAATGGTTTGGTCAATAATTAGAAAGAGTGAAGACTTTCATGAAATTTGTAAAAGATTAAATGGGTTTAGAATGTGAAATTCATTGTCCATGCATAGATTGCTTAAATTTCAACAATCAAATTCAAGATGTGGTCTATAATCCCTTGCTAATCTGAGACATAGATAAATTCTATACTCGATGGATTTATCATAGAGAATGTTCTCCGACTAGTAATGGCAAAAGTTTTGATCTAGGTGATGATGGTGATAACAATACTGATGTAGATGATGGTGATAACAATGTCGACGTACATAATGAAATCCAAAAGTTTTAGAGGATGTGTAGAATTATATGGAGACTATGGATGATAATACTATGCCTAATACATTTCGTAAAAGTACACAAGATCATTTTGAGAAGTTATTGAAAAAAAACCGAGATGAATTATGTTCTAGGTGCTCCAATTTCTCATAACTATCTTTTTTTTCATGAAGTTGCTGCACTTGAATGTACATAATAGGTGGAGTAACAAATCTTTTGACATGTTAATTGACTTGCTCAAAGATACATTACTGGTCAGCCATGAATTGATCAAATCTTACTATAAAGAAAAAAAAAAAGTTAAGGGGCCTAGGATTAGGATATATATCAATACATGCTTGTAAGTATAATTATACTATCTTTAGGAAAGATTTTGAAGACCTTCAAGAATATCTAATTTGAGGCACATTAAGGTGGCAAGTGGATGATGGAAAAGGTAAAAAGATACCACATAAATTCTTGAGATACTTCCTTGTTAAACCAAGACTATAAAGGTTGTTTACATCAACAAAAACAACCATAGCTACAAGGTAGCATAAAAAAAATTCATTAATGACAACGTCATGTGTCATCCAATAGACTCAAAGGCATGGAAACACTTTTATTAAAAGTTTTTATAGTTTGTAGAGGATTAATATAATGTTTGACTTACGTTGGCCTTTGATGGATTTAATCTATTTGGTAATGTAAGTACTTTTTACAACTTGTAGTTAGTAATTCTTATGTCATATAATTATGCTCATGGAAATGCATTAAAGAGCCTTTTTCTTATACATTGATGTATATATGCAACCATTAATTAATGATTTAAAACATCTTTGGGAAGTTAGGTTATAAACTTATGATACTATAAAAGATGAAAATTTTAAAATGCAGGTAGTTGTTCTATTAACCATAAATGATTTTTCAACCTATAACAATTTATTTAGATGAAGTACTAAAGGGCCATCATACTAAAGGGTATATGGCATATCTTGTGTATAATCATCAAACTTATTATATAAGGTTACAAAGCAAAATATGTTACATGGGACATTGTCTTTACTTAGCACATAGGCATAGAAGATGAAGAAGCAAATTGTTTAAAGGCAAAGTAGAACATAGTGAAGCTCCTTTGCACTTTTCAGGTGATGATGTGCTAGATCAATTATCACATTTGCAAGAGTTTATTCCTTAAAAACAACCAAGTAAGAGAAAGTTAAAGCAAACTTTTGTTGGTCTCAATTGGGAATTTTTTTTAATTTGCCTTATTAGAAGAATTTGCTATTAAGTAATAATCTTAATGTCATGCATATTGAAAAGATTATAAAAATATTTTAGGCACTTTGATGGGTATTGATGGAAAATTGAAGCATATAATAAATGCTAGATTACATGTAGAAGAGATGAATATTAGAAAATATTTACATTTGAAAAGAAGAGATGATGGGTCACACATGATTCCATCTGTTTGTTACACTATGTCAAAAAAGGAGAAACAAACTTTTTTGAGTTTCTTAAGTCAGTTAAGTTTCTTGATGGGTATGCCTCTAACATAGCCTGTTGTGTTAATGTAAACAAGGAAAAGGTTTTGGGCTCGAAGAGCCATTATTGTCATGTGCTTCTATAACGGTTACTTCTTGTTAGAATATATGAGTTTTGCAAAAGGATATATCGACAATTTTGGGTGAGTTAGTATTTTATAAAGCAATTATGTTGTAAGATACAAAAATTTGAATAACTTGTACAAATGAAAAAAGACATTGCTTTTATCCTTTTAAAGCTTGAACTAGTTTTTTCGTCATCATTCTTTAATGTTGTAGTGCATTTGACAATTCACTTACCATACAAGAAAAAAATTTTGTGGCCCAATTCAATTTTGATGGATGTTCCTGATTAAAAGTTAATTTGTTTTCAATTCTACATTTGATGTCTTTTGTTATTATTTAGTAAAAACTATTGATCTTTTATGCTTTTTTAGGTTTTTGGGCTCTTTCAAACATTATATTCATAATAAAGCTTGACCTTATGGCTCTATTCTAGAGGTTTATATGTCAAATAAATGTTTGACATTTTGTTCTTCATACTTACATGATGCTGATTTAATAGATAAGAACATAACTTGAATTTTGACTAAGAGGGTGGCCTGTCAATTTTCTTCCAAAAATTAAAGTCACTTGGAATAGGATAATATATGGAGTTAACTGAAGAGAAACTTGAAATTGGCCATTGGTATATTTTAAGCAATTGTAAGCATTTAACCTTTCTTTTCTTACATCAATTTACGTTTCAAATAGAGAGCACAAAGGTGAGACTATAAGTAAAGGTGAAGTTAATGTTAAAGAAAGGTATAAGATAAACTTTCTATCATAGTTTAAGACCTAAGTAAGTTATCTATGTAAAAATAGAAAATTGAATATTATTATTAATATCACAACATTAACTTTAGTTATTTTATTTTTCTACAGATAATACAGTTACATAACTATAAATTGCCAGAAGCAATGGAAGCTTTATATTCTTTTGGCATGTAGGCCTAGTATGTGTGGTAAAAAACATATACATGTTATGTCGTTAATGGTGTTATATTTCACATAAAAGAACGTGACAATTATCTCACAAGCCAAAATTGTGGGGTTATTATTGAGGGACAACACTTATAGTGTTATTTTTAAAACAATTGAATTAGATTACATCAAGGATAGAAATTTATTCTATTTAAGTGCAAATAGTTTAATCTTAAAGACAAAGGAATTAACATAAAAGTGAATGACAATATTAATAGCATCAATGTTAGTAAAACTTTGTATGAAAATAGTTTTTGAATTATCCATTGTTTTAGTTCCTTTTCTCCCAATAGCTTCCTTTCTCTAAAAGTTTTGTTCCCATTGACATGTATTCTCTCTATACACTAACACTTTCTATACCATACAACCTTCTAATTGCTACCATGCCTCCTGAACTTCCGTATATTCTTTATCTTCTTCAAAGTTCACTCCCCTCTTATTTTATGCTCCTTCCTATCCTTCTCCCATTTTCAAGCTTAACCTTCCTTTAGTTTTCTTGCTTGCAAAATATGTTCTTGTGTTTTTTGTAAAGTGCATTACTATTTTAACCTAATTCAACCCTGTGCTCACCCTCACCCTTTCTCCGCCACTATATTCATCTCTAAACCTCCATATCTCCTTTTCCACCTTATAATTCACCTACAAAACCATAAACACAAACATCATCAGTCAATTATAGATAGATAGGTAACTTGCCTAATACAATTTGCCACCTCTACCTTACTTTGTCTTTAAACAACATCCATTCTATAAAACTTTCCCCCTCTATTATAAGTAGACACCATAATGGTATTAATGACAAAATTTTTTGGAAATATATAAGATAAAAGGTCCTTTCCACCTCTTTTAGCTAACCCCACATATGAACCTAATATTTCTTATCCTCCTCCTCCTCCTCCCCTTCCTCCCCCTCCTAACCTAGTGTCTCCTTCATCTGGAAGCTAATTCTAAACCAGTCAATCCATCACTTAGTTCGAAACAAGTGGTGGGAGATGAATATAGGCAATATCTACACCATTCTCCATCTAAAGTAGAAGAGGGCAATTAGCTAGTTACTTCTGATGACTAAATTTTGATTAAAGGAGCCAAAACTTAGAAGTCAACATTGGTAGGGTTCTTGTATGGGAAGTATATAGCCTTACCCATTATGAAGGAATAAACCATAAAAAGATGGAAATCTAGAGGTTTAAACGAGATACTAATTTTCAAAGACAATTTGATTCTCTGTAAATCTTTCAGTCATTTTAATACTAAGGAGATAATGGAGATTGGCCTATGGTATATCTGGATTTAACCATTATTTCTTTTGTTATGAAAACTAAGAATGAGTTTGGAAAAAGTTACGCATGAACAGATACCACTGTGGATTAACATACATAGTTTTTCATAGGAATAATAGTTTTAAAAACTTCTCTACACATTTCAAGTTGTGTACTAAACACTGGGGGTTATTGACCTTAGTATAAAGGGGAATTAGTACACATAGTTAAACAAACAATCTAGTAGTTACTTTATTAGAAAGAAGTTAGATAGATGTTTAAGATTATGTGTCTATGGTGGTATAAGGCATCTTTTAGTGGACTAAAAACATTTTTTCATTCAGATTTAATGATTATTTGGTGAATCATAAGGGTATAAGTAGTCAGAAAAGGAAAGGAGAAGATGCTTCATGGGTTTAAAGCTTATATTTGTGTGAAGAAATTGGAATATATCAAAGAAGAATTGAAATTATTGAAGGAGAATATAGGTAATGATACCTTACAGCAAGTTAAACAATCCAAAGATGTAATGCCCCAAAATCACAAATTCATGAATATTACTTTTTGGGTCTTGAATAGTATATCCTGAGGTGAATAGTGACACTCGAGATCTAAACTGCATTTTATTTTATTTGACATCAGATAATATTGTTGAAGGATAGGCTAAGGATCATATTAGAACTCCAAATGAGTTCATTTAGAGGGGTTGACCAAGAGTTGACCGGTGGTCAAAGTTTGACCCAAAATAGGTGAAAGTCAAACCCAAAAATATTGATGAAAATAAATTATGTTAATTAAGGTCTTCATATGGAGTTGATATTTTTCTTATGGGCATTTTTTTATTAAGAAAAAGAAAGAATGGATTAATAGATAAAGTTAATTTTGGTTTTTAAAAAAAGAATTGGAAAACTTTTAATAAGGGACGACATGACATATTTGTCAACTTCCTATTCTCTTCTTCTCCAAAACATTACCGAGAATACCTCCCTCGTTTCTTCTCCTTTTTCTTTCATTTCTTTCATTTTCAAGCCAACTTTCTTTAATTTTAACTCTCAAATCACATATTAAACACTAAATCATCAACTTAAGGTCTCTAAACTCACCATATTAACAAAAAAAATGAGAAAAGAAGAAGAAAAGGTATATGGGTGTTCTTGATGAATAGTACCAAAAATTTATAAGGTGAGTTAATGGAGTTTTAATTATTTTTAGTACATGATTTTGGTGTAGTTGTAGGCATTGATGGATAAAATGTATGAAATTGAATTTGTTATGCAATATTATGAAGATAAAGAAGATGATTTGAAGGAGAGAGAGAAAGAGAAAGAGAAGGAATAAGGAATTGATGATGAAATTGAAGTTTATGGAAGTTTAATTTAAAGATTGGACATCAATTTGGTATGTGTTCTTGCAATTCTACTTTTTCCTAAAAATTATGTATTAGGAAATTTAGGGTTCTTGAGTAAAATTGGGGATTTATGATATTGTTGTTAAAAATGTTTAATTGGTTGTTAATTGAAGAAGTATATGTGATTAATTGAGATTTTGCACTAATAATTTGTATTTTTCCCTATTGGCATACATTATGTTTCAATTGAGAAACTTGATATACATGTTATTTTTGACTAATTGGTGAGATGAATATATCTTGAATGTTTTATAAATTAAATTAAAACCAATAACAGAAGGAAAAAAAAAAGACATTTACTTTGGCCAAATATGCAATAGCTTCAATTTGTTATTATAACCTTTTATTATGAAATTTCAATGGAATTTTATTAGATTTGCCCCTAGTAAAATAGATAGGAATTTGAGGAATGTGATAACGTTGGCATGCCAATTAAGTAGTTAGTAGGACTACGTCATCATATAGGTTACCGGACTGTATGGCTCTGAGAGCTCAGTTCTGGTGTAAGACATTTGATTTGTGTTATGAACTACATGGCTCCAAGAACTCAGTTCCAATATGAATGTATATAAAAAATGGATTGTATGGTTCCGAGAACCAATCTTGTATTTTTAAAAAAATCCTGCTTATCTGGTTCGGTGATGCAATTCCAATGGATTTTACTTTGGGGAAATTACATAAAGTAGATAAATGCCTAATTAATGATTAAAGAACTTCAAATGAAATTAGTAATTGAATGTACAATTTATTGATCATTGTATAATTTCGATAAAATGGAATTGCTTGAACACCACTAAGCCTAGAGCTTAGCATGTAGATTTTCTTTCTGCGCGTAGGTTTTGAAGAGAATTAGAAGAAAGTTGTGGTAGATCTACTACAAGATAAGGGTCACATAGAGAATCTTGAAAATTTTGGAGGTGGATGTACTACAAATCTTTATTTCGTTTTTAGATATAGCATGTACACATAAAGAAGTGAAGGATCTTATAGGATTTTGTTATAAATATATATGAATAAACGAAAGTTGTGTATGAAATTTGGTTTAGAGGTGTTGACATGTATTGGAGGATGGTAAATTATTTTTTTTCACGAAGTTTGACATGGAGATGGATAGTTGAGTAACATGCATGAAAGGTGTATTGAAGTTTCTTGTATGAGGTTTTAAGTAAATGTAGAGGAGACTCTATCTAAATTTTTATAAAGTGAATAATAATTGCTAGAATAATGAGGTTTTAAATAGAAAATGTTGTAATTAAAGTATTAGGTATTTAAGAATATGGTAACACTTAGTATGTCGATTCCATTATTGGGTGTGGGGTGTTACAAAAGGAATATTATACAATATCTAGAAAGTTATTTATGATGAACCATAAGAAGATTAGTGGAAAAAGCAAGGGAAATTAGCATTAGAAAGATACACTAAATCTTTGGATGATCATTTCTCTCTACTAAGATAAAGGTCTAAAATCTCTTGGTTTAAAGAAGGGGATACAAATTCAAATTTCTTCTTCAGTTCAATCCTGGTCAAATGAAATGTCAACAAGATCAATAGGATAAGGGATCATTTTGGTACTTATCACTATTTATAAGACTCAATGAAAGAAAAAGCTCAAAAGTATTTGAAAGGTGTTCTGAGGAGATAGAAAACACACACTTTCGTTCAATAAAAACAAATCTCCTTAATATCTATCCAATTCTCATATTAGACAACTAAGTTCTTATCTTCCCTTTTTGAAGAAAGAGATATAGAGCAAGTAGTGTTTGAAATGAAAGATAAGAAAGTCCATGGATCAGATAGCTTTAATGGAAAAAAAATTTAGAAGACATGGCTCGAAATTTAAGAAATGGTTTTCAAGTTTGTATTAGAAATCTTTGATACAAGAAAGCTCATTAAACTAATCAATAAATACATTTTTTTAATTATAAAAAAATAGAATCAAGAGAGATTTGAAGACTATAGGGTCATTTATTACTACAATTTCATAGAACTCCTAACTAAGAAATTGAAAAATGGTGCTAAACTTATGATTAGTCCAACTCAATATGCCTTTTTGGAAGGCAAGTACAATGGGGATGAAATATTATTATCTTAGGAGCTATTCTAGGGGTATAATAATAGAGATTATCCAACTATGTTATAAAGATTGACATACACAACATACAATTCACTAAGCTGGCGATTTATTGAAAAGGTGTTCATTACTTTCAATTCTCCATCCAAGTTTAGGAATTAGGTTTTTAATGTGTTATAGCTTAAGTTCATACTTTGTTTGGTTAATGAGGAACTTACACAATGGTTCTAAGGAGGAAAAGGAATCAGACAGGGCGACCCTCTGTCTCCTTACATTTTTGTACTCTACATGGAATTCTTCTTAAGATTGTTTAGCCATAACATATCTTAAAGTGTAGGTTTCCAATTTCACAATAGATGCAGGAAAATTAAGGATTTCTTACTTATTATTTACTAATGATATCTTGCTTTTTGCCAGAGCTCATGAAGGATCTATCAAACTAATTATGCAAACTCTCCAAACTTTTAAGGGGTGGTCTGGGTTAGACATCAACAGGCAAAAGAGCTTTATTATTCTTTTTATGAGAGCTTTATTCTACTCATCAAGACTTATTGCCTTAATTGGAATGTAGACGAAGAAAACTCCTTTTGTTTATCTAAGGATGCTAATTGCTTTAAAAAGGTTGCTATTTAATGAGTTTATGCCTCTAGTAGAAAGGATATAAAAGAGAATCAACTCTTAGACTAATGTTTTCCTATCTTTTGCTGGAAGAAGTATGTGATCAACTTTATACATGTTTTTTAAAGCTCACTTTGTTTTGTCAAGGGCTTGGTTAAGAAAATAAAGAAAATGATGAGGCAATTCCTCTAGACTGGCACTAGAAATAAAATATTTAAAGCTAAGGTAGGTTGGAAAAAAGTTTGTATAGAGAAGGATAATCAAGGTTTCGATGTTATTATAATCAAGTTATGCAATCAAATTTTATATGGGAAAAAGGATTTGGAGGATCTTAACTCACAAAGAATCCCTATAGGTCTGTTGAATCCATGAATATTATCTAAAAGGAAAATTTTAAGGGAAAGAAACTCAATTTCTAATTATATTAAATGTATTATTAGAGATGGTAAGCTAGCCTCCTTTCAATAATAAATAGGTCAGTTTGGGGCTATAAATGGCACATATTTGACTAGAGTAGTGGACCAAATTCCTATTGAAGCCAAAGTATGTATATGGGTGGGGGAATACTATTAGAGAGAGGTACCTTAAGAGTTATTTCACATCAATCTGAATTATAACCCCCAGTACTATACTTAAGGATTCCTAATGCTTGAGTTTAAATCAATCTAAGGGTTTCATTAGCTCCTCCTACAGGAAAGAGCTAAGGGAGGGTGCAAAAAAGGTATTATGGTATAAATGGATTTGGAATCAATATGTGGCCGCCTAAAGCTTCTTTCCATCTATGGACGATGTGTAATGAGGTAGTACCTCCATTTTTTTTTTTTTTGGTTATCATTCATTAACCTAGTCAATAGATGCCCTTTATATAAGAGGCAGTAGGAGAGTTTGAGCAAGGAGTGGAAATTTGGAGACTCTTAAATATTTATAATCTTATCTTGCCAATTCTATTGAGGACAATCAAAGAGATAAAATATTATTTTAATAAAAGTACATAAAATAAAATGTATACATGCATTCAGGGAGATAAGGATAAAAGTTACGTGGAGATAAAAAGGCTATAAATGGGAAGGTCCCTTCTCCTCCATGCCTCCTTCAACAAGTAGTGGAGAACTAGTTTCAAACACAAAACTAGTCTATAAAAACAAAGGCAAAAGTAGCTGATCAAAATATATCATTGCTTTTAAAGAAAGAACAACTTATAGAAGCAATATGAAGAAATGAACCTGAAGCACGACATTCATTCATTTTCGATGACTTACATTTCTGAATTACATTTGGTGTTTCACAAGGAAAAACAAAATCAACCTCATGAAATATTACCAAATGGGGCAGACTAACAAGTGTACATGTGTGTAATCTTTAGGCAATCTCCAAGTGCGGTGTTAAAATGTACCTTTTAGTTATTTGAACATAATATCACGAGTTCAAACTTATAGGGTACCTTGTTACTAGCCAATTTTTCCCTTTGTGGTAATTAATTTAATTTTAATATTTAAAAAACACTTGGTATGAAAAGGAACCATTTGTGCTTGCAAGCCAAATAAAGCAAGCATTCTATCTCAATGACATTATATTGGGCAACAAGTGGCAAGTTGGGCAGAAATTTGAGCACCGAAATCTTTTTTTATGTTTTTGAAAGGGAAAATGGTGGATTATGATAAAAACATATTAAGAATTGAATGAAAATGGAATAATGTAGCACTCAAAATTAAAGATAAGGATATAACATAATTTCATAAGAGAGATGTTAATCCCAGTAAATTAAAGGCAACCAAAGTACATGACAATCTTGTCATAAAAAGGGATGAAGACTATTTCACGGATGAATTATGTTATAATAATGATATTTTGGCTTAATATAATAGTGATGAAGAGTTTTATCCTAATGCGATTAATGATGATGATTTTGAAAATCTTAATTACGACGATGAATGTATCTCGATTATAATGATTAAATGTATCTTGAAAGTGCTCTTTCTTTTATTTTATTATAATGTTGGTAACATGTATCTTCCTAATGCATTTAATGATGTTGATTTTGAAGATCTTGATTATCATGATTAAATGTATCTTAAATATACTCCTTTTATTGTCTCATTATAATATTAGTAACATTTATCTTCCTAATATGATTAATTGTGTTGATTTTGAAGATCTTGATTATGATGACTGAATGTATCTTAATTATGATGATTGAATGTATCTTAAAATTGCTCTTTGTATTGTCTTATTTAATAGTGATAACATTTATCTTGCTAATGCTATTAATGATGATTGAATGTATTTGAAAGTGCTCTTTTGATATGATTCATATGTTATATTTACTTTTTTATATGATGCCTATTTTTCTTATAGATAAATTACATTATAACACTTGGTAGAAATAAAGGGAAGAAAGCGGTTGCTAAAAAAATTCCAGAGCCCATCAATATGTAACTTTAACAAAATCAGTGAATTGATGCCAAAAATTTCTAGCTAACAACAACATTCCACCGTAAAAACAATAAAACTAGTAATGTAGGTTTGAAATGTCTCTATGCCTTCAAGTATACATATATTTAAATATGTATCATTACAGTTTAAACATTTTCTTATCATATCCTTTTATTGCCATAGAAAATAAAGCATTTTCTAGCATAATGCCAAAACATAGCAACAACAACACGATGCCTTCAAGTCATACACAACAACTTCATTCTACCTCAACAACAATGAATCTAGTATTACAAGTTTCTGACTTTTTTATGCCTTCAAGTATGCTTATGCTAGAATATATATTTTTATAGTTTAAACATTTTCTTTTCATATCTATTTATGATTAACTTCTAATAATAGTAGTGAAAAAAGAGGTGGAGGTAAAACTAGATGTTGTGAATTGCAATGAAAAAGTGTTGCAATGAATTACAAGATATCCATACATATTAATGCATAGCAAGGTTGTGCTGTCAATCCAATATGTGAAATTTTCAAGTGAGATGGAAATTATTGCAAGAATAGAAGTACATTGTCTAAAACATGTTAAGGACTTGAAGGAAGACGAGTTGCTTGAAAATACATTTAAAAAGTTGTTGTGATTTTTCAAAATTTTTAACTTTATACAACATTGTTTAAATGAATTTGAGATTATTTATATTTTTATTAATTATTCATATTTGAAATTATATGTTGTAAATATTGAGAACCTAAATGTTTCAAATTGTGTTACTTCATTATTGAAACAAAGGAGTAGGGATCATCGTTTCAAAGTTACATAAGTATTATAAGTCTTTTGCTTCTAATGCAAAGGTATGAAGTCATGTTTATGAATGAATAACTGAACAAATGTAACATCCCGTTACCGATGTGATAGGCATATCGATAATTCGGATGGATTAGGATTGAATGCATGCATAATTTAGATTTCATAAGCATTTAGCCTCTATAATTAGTGATAACTGATTAATATTGCATAAGCATATGTATGTACATGTATGTATGACAATTTCCCGACTTGATTGTGTAAATTAGAAAATTAGGTGATAATTGTGCGGATTAAGGTTGGATTATAGAATTGGAGAAAAATTTAATTTTTGAGAGTTGAGAATTGAAATTGGAGTGTAGGAATATGTGTCTTTTATTTTTGAGGATTTATAGGAATTTTTCTGGAATTTTTAGAGTT
>JANZLD010000237.1:10052408-10072627 GCA_026413575.1 Erythroxylum carthagenense | reverse complement strand
GGTTAGTTCGATTTTGGGTTCGGGCTGAAAATTCGGGTATTGACAACTTCGGGTTCGGGTCGGGTTACTTCAATCTTGGTTCGGGCCGACAAATTTCGGGCTACTAAATTTTCGGGTTCGGGCCGGGTAACATATAAAAAAATTCGGGTAATTCGGGCCGGGCCCAAACAGTGAAAATTCGGCCCGAATTATCCGAATGCTCACCCCTAAAGCTTAAGCCTCCCTCCCTCTATTAAAGAGTTAATAAGGGCTTCGTTTAGTATCCACATATTATATTCTATGTAGTTGTGCTTGTACTTTATTCTTTTTTTGACTTCCTCAAAGCATAAGTTGAACCTTTTTCTATTCATTTAGTTCCTCCTTCATCCCCTTCTTATTTTTGTTTGAATAAGACCATACGAGTCTTGGGGAACACATCTCATTCTTGACTTGTTCTTATCTAATTTCTTTTTTTTTTTTACACTTATACTTAGAAGCGATAAAAACGTCGTGTTCCCGTTATTTTACCCAAAAATGTAGAGGTCATGGAACAAGATCTCCTGTCCAATATTACCTCGTCTTGTTCTGTCTCATGAATCTCAACCATTTATTTTGTAAGATTCACGCAAGACCTACACAAAATTCACATAAATAAACAGCTGAGATTTATTGCGCATAATAAAATATCATAATATGACACCAGAAATCTTGACTCGAGTTCCGTGCACCTTTCTATGCTACAAATACAATCAATCTATCGCAGTTGTGAAAAAGGTTCTTCTTCCCCAGAACGAGGTGATGTGGCAATACATTACGTATATTTGATATTTATTCTATTCTTAGTTACAACATCCAATCCCGGTCAAGTGATTAACATATACATTTTAATTAAAATAGTAAATTTTACATATATTTGTTAGTTGTTAAGTTTTGTTTAGTCATTTGGAAGAAAACTGAATTTCTTTTTACTAAATTCATTGCAAAAAATCTGATATATTACTAAAAGAGTAGGAACTACTAGACCGTATAAAATAGATTTATAACGGAAATTCCAAAAAACAGTTCCCAACCCAATTCAGACACACTTCCTTTCCTTTCATTCCTCTCCCCCCCTCTCTCTGTCCCTCATCTTGTCGTTGTTCTTTATAGCTATAGAAAGAGAAAGCCGTTGACTTTCAGTTTTCAACAACCTTGACGTCCTAATTGCCGACGCAAGATGTCCCTCTGTAAACCGCGTGCACACTAGCCTCCGGCAACCCTCCATCGACACTTATGTTTTCCCCTCCTCCAGCTCCACTTGGGTTTCCCATTTCTGGTAGGACTAGGCGTTTTAACCGTAAAGAGGCAGAGACTACATTGATAACACTAATTATGTAGATGCGTAAAAATATGGTCTTTGTATGCAATTCACGCCATGCGTTGGCTTCCTAACATCACCTTTTCGTCCACTTCTTCTTCTTCTTATTCTACTCCTTCTACTTCGTCCCCTAATAGACCATGGACTTCATCTTCTTCCTACTCCTCTTCTTCCGCCGCCGCTGTTGTCCCTGACGATTCTACGTCGCCCACGAAGAAACTTACCAATCGTAAGAAGGGCAATATTGGAGGTGTGAGTTTTGGTGGCGGGGCTAAGCTCACGCGTCAGAGGAAGCTGAGACATTTGACCGACCAGGATGTGGCGGGTCCCAGATTGTCCGCCGACTCGGCGGATATGGCGCTGATGTCACGCTGTGTGAGTAGCTCCGCCCTGCCGGGGTCATTGAAAACGTCTACTTCGGTCCCTCTGCCGCTTCCTCTTCCGCTTCCGTTGCCTGTGCCGGAGAATTCGGTCTTGGGGGATGGTGATTCTCGGCTGCCGTCTCCTATAGACGTAGATCGAGAAAGAGATAGAGCTGATGGTGCAGGAGAGGCTGTCTCTCCTACAATTTCTCCGGCCTCAAGGTATGCACTTTTCCTTGTATCAATCTTATTGGAATTATTTAATTTTGTGTTGATTCGTAGAGTTATGCCTCAAATATGACGGAAAAAATTATAACATACTTCCAAATATAAGTGATCCATAGTTCTGCTAAGGAAAGCATTGATTTCTGTGATGGGAATCACTCAAATGCTATCGTGCAAAACATTGATTGCAACCCTAACTTGCGGGTAATAGGGACACATTCTCTTCCCCAATACATGAAGATAATGTTCTGTTGGTGAATTGAGCTTCCTTGGTTCTGTACTTTTTCTAAAAGACATATTGTATGGCAGTGGATTTGGTGGCAGGGACATGAGGAGGATGGTAGACCATCTGGAGACAAAGCCGTCTAAGAGGGTGCTTCCAGAGCTAAGTACTCTGGATTGTTCTTATGAAAATATGAGACTTAATATTCCTAGAAGTGCTCCAAATAGCCCATTTGCGAGTCCTGTAAGGAGTCCGCAACGAATCTCTAATGTCCCTGAGTTGCGTTCTTTCTACCTGATGCCTAAAGCAAGTCAGGGCTGCTCTGCAACAGAGACGCTGGCATTAGACCTGCCAGCGCTTCTTCCTTCAGGTGGACACTTTGAATATGGTGCTTATAGTAATGAGAGTTCCCCTCTTCATAGTCCACAAAATAGGAGTCCTCGCTGGAACCCCAGAAGTCCCACTAGACCTGGTTCACCTTTGAACACCAAGTTGTCAGCTGAAGCTTCGACCGCACGACGTGAAACCACTGTAAATCTTGAGGTCCACCCGTTGCCTCTTCCTCCAGGAGCAACTGCGCACTCAACAGGAGCAGCTGTGTACTCATCAGGAGCGGCTATGCAGTTATTATCAACTGTCATTCCCCAAGTTATAGCTAGACAACCAGAGTCTACTCCCTTGAAAGGTCAATGGCAGAAAGGGAAGCTTATTGGACGTGGGACTTTTGGAAGTGTATATGTTGCCAGTAACCGGTACATACTCTTTTAACATCTTATGCTAAGTTCCTTTTGCTCCAAAAAACTATACTTATATCACTTTCCTGGCAGGGAAACTGGGGCTCTATGTGCGATGAAGGAAGCTGAGATATGTCCAGATGACCCAAAATCTGCAGAGTGCATTAAACAATTACAGCAGGTTCTTCACCACAATTTTTTTGTCCATTCTTAACCCATTGAAGTGAAGATGTTGTTGCATAAGTTCTTTCATTTGTTTCAGGAAATTAAACTTCTTAGCCATCTGAAGCATCCAAACATCGTCCAGTATTATGGTAGTGAAATAGTAAGTAATATGCCAGTGTCACCTAGTGGTTTTTGTGTTTTTCTCTTAAACCATGTTTGACTTCAAGAACTTGGTCGATTATAATCCCTGTAAATGTGTAGGTGGGAGATCACTTTTATATATATCTAGAGTATGTTCATCCTGGTTCAATCAATAGATATGTGCGCGAACATTGTGGAGCCATTACAGAAAGTGTTGTCCGTTCTTTTACTCGTCATATTCTCTCCGGTTTGGCTTTCCTGCATAGCACAAAAACAATACATAGGTAAAATAATATGTGTGCTTTAATAGCTTGATGATGATCTCGGCATATACTTTGACAGTCTCTTGGGGTAGAGCCTGTAAACACTGTTAAATGTCTGTGATGTAAGACTAATTTGGTTCCTTGGTGATGTAGGGACATAAAGGGTGCAAATTTGCTTGTTGATGCATCTGGAGTTGTGAAGCTAGCCGACTTTGGGATGGCGAAGCATGTGAGTACTGTTTTTTCTTTTTTTTTAAAAACCTGTAACAGCCACCAAATCATGCATATAAACATGTATCTTTGGACCCAAAGCTGAAGTAATATTTGTTACACATAATCTTTGGTATATCTCTTTGTTGCTGTTGTGTTCTTGATGTTTTGTAAGTAATAGACAATCTGTCTCAGGTTGTATCTTTTATTTCTTTTAGTAGGAATTTGGGGGAGAGAGGTTGAGTCTACAAGATTTAATATATCTTATGTGCTTTATCATCATGAGAAACATTATTCGTTTATAATGATTTCTTTCACTGCACATGATCAACTAGAACTCTAGTGATCGGTTTGAAAATATTGGAACCTTAAATCAGGCAAAAATGTGATTGTTCTGTACTTCATCAATTTTTATTGCAATGGTAATAAGCATAACTTGTTTAGATGGAATTAGTATGATGGTTTTACAGAATCACATGCATAGTTACTTCATCTGGTTTATTCATGATCAATTCGCAGATTCTTGCAATGGGCTAATGATGCATGAAATTTGTTTCATATGCAGCTCAGTGGACATGCTGCTGAACTTTCTTTAAAAGGAAGTCCATATTGGATGGCTCCAGAGGTACCTTATCATGGCAACATTGATTGTGATGTTTTAGATCTTATAGTTCTGTCATGATATTCTGTTTCTATATCTGTTTTTGCAGCTCATGCAAGCTGTTATGCAGAAAGAGACCAACTCTGACCTTGCACTTGCAGTAGATATTTGGAGTTTGGGTTGTACAATTATTGAAATGTTCACTGGGAAACCTCCATGGAGTGAGTATGAGGGGGTAAGTTCCATGCTATCACTGATTTGCTTTCTTAATGAAAACTCAGTTTTGATCTTCAAATTGCAGGCATGTATGCGGTGAATTTGACTCAAGAGGGAGATAATGACTATTTTTTTTAATGACCCCAAATTCTGAAAAACTAGTTTCAGTGATCATAGGAATTACATCAACACGAGCACATCTATTTTAACTTTATTGCCTGAACATGAACATGATATTGTTTCTGCTCTTTGGTTTTTCCTTTTAACGTTTTGTGGCTATCCTTGGTGTCCAGGATTCTTGGTTCTATTCTCCTTATATTTTGAAGTTGTAAGTTCCTTTCTGTGGTACAACATGTGTGGATGGGGTCTTCACGATACAATAGTAAATGAGATTATATAAATTAGCACTAACAGATGAACGCCGCACCATCCATTTGTATGATCTCATTGTCCCTGTTTACAATCATATTGATTCTTCACCTCATCCCACTGGCCTGGTCACGGCATCTCCTTTCTCCCTTATTTGTGGCTTCTAATCAAGTAAAGGGACATTATTATCTATGCCAAAGGCTGAACTTTGAACTTGCTACCTGTTAAGCTCTGTAATGGCTGCATGGTATCTTTGGTATTAGTCAAGGAGGATCATTCCTGAGCATGGTCACTGCATTGTTTTGTGATATGATGAGTATGTTGATTTTATTACTAGAATTTCCCGCATTCATATCCTCTGCATTTGGTGAATCCAAGTATATGAGTTTTGTTTGATTAACTATGCAGTACTGGAGTAGTTTTTGTGTACAAGGGCTGTATCGCCTTCTACCCTATAGTTGGATCTGATTATTGTTTCACCATGCAGGCCGCAGCAATGTTTAAAGTCATGAGAGATACTCCACCTATACCTCAAACATTGTCACCTGAGGGAAAGGATTTTCTGCGTTGTTGCTTCCTTAGAAATCCGGCAGAGAGGCCGACTGCTAGCAAGTTACTAGAACATTGGTGGTTGAAAAACTCACCGCAAATTGATGTTCCCCATTCCACCACATCATCACATGCAACAAAATTGATCGTAACCTCTCAGTCATTTTCATTTCCCCCTTTTTTTTTTTTTTTTTTAATGTCTTTCCCTTACTTAAAACAGATTATTATGGTTTCATGTTAACTAGCAGGATATGCCCCTCAGCCCTCAATCAGCTGATATGAAACTTGATCAGTTTCCGCTATTTACAAGCTCAAAAATTACAAAAGGAAAGCTACCCTCTGAGAGGTAAATGTTACTCCCTTCATGTGTCCTACAACCCTTTTCTTTTGTTCATCGTGTATTTAATTCTTTTGACTCTTTATTCTTCAATGACATTTTACTCCAGCTTCATGCATTATTCTGTCTCTCCTGTGGCAACAAGACTGACGAATGATCTCGGCATGAAACTTCTGACTTAAGGTGACAGTGACAACCTGTTCTTTTCCAATCATTACAGAGGTTCTTCCTCCTCCATCTCCTCCGAGCATGCTCGGGATCTTCATCTATTCAAAATGGCGCCATATTTAACAGTCTGGAGATGGGTCAGGGAATTCGGAGAACAACATTTGCTTGTTTTCTCAACTAGATAACACCTTTGTAGAGAGAATGGAACTGTTTTACTGTTCAGGAGGGAGTATTATAGAGGAGGACCACTGGGTCTTGGTTGCCTGAGTGGAAAGGTTGTATGGGGCCTCACAGTTATCGTCAGTACTTAGTTCCTGACGTTTCAAAAACTTTTTCATCCTCCAAATATATGTTGGACTGGAGATTTTAGAGGTAGGTTTTGTATACTACTTGCACTAAAATATAAGAGCTTCAACAATTGTAGAAGCTCATTCCTATTTCCTACATGTACATTTCACTTTTCCTCCATGTACATGCTTGGAGCCAAAGCGTTTGATTAGATGTTAGATCCAAAATTTGGTTAGATGTACTTTTGTTCTATCGTCGTTTCGATATAACAATAACAGCGTTATTAAGGTATTCTTAATTAAATTTGGAAGCAGCTAAAGCATTATAAGCGTGACTTGTTGATTTCCAATTGGATGTGACGGGTCTGATCCGCCTACAGACGTATCATTCGATGATGTTATAAACCCTGTAGAGTGTAGACCATTAACATTGCAGTGGTGAAAGGAAGGCCCAATTAGTGAGAAGCATAACAGTTTCTACAAAGGATCTCCTTAATTAAATTTGTTTGGAATCAATCTTCTCCATCTTCTTTGATGTGAGACTGTTGATGTTGAAAGTGTTTTTATATGAATTAATATAATTTCCATTCAATTAAAATTTTACCTAATCTATTATGTGCAAGAATGACAATGATTTACTCATTTAGGGAGGTTTGAGTGTTTATTCAAAACTCGGATTACTTCAATTTCAACTTTGATTCGATTCATTAATTTCTATATTAAAAAAAAAATTTGGAAAAGAAGGCCATAATAGTAATAAAGAAAAGACAAGGAAAAAAAAAGGAGTTGGTCGCCATAAAATTTTAAAATAATTAAGATAATAAGAATAAAATATTGAAGAGTTTTTTTTAATTCAAATATTAACATAACCCTAGTTCAGACTTAAATTACGATTTCATCCCTAGTTTATATTCAACTTATTCGCTAACATAAAACGGATTGACTGGTTTGACCAGCGAGCATGATGAATTAAGGAAGCCGCGTATGAGTTCACAGGAAGGAGTGAGCACACCGTATAGTATAATAGCTTGAATGCAAACTCTTTGACTTAACAAACAGTTAGTTGCTGTCATTTTTCAAATGTCACAAAAAAGTACTAATAAACTACCGGTCATTTGACATTTGGTCAACTACGGTTCTCATACAGCAAAGTAAGTGGTAAAAGCTAATTCTCTTAAGAGGAAGGTTAAATTCCTCCACTTTATCTAGACACGTACAAAACAAGGGAAGGAAAGCGGAGGATTCACTGCCAACACCATATCTCTATCCATCGATTTCACAGAGAGAGAAATAGATGGAGCCACCTGCAACTCAGTCCATAGACAGGAATTATCAGACGTCAAATGATGAACAGCAAACGGCTGTAAATGAATGGTATGTAGTTCTATTCCACTTTTCAACGTTTCTGTTTTAGTTTTTTTTTTGTTGGGTTTTAGTTTGATTGCTAGTGGGGTCAAATGCAGTTGTTCTCGCTGTTATGACTGTACACAGAGTTGCTTTGGTTACTTGTGTTCCGAGGACTGCTGTTAGAATCAGAGACAACCATGAATCTGTGGTGTGATTCTTAGACTTTTACTTCGCACGATTTAGTCGTACCTGCTAATTCTCCATGAACGATACGTAAAGATCTGATCTTTGTATGTCAAATTCATGCCTTTCTTCCTTTTGTTTTCTCGCTCTAGTCTCAAAAGGTTGGAGTCTTGTTCAAGATCTAATCTATTGAACCTGATTTTCTGCCATTTCCTCTGTAACCATGTCGATATAGGACCTAAGACTCTGCGATTCTGAATAGCCTACTTGCTTATCCAAGAATCGGTGTTAAATTATTGACTTGAAAACTGTTGCAATTGTTCAAAAATGTTGCGTGAAATTTTCTTATTGAGGCGTTTAAAGTTGGATCAGAAAAACTTCAGTGAAGGAAAACGACAATGGAAAGATAAGCCATCCCAGACTTGGCGTATGTAGCTCACCAAGGCCTTAACAAGTAAAGAAGCATGCTCCTTGACAATTGAAGATTGCTTGCTAAGAACAAAGAGATCAAAAGGATATGCTTTCTTCGATTGACTGCCAATTGATGCAGTCCTTGTATGACACGCGATTTTTCTCAATCAACAGTTGAGGTTTCCCAGCTAGGCCTAGCAAGCAATATCACATTGAGTTGGATTAAGCAATTTTCGGATTATATTTGTTGGTTAAGATTTATATTGGTTTTAAATAATAATTAAAAAATAATTTTTGTTCCTAAAAATCAATGAGTTTATTAATTAATGGATTAATTATGTAAATTAATATTTTTATAAATTAAAATAAATCAATTAATTTTTATTTAATAATATTTTTAAATTAAACTTCAAATTCTTCTACAAATAAAAATAATATCTTTTAATCATATGTTAAAATTTTTAATTTTTTTCCAATTTTTTTTATAGTCTAACGTCGGTTAAATTTTTAAACCTTAAATTTTTTATCCTATTGGTTTAATTTTTAGTGAGATTTTTAAAATTTTGGTTTTAAGTTATAATGTTGAGACCAAACTTCAAATTTATTTATTAGGATAACTTGATTATAATTTTATTTATTTATTTTCAAATTTTACATAAAAATAAAATAAAATAATTATTAAAGAGAAAGTCCCAAAGCCCTCCTCCCGTCGTCATTTATAGTTGCCGTACATTATGTTAAAAATTTAATTACTCCCTTAATTTTACTTTTCTAATAATAGTTCATATTCTTGGTCATTGTTACATCAAAAAGCACGTACGTTTCAAAAACTCATCTTGGTCATTGTTACATCAAAAAGAAAATGCTATTTCTTAAACAGGTCAGTGACGTGTGAAGTTGCTGATAATAATCGTTTGTTAGATGACAGTTTGTTTTATACAACTTCTCAAGGCATTCATTTGTCCAACTGTCCATGACCAAAACCATCATTCTAAATATTATTAATTAAAAAGAATTAAGAATTGGGGACTGTTAGAGCAAAGTCTTAGAAGGTCAGAGGCTATAGGGTACTCTTTGGAGGATGATGCTTTCACTTGGGTAAGCCTCCATTAATTTACTAGCTATTATCATTTACTGCAAAACAATGGAACTTTTTGTTTGGACAATTTTGTTACGAGATTGGACAATTATTAATTGTATTTTTTATTTGTTAATAACATATTGATTAAGTTACGTAATTTGATTCAAATAAAGATAATAAAGTGGCCCAATAAATGATCTAAATCAATGAGTTAAAGTCTGTGTAAAAAATGAATCCCAATTAGTATAGACCGGACCCATATCAGTATTATGATAGAAAATCATAATATAAATGTTATATATAAAGGTTAAGATCTTCTGTAGTTGCTCATATATCGTAATCATAAGAATTCTTTAACCCGTTATTCAAAATATAAAAAGACCTTACTCGATTCCTAGAGAGTAGCTTCCGTGATGACGATAGTAGATTCGTACTCGTTTTGACTTTAGAAAGCTCGTTTGAAGTTACAGAGACCGAAATCAAGTACTTTTTGCATTTCTTCATTTCTTGCCCTTTCATGTTTGATACGGTATACGTAACTAAGGTATCGTTATGTATTACACATGATATCAGAGTGGTGACATGTTCGAGTGGTTATAAACAAAGATTTTTTTATTTTCTCTTCATACAGTTTTCAAAGATTTAACTTCTATTTCTCAGTTTTTTTTCTTGTTTTCTATTGCATAAAAGTAGTATATATATATTTAGCCTTGAGAAACGGGGTGAAAAGAAGCTCAAGAGAGCGAAAAATCAGCCCGAAACTAGCTGAAAATTGCCAATTTCTGACAGGGACGACGGAGACCATCAGGCATGTGTGCCACACTGGCCTGACGACACATAGTACCTCCCTGAGGGGCGGTACTTTTGGCACATGTGTTGCACACGCTAGACACGGGTCGAGATGTGGGTGAACCATATTGAGCCACGTGTCAGCACATACAATGCACGCACCATCGAATAAGTGCGCATTTGATGAGTGCTGTTGAGGTACGTCGTTGGGTGAAATGCGCAATACACATGTTGCAATTTTTACTCACAGCTAACGTCAGCTCTACAGTGCGTTGATGCAATGCTGACGTCAACCGTATGAAATTTTTACAGTATTTAAAAAACCAAAAATTTCAGATTTTCTGTAAGGGTGCTCGAGATATTTTGGGTCAATTTTCGGGTTCGCGAAATTCATAAAGTGAGTTTTTTCATTTTCTGGATTTATTACATTAGTAATAAATTAAAGTTTAACTCTAGAAAAAGAATTAAGGTATTCTAAATCCAATTTCAAGTGAATTTTTATACTTCGGACATCACATGTAAGAGATACTTCAAGTTTTTGGATCTCGAGTCTCATGTACAGGGTTCGAGATTGCATGATAGTTACTCGGAAAAGGAATTAAGACATTCTAAAGCTATTTTTGAGTGAATTTTCATGTAACGAACTTGTCATAAGGTAGAGCATGGGGTTATCGTGTCTCGGGTGGTCGGTTCAATGTCCAATGATGCACGATAGTCGCCCTACTGAGATTTTTCCTTTGCGAAAGTCTTAAATGAAGTTTTTAGAGAATGTCTTCAGCACGAATGTGTGACAATGAGACTGTGCATTCAATTTTTCTGCATTTATTAATGTTACATTGTCACATACCATATACCTATAAAGAATATGAAGATAACATAAAGATGTATTCTTTGTGTTTGTGGACTTTTTGAGTGATGAAAAGGATGTAGTCACCATAGTGACCTTTCAAATCAATATTTTGAATTGTTCTGCTTACACGTTAAGGGATGTCTCTGGTCTCATGTTTGGTTATTCTGCCTACAGGTGTTGGCCTCACATGAGATTTTGAGATGTGCATAAAGGCATTAGATACATGAAAGTTGTTGCTTGAATGATCTATTCACCTATAGGTGATAGTGTCATGAGAGTTGATGGTTTGTACTCTGATCGCTTTTATGGGGAGGTCTAGTTGCATATATTATGTATTCAACCCACAAGTGTTTCATAATATGTGTGATTGAATTTTCAAAAAAGATACTATTTAATGGCTTTGAGTATTGCTGTTGTCCTACATTTGGGCTGATTTAAACATTATTATTTTATAGTCACCTTTTTGATCAATAAAATTAGTGTCACCATCAAAACCCTGACCGGTTTCAATACGAAGAAGTAGACAGAGGATGTATTGAATGTTATGGAGATAGCTGAGGTTGATATGGTCATACGAACGAATAGGTCATCTCCACCTACATCCATGAACTAGAGAGTTCATAAACTAGCCTATGAAGCTTGGGATCGGCCTAACAGATTATATCTAATGGTCATTAAGAGATCCATATCTGACCATCTGCTAAGTGAACTTTTGGATATAGACATAGTGAAGGAATTTCTTGATAATGTCTCTCAGATGTACATAGTCTCACCTAATTTTGAGATAAGTGCCTTCATGAAAGAATTATTCTCCATAAGATGTATAGGAGAAAGGGGAGTGAAGGAGTACGTATCGTGAATGATATATCTTCATAGTAGACTGAAAATGCTAAACATTCTTCTTCTTGATGTCTTAATAGTTCACCAGACTCTGAATACACTCCCTTTAGAGTTTAGTAATCTGGTAATGACATATTATTCGTAGGATGAGGAATGAGACTTCAATGCTTTGATTGCCTATTGCATTGCTGAGGACAAGTTTGCTACTCCTATAACCATCAAAGCAACTAAAGGGAAGGCAAAGATGAAGCCCGTTAAGTTCAAAGGTAGAAAGCTCAAATCTTCTCCACATGATGATGTTGGTTAAACTAGTGCTGCTAAAGGTCCGCATGAAATAAAGAAGCTAGCATTATGAGGTCTAGAAAGAAAGACTGTGACCATCAGGTAACTCCTTGGCATATCAATTTATGAATCTAATTTGAGATAGTCGCATTAAGTATTTGGTAGCTATATAGTGAAGCATCTGATTAAGGTGCTTCTATGATGCAAGGGTTTATATCTAGGATAAAGCCAAATAAAGGTAATGAGGAATTGATGGTTCTCAGCAATGAAGAAGTAAAAGCAATATTTATGAGGAATGTATGTATTGAGCCTTGTAGTAAGGTTCATTTGGGTTTTACACAACAAATTTTATATGTGATCTTTTGATCAATTTTGGACAAAGGGGGTTATTGTTTTGCATTTAATACTTTTGTTGTACAGTTGTTGTTTAATGAAATACATAATGGTACAAGTTTCTTGTCATATGGTTTGTATAGAATGTGTCTTATCCTAAATTAGATATATGCCTCTTCATATCTTGCTAAACAAGTTATGAAATGAAGAACCTTAATGAATGAGAAGTCATATATGGTGTGACATAAAAGTTTAAGCCACATTTCCAGAGCTAGGGTTGAGAGATTGATTAAGGAAAGCATTTCTCAATTCTAGAGTATGATGATCTGGGAACATGTGTTGACTGTTGCAGGGGTAAGTTAACTAATAAAGATGTTGAGGTTAACTTATGTTTTTGACTCGTTGAGTTTGATAAATAAAGATATCGGTAGACCTTATACAGTTGCATTGTGCAATTCCAAAAGTATTATGACATTTGTTGATTATATTCCCATTATAGGTATGTGTTATTGCTTAAAGACTAAAGGTTGATAACCAATTAGAAAAAATTATCAAGATAGTCATATTTGACCATGGAGGAGAATATCATGGCAAATATGGTGTTTCAGGACTTTAAAAGGTTCGTTTGCTAGATATTTGGAATTAGTTAGAATAGTGAATTAATTCACTATACCGAGTAGTTCTAAGCAAAATGATGTGTTGCTGAAAGACATAATTGTACCCTAAAGGAATTGAAAAAGTCGATCAAGAATAGGGCTATTCTACCTGATTATCTAGAAGTGTGAAAATCCAACCTTGCACATATTTGTGTATGAGGCTTTCCTACTGAAGTAGTATAATCTTTATAAATATTGCATGCTTGTTGTGTTCATTTCTATTTAGTAAGATATCCTGACCACTTTAAAGATACAGGTTTTACTATAGAGAAGGAGGGATCGGAATAGTGGAATCACAGACATCTAAGTTTCTAGAATATAATGTATATGATAATGGTAGGCTCTTTGACCCTTGATAGCAGGCGAATACTATAGTTATTATGTACCCACTACTCATATAGTTAGATTCGATAGATCTAGGTCTGTACCATGCTTGATAGGAATAGGAACTCATACCTGTGCATACATAGGTTCTTGGGGGTACAAAATCTAATGCAGTTAGGTAAATCCACCAGAGTGAGATGACCTGCTATCTCATCTGATTACATAGTCTATTAGGTGTACATGATTATGATATTAGACATGTTACGGATCTAGTTACTTTTATAAAAGCTATTTCTAGACCTAATGTGGATGTGTGGTGGGATGTAATGAATGACCAGATGCAATCCATGAAGCATAGTAAGGTTTGAGAGTCAATTGATTTATCGCGGAACTGCAAACTTGTCAATTGTAAATGAAGATTAGACTTAAAGGATTTAAGGATAAAGTTTAGTAGTTTATGGGCACGCTTAATTGCCTAATGGTTCATTAAGGGAGAAAGGTTAACTTTATGTTACCTTTTCTCTTATATCCTCGTAGGATACATTTTGAATATTTAAGGCCATTGTAGCTCATGATAATATAAAGTTACATTAGATGGCTGTCAAAACTGCTTTCCTGAATAAAGATATGAAGAGATCTATATAACCTAAAAATTTTCAAGATCTAGATGGAACTGACAAGGTTTGCGTGTTAGTAGATCAATATATGGTTTATATCAAACCTTCCGAAAGTGATACTTTACAGTTGATGAGGTTATGACCTCTTTCGGCTTAATGGAGAATAAAATTAAAAGATGCTTGTACTATGAGGTTAGGGGGAGCAAAGTTATCTTCCCATTACTACATATGGATGATATATTGCTTACGTTAAATTACTTGACCATATTAAATAAGGTTAAGCAATTTTTGGTCAAAAACTTTGATATGAAGGACCTTAGAATAACATCTTTTGTCCTAGGTATTCAAATTCACCAGAACATATCTCAATACTCATTAGGCCTCTTATAGAATGTATACATTGAGTATGTGTTACAAAGGTTAAATACATTTTACGTAAACCTATTGCAACACCTATCTGTCATAGTGAGAGATAATCTTTGGCACTGTATCCAAAGAATAAAGTAAAGAGAGAGGTTATGAGTAATGTTCTGTATACTAGTACAGTTGATAGCCTGATGTATGCTTAGCTATGTACTACACGGGACATTGCATTCACCATTTGATTGTTTGGTCAATATCTGGTTAACCCAGGTGTAGACCATTGAAATGGAGTCAAGCGAGTGATGAGATACTAAAGGGAATTAAGGATTATACATTGACGTATAGAAAAGTCAACAAACTAAATCCCGTAGGGAATTCATATCAGATTTCATCCATATGTCCGAATGATCAAAAGTTCACTAAAGGTTACAGTTTAAAGTTTGCAGATGGTACAATGTCGTGGAAGTGTGTCAAGTAGACACGAGTAACTTCCTTGACTATGCATGCAGAGTGCATGCTATGAGGCTGCTTCACAGACAATTTGACTCAGAAACTTGATTTCTGAGTTTTTTGTAGTTGATTCAGTGGCTACACTCATTCAGTTGTACTGTGATAATCTTGTTGCTATATTGCTTAATAACAACAAAGAATATCACAGGGACTTAGCATTTAAAGGTCAATTATTTGGCCATAAAGGTGTTGATACAAAAAGGTGAGATTAAGGTTTGGAGCATTTAAAGATTGAGGAAAAATTAGTTGATCCTTTAATCAAAGGACTTCGCCCACTTGTGTTTGTGACACAAGTATACAGTATGAGTGTTTTGAAGTACTTAGACACTGTTAGTTAATGGATCGTTACATTTGCTCCATGTACATTTGTATATTTTGATGTATTATGACAGTATGGTGGTTCATCAATAGAGATGATTATCGTTTATCCTTAGTAATACATATTATCGTATATTGTCATAATACATATAAAAGTCTTAAGATTTATGTCGATGTTAAGCATTTAAAGGTCATTGAGCATATATACATATTGACCTTAAGCCTATGCCATTTTGACATATACAATTTAGTACGGATATCTATAAATTTAACATGACATAGGAGGATATAAGTTTTTAATCCCATAAAGGTTCTCTAATCTAGTTTAGCATTCAGTTGAAGAACATAAATGTTTTCTCCAATGTAATTTAGCATTTGGTGAGAGGAAATAAGTTTTCTCTAATGCTGTTTAGCATTCGGTGAGAGAAAATAGGATTTTTCTAATGCAGTTTAGGATATGCAGTTTGTCATAAAGTTGGAGAAATCAAAACGTACAGGCGAAGATGATACGTTTTTGATCATAAAAGTATCATCCTAGTTTGTCACACTCCATTTTTCATTCATATTAGCGAGGTATTAGGTATATGTGATTGTATTATATTTGTGTCATACATCACACATGCATTTGATACTTTTCGGTATTGAAAGCCTTGCAGTACAGATTGATGGACTTTTGTTATATTTGGATCAAATGTTTTGTTTTTAAACCTAGTCGAATCATCAGTAGCATGGCCATTTAAACTATATTTAAACTTGAGTCAACACTGTAATTAATGCTTGTCTAAGGGGGAGAATGTTGGATAATTTTGTCATTTTTCATAAAGTTGGACAACTATTAATTGCATTTTTTGATTTTTTAATAAATTATTGGTTGAGTTATATAATTTGATATGTATAAAGATAATAAAGTGGCTAAATAAATGATCTAAATCAATGGGTCAAAGTTCGTGTGAAAAATAGATCCCAATCAGTGTGGACCAGGCCTATATCGATCTTGTTATGGAGAAGCTCGATATGAATGGTATATATAAAGATTAAGGTTTTTTGTAGTTGCTCATATATCAATCGTAAGTATAAGAATTCTTTGACTCGTTAAAAGAGCTTACGTTTTGAAAAAATTGTAGAAAGACCTTACCTGTGTTTCGAAGAGTAGTTCTTGTGAAGATGGTGATTGATTTGCATTCGTTTTGGCTTCGAAAAGCTTGTTTAAAGTTATAGAGACTGAAATTAGGTATTTTCTGCATTTCTTTGTTTCTTGTCAAGTTCGATCTAGAGTACATAACCAAAGTATCGTTACATATTACACTTTCTTCTCAAACTCGAATCCTGCCCGCATTCCACAAATTTCAATTGTCTCCATGACAAGTCCAAATCCTCAAGGTTATGGTAAATGAAAAAGATGAGCGTCTTGTTTTGTAGGATCATTCACCTGGAATGTACACACACCTTTAAATATTACGAAGAAGGATTGCATTGTTTAAATAATTTTAAAAATTACTTGCTTCAAATTTATCATTTAATTTACTAATTAACTTAATTTAAAATATATAATTAAAAATTACGTGCTTCAAATTTATCACTTAATTCACTAATTAACTTAATTTAAAATATATAATTAATAAATTTATTCGGTATACATTTAATAGATCGTAATAACAAAAAAATTCTAATTGGTGGGATGAGTGTCCATTGCAACTTCACTCTCTCATCACAACTTGCATAGTACTACGCTTTACAGCCATGTATGCAGTCTTTATAGCATTAAATAGTGCCCACAAGCCTTGGACAGATCCACTCCATCTACCCCCATTATGTCCACAGCATGCACATATTCCACCACTCCAATTGAGAATGAACAAATGGCACTTCCAGAACTTAGACATGATGTTGGACTAGCTCATTCCAATATGAAATTTGCAATTATATAATCCAAACCTAAAGTATCTTTTAGAGGTGCATTTTTTCTTCCCACGTGAAGATTTAAGTCAAACTTGAGAGTATAAACAACAGTAGCTTATACTTCTTTTTCCAGATGGTATGCCTCATCCTACCACTTAGCTCTAATAATTCTCCATGAAGTGGGGTTTGCTGATATCTATTCCCATTGACGACAGATATGGAATTGTGCCGAACTCACTGAGAGATACATTACTGTTTGAAATGCTTCTTGAAAGCAAGACAATTTACTTGTGCAGCACTTGTATATAAATCGCTTCTGGTTGCCATGACTTTGTCACAGAATATTGGTCTAGCTATCTTATATTCTCAAGACATGGATCAAAAGTCCTGTAGACTTCCCATAATTTACTTGCTCTGCTTTCTGCTCCTGAGTCACCTTATCTTTTGCCAACTTGATTACAGATTCTACGACTCTACATGTCCTAACCTGACAAAAATCGTCCGATATGGTGTCTGGTCTGCCATTGCAAATGATACTAGGATCGCAGCCTCTATCCTAAGACTTCACTTCCATGATTGTTTCGTTAATGTAATCCTTAGTTCAGTTTTTAAAATCTCTACCTAGTATGAGTAGCACAAAAACTAGTCCAGACATTATATAATCGCAATCAATTATAGAATTTATACTAATTATGGAGCACCCAAAATGACTGCTGAGACTTGACAAAAAGCTTCTTTCTTTTTACTTACTCTTTGCCACTTATGCAGGGATGTGATGGTTCATTGTTACTCGATGGAGGGGAGAAAAATGCAATCCCCAATCGAAATTCTGCGAGGGGCTTTGAGGTCATTGACAGTATCAAAGCTTCCTTAGAGAAAGCTTGTCCAGGTACTGTTTCTTGTACTGATATACTGACTCTGGCAGCGAGAGAGGCTGTTTACCTGGTAAGAACAAAATCTGTGTATTACGTTAATTTGTATCAAAATAACATTATGGTTTTTAATGTCTAACTCTTTTGTTGGGAGTTGTGATAGTATAGGTCGGAGGACCATTCTGGTTTGTACCTGTGGGTCGTCGAGATGGCTTAACAACGATTGAGAACGATGCTAATACGCAGCTACCATCACCTTTTGAGCCTTTGGCGAATATCACTGCCAAGTTTACTTCCAAGGGTCTCGACTTGAAGGATGTTGTTGTGCTTTCAGGTTTCCTTCCTATATGAGGCAGCAATGAGATCATAATACTTCCCATTAAAAGATATATATATACAATAATGTAGCCTACATTTTTTTAACTCCACAAATCTTACTTAACTTAATTGAGAAAAAGGGCTAAATTTTCATAAAAATAGTAACAGAAAATAACAAATTAATTATCCAAGCTATCATAATACAAATTTTAAGGGCTGAAAAATTGAGCTAATTTTAAATTCAGATACTGAAGTATAAAATTATATTCCTATGAATAATATTTTCAATATTGTCGGCAATTCATGATCTACTAATACATTTAATTAATTGAACCATACAACTTGTTTGATATTACCAAATTTCTGTTATGCTTTACAACTTCTATTTTTCATGTAAGAGCTGTGTTTAATTTTATTTACTACAAATATAGGTGCACATACTATTGGCTTTGCTCAGTGCTTCACATTCAAGCCAAGGCTCTTCAACTTTGGTGGGTCAGGGAAACCAGACCCAGCACTTGATACATCAGTCCTGCAGAATCTGCAAACAGTGTGTCCAAATGAAAATAGTTCAGATACTAACTTGGCTCCTTTAGATTCAGTTACATCGTCCAAGTTCGACAACTTTTATTACGCACTCCTGCTCAACAATTCTGGGCTTCTTCAATCAGACCAAGCTCTCATGGGAGATAATACCACTGCTTCAATGGTTATTAATTATAGCAAGTTCCCTTACTTGTTTCAGAAGGACTTTGGAGCATCAATGATCAAGATGGCTAATATTGGTGTACTTACTGGTCAAAGTGGGGAGATTAGGAAGAATTGCAGGGTGGTGAACTAGGATACTAATCATGATGTTTATATAAATGTGCATAACCTAAAATAATTTGCACGTCTTGTACTGGTTTTAACATGATGAAAGTTCAGTTTCTTCCATCTTTTTTTTTTAACCCAAACTTATCAAGTGGGCATTCAACTCTCTCTTCCTATACGATTCTATACGCTGAACTCTCTCCATGTCTCATAAAAATTCACCTTGAATAAGGTACCGAAATTATTTCCTGTGGAAAGGTAAAACCTTAGAAAGGCCTAAGAAGTGATAGGAAATATAAGTTGTGATATCTCTCTTAGAGATGAGTATCATAATTTCATACTACGAAGGAAACGAAAAATAAAAATTTTATAAATTTATAAAAATTATTAATTAATTATTGTAATTTTATAATTATCTTAATCTCAATTAGGGTTACTACATAAGACTATTTACTAGATCTCATTTTAATAAATAGAGAATATATTGACTGCACTGAAAGAATAACAGAACACTAACGTCTTGCTAAAGGTGGTAGAATATGACTGAAGATTTAGATATGGGTGTTAATTGTATTGACCCCCACCAAAATACATTACATGTATTTTCAACTCTGTAATACAATTCTTAACTTTGATAATTGAATGACAACTCCAATTTTTCTCTTATAATAACCATTATATAGCTGCTTATCCCACATTCATGATTAAGGCAAGAATTCATTGAGAGCCTCCAAAAATCGTTTATCTATTACAATACATAAGACGCAATCCAAATCTTTCTTTTTGTTTTTTTTTTCCTACATTTGTAATTTCATGAGTATATAATATGGAGTGAAAAAAATTAACAAAATATTGAGATAACCAAGAAAAGAACTTTAACAGTTAGTTGTCTTAAGTTTTAATAAAAACTATGATTATGATAAGGAATATATACTCACCAAATTTCCATCCACTTTTCTTTAATGTTTTTGTCAGTCTGCTTGGTCTTATTATTCTCATCTACAGAGTAAGACGTTGTTATGTAAAACGATATTTCTTTAAAATTCATGAAAGGGTTAAAAACGAAGGTAATGCGAAATATCTGATTTCGGTTCCATCTGAACATCTAAAGCAATTTTCGAGGCCGAAACGAGCTCTAGTCTCACGAGACCTTCACAGAAAACATTCATGGATATGCAGTTGATGTCTTTCTACAGTTTTCTCAAAATGTAAGTGCTCTTAATGGGT
>JANZLD010000237.1:9966893-9994295 GCA_026413575.1 Erythroxylum carthagenense | reverse complement strand
AATTTTTATTATTATTTATTATTAAGATTTTTGAAAGCATGGTTGATGTAAACAGTAAACTAGTAAAGTATACAGTATAACTGTATAATATACCAATATGGACTATTTTGCAATTCTTAAAAATTTTAGAGACTATTTCATAAATTTAAAAATTTTTCCGAAACGGTATTCGGTACCAACCGGTACCGGTACAATTCTATTCCAGAACTCAATTCGGTATCGAATCAGGTATGGTATTCATAACATTGGGAAGAAGTCTACTTTTTTTTTTTAAAGTCTAAGGTCCAAATCTTATGTCCTAATGTTTCAATTTATAATCTCAATTTATTCTTCAATGTGTTGTTGACCGGACAACTGCTTTACTCGATAGGTAAGAAATCAACCTCCACTTTGATTTGAGGCGGCAGAAGGACGCAGTCCCACAACACATCATTACCATCACCGATTAAATGCAGAAGTCAACACCGTAATCTCGTCAAGTTAGACAATCTTGTAACCACATGGGACTATGGGAGTGGTCTCTTTATCTGTTCCAATCTTAGATGGCAAACATTATGCAGGCGATTGACTTCTCGTTCTCGGGCAACATAGGAAATTTGGAGATGCCCTAGCGACAGGGAAATGGGTGAGACCAAGACAGCAGTGTTTTGACAACGATTTTATTTCAATGGTGACTTGTGTATGAATAGGCGCCGTAATTATGACATTTTTTTAGAGGATTAATTAGAGAATTACATATGTATTCATATCAAAATGCCTCTAAATTGTAAAAAGATTTGATAGTGCGGCAGTCAGTTATATAAGTTATTTTAAATATTTTATTAGTATCAAACATAGTTCTTTAACAATTGAGTCTAACATAAAAATTAATCAGTAGTTAGATATTAATTACTGTAGTTATGGTATTATACTCAAAATGATTAATTAAAATTTACCATAATATAAGAAGTTTAAATATTAAATTTATAATCGTGTAAGGAATTGTAACCAAGTAAAAAAATACCACTTTTTTTAAATTTTATTTTTAATAATGTTGTGTTAAAATAATGTAAATCGCATTGCACTGTCATTAAGTGTTATGTACAAGACTTAGTTTTTTTCAATGATTTAATTGTTTTTTAAAATAAATACTTGAGGATTTAATAATTTAAAATCAATGACAAATTCAATCTAACTAATATTTATGTAACTTGACATATTTTCGCCCTCAATTAACTATTAATTGAGAGACTTCTAAAGACTTGATCCACCTATTGTTATCACTTAATGCAAAATTCTTACGATGTGTTTACTTACATACACGAGTATGCTCGATACAATTATACTTGTGAATTGAAACTCGAACTCATCAAGAGGAGTTGATTTAAGTAATAAAATTCATTTCAAAATTAATGCAATAATAGCCTTACCCGTTGAATTATGAAGATGGAAATGGAAAATTGAGTGGGGAGATGAATTATGAAATATATGATTGTTGCATTTAAGTGGGCAGCAAGATAATGACTGTAGTGTTAGGTTTGAAATAAATGGATTTTAGAATCATGTCCCAAGCAACCGTGAACCAGTGGTGTCCACTCGTAGGGGACCGATTAGGCAGTAACTCTTTCCACGTCCTTTGCTCTTGTTCCATTTGATTTTGGACTCATTGGTAATACCAGTTTCTTAATTTACTAGCTCTCAGTCTATTATGACATGGTCTACCCTAGTGCCTACAAACTTAATTAACAATGGGACACGAACGCCGACCATGGTGATCAAACTCAATAGAGTTTTTTTTTGGTGTAAATCATCCAGTTTTCGGCACCACGTAGATGTTCGACTAATCTGGACTCGCCACGGGAGCTCGCACAAAGCAGTAAATGGCTGGCCACGAGGAACGTTCCATTCTCATGAGTGGGAGTCGAACTCCCAACCACATGGTTAAGCGGCAGAGGCGAGCTACTCCCAACCAATAGAGTTTCATTCCGAACAAAAACTGGTACGAAATGACAATTAAGATAGAAACTACCTATCCCTATAACTTAACTACACTTGGGATGAAGGTGCAATGAAGACATTAGTACTCTTTGTCCAGTCTGTATCTTCTATTCTTTTGGTATTGATAAAAAAAGATGCATACTAATGCAGCTTAGAGCTTTACTATCTTTTAATTAAGAGAGATCCTGTAAGTATGGAAGATTCATTTTAAGCATTTGAAGTCAAATATTCCTAAAATTTTTAAAACTTTTCAAGTGTTATTAATTTTTTCCTTTACATGAAAATTTACCTATTAAACATTTGAATTAGAACTCAGGTACTAGGCTTGAATTTATTTAAAATATACTATTAATAAGTTACTATGAAATTATAAAGATGCGGCACACCCATTATTAATTGGGGGAAAAAAAAGAAGAAGAAGATGAAGTTTCCCCCAGCTTGATGCTTGCAATTGACAAAATCAAGCCAAAATGGTCAAATTGATAAGCATGATGCCTCACATGCTTTCTTACGAGTTACGAGCTGCTTCTCCTTTCAGTTGCACTTGCATTGCTATTTCGCAATTGCCCATCGACACTTTCCATTTTAATATAATCATACATCGTAGGTCGGCCCAGACCGTTATTTTACTACAAAAAATTCCTTCACTGTGTTGAGTTTATAAGACATAATTTGAAAATATATGTTTACAATTATATTATATCTATGTAACAATAACAATATGGTTGAATTACATTATATCTTAGAATTATATTTATTATTAATTAAATTTAAGAATAAAAATTAAAAGAAATTTAGATGGTATAGTTTTCATTTTTTATCATATGTTTTTATAATATGAAAATATGCATATAAGAACTCAATTGAAAATAAATTCTAATGCTAAACAAATGGCAATTTTGGGAACAATTGTGCTATTAAGTTGAAATTTGAACGTGGAACTTTTATAACGTAAGTCTCCCTCTCCATCCCCCTCCGTATCCCATTCATTGATTGCATGTGAAATAGTAAACTGGAGCCTTTTCCAAAGCCTATCTTAATATAGGCAATTCAGGCTAAACCTGAGCGGTCAGCTCCAGTCTTGATAAGGTTTGCACTTAAAGTCAAAGCATCGAGATGAAGAGGTAATGTAATGTTCTATTATTTGGTAAAACTAGTCCTGACTTGCAAACCGTATACCGGATAAATCACTTAAGTGTGGATTTAAAGATAAGTACCAGACTCAATTTAATAATTAATTAAAAAATTCTAAATTTTAATTCCATTAGTTTAAGACAAAAACAAGTACGATACGTAATTTGGACGACATGTTGGTGAAATGTCGGTGTTTTAATATGAAAAAAAAGAGCGACCACGCAAGAAGTCGTGTAATCAGACGACTTTCCATGGCTTCACGAGTTTTCCCAAATATTAGGAAATACGTTATTAAGGAGTCGAATAATCTCGTGGATCTAATCTCCTGGATCCAGTAGTAGAATACATGATTTTGTTGCAATATCAAAAGGTAAACTAATATTAATAAGTAAACCCAGTTAACAGTAACTACAAAAACAATCAATCTGTAGTGAGCTTTTCTGTCGGGGACCAGGCCACTGGCCCACACCAGAGAAACAGAAAAAGCTAACGTTACTCAACACATCCTTTTCCGGCGATTAATTTCAACCGCTTTAGTTAATCTTTGCAAGAGACTATGAGTATGTTTGGATGTGGTTAGAGGGATGGAAGGGAATGAAATAGAATAGCTCAAATGACTCAGGCTATTATTTAAGAGTCTATTTTGAAATAGAAGGGAATGGTAATTAATGGCTTTGGAAGTCATCCTTTACCATCCAAATCTAATATTTTGTGACCTCCCAAATTGGGAGGTCAGGGATAGAATGACATGTCCTGTCTTCCAAACCCTCTCTTATTTTATTTAAACTTCCAAACAATGGAGTGGTACATTCCACTCCATTCCATTCCACTCTATTCCATTCCGTTTCATTAATTACCATTCCATTCCATTCCATCCTAAACTCCCAAACATACCCTAAATAAATACTCAACTCCTCCTATTTAATTTTAGTCTTCCCCGTTAACTAAACACATCGTCGTTTCCTTTTTAGCCGCATCTGCTAGCCTACTACTACTGCTACATCCTCCCTATGTCTGCCTTTCTCTCTCTTTCTTTTGCTTTCTTTCTCTCATCAGACGAGACGCCACAAAGCAAAGCAATGCAAAGCTAAATCGTCCATTTTTTACTTTCTTTTTGTTTTCATACGAAATTTAAACCAAAAATGTTATCCTTATATTGGATAATGGGTTGAGCTTCTTTTCAAGTGGTGTCTTTCTTTGTTGTGTTCCACTCTCTTCTACTCTTTGTTGGAGGGGAAGTTTTCGCACAATGGGTATCTGCATCTCCAAACCCTCCCCAAACCCTATTGCGCTTTCTTCCCCTGGACACGGACATGCTCCTGTCCCGGACAAGGATACCACTAAACCTCACCCAAACAGAGGAGAAAAGACCAGCAGTGAGGACGAGAGAAAAGAGTTGGAGAATGTCAAGAAATCTCCGTTCTTTCCGTTCTACAGTCCAAGTCCGGCCCACTACTTCTTCTCCAAGAAGTCGTCTCCCGCGAGATCTCCGGCGAGGAATGTGGGTAGCGCCAACTCCACGCCAAAGAGGTTCTTCAAGCGGCCGTTCCCACCGCCCTCACCGGCCAAGCACATCCGGGCCGTGCTTGCACGGCGGCACGGATCAGTGAAGCCGAACGAAGCGTCCATACCGGAGGGGAGTGAGTCGGAGGTGAGTGGGTTGGATAAGAGCTTTGGGTTCTCGAAGCATTTTGGGAGCAAGTACGAGCTCGGAGATGAAGTTGGGCGAGGGCATTTTGGGTATACATGTGCTGCCAAGTTCAAGAAGGGTGAGCTAAAGGGACAGCAACTTGCAGTCAAAGTGATCCCTAAAGCTAAGGTTTGTGATAATTGGTTTGAGATTGTTCCTTTGGTTTTTCTTCACGGAGTTGACTTAGTTTTGTTCCGTTTCTTTTCTTGGTCAACGATGCTTTGATCTTTTGCTAACAGTGCAATGTTCTTTCTTTTGTTCCTTTACTTTTTTAGCTTAATTTGAGGTTAGATCTGTAGATTTTGGTGCAGTTACGTCTTCCTAATTTGTTGAAATTTGCGAACTTGTCTGCAGTCAAGTGATTTGTGCCGGGGACCATTGAAATTCTAGTGATTGATGGGAAAGGAATTGACTACTAGCTTGTTTGGATGATGATTTGGTTCCATTTTTGGTGTTTGAGTTTTACTTATTCTATTCCGGAGTTTTCTGGGAAAAAGAAAGTCCGATGTTGGGGAGAGAATAAGATGATTATAAATTTGGTGAATGTGATGGATCCAATTTAAGTGGCATGATTATGCAGGCCGCTCCAAATTTCAGTTGTTTTTGCTGCCTTCAATTTACTCATGGTGCTCTGCCTTTCTGAATTTGTAGATGACCACTGCTATTGCTATTGAGGATGTGAGAAGGGAGGTGAAGATATTGAGAGCATTGACCGGGCATAACAATCTAGTACAGTTCTATGATGCTTATGAAGATCATGACAACGTTTATATAGTAATGGAGTGAGTTCAGTTATTGACGATCTGTTTTCATTTGTTTGTTTCTTTTTCATTTTTATACATAGTCCTGATAGGTTCTAGTGAATGTTTTACTTTTCAGGTTATGTGAAGGAGGAGAGCTCCTTGATAGGATACTTTCAAGGTATCCTTGTTGACTAGTGGCTGTATCATTTTTAAAACAACTTTACCCTTGTTTCATTATGGAAATTCTCGATTTAGTTGATCCTTATGGACTGAAGCAAGGAGCAATATATGAAAAAAGTTGATTAATTGAACTAAATAGTTAATGATGCCTTTTTCTTGCAGGGGTGGAAAATATACAGAGGATGATGCAAAGGCGGTCTTGATACAGATATTAAACGTTGTTGCATTTTGCCATCTGCAGGGGGTGGTGCATCGGGATCTTAAGCCTGAGGTAGTATCCATCTCTCACTCTTTCTCCCACTTGCTACTGTAGATGTTTGAGATCTGTCAGTACAGTTTCTGTTGAGACTTGAGAGTCATAGTGCATAGAACTGGTATAAGCTTTCTGGATCTCATGAATTGTGATTGGGAATAGAAGACAAACTTGCTATTTGTGGAAATGCTTGGCCCTATCTGAATCTCTTAGCGAGATCTAGTGCTCCATTTGATGGATTGAATGGAATGCAATCTTAAATGTGATGATCAATCAAATGGAGAAAACGAAAGGCGATTCTTGCTTGTGAAATGTTATACATAGACATAGATAGACCTTTACATAACTTCTGCTTTCAGTTCTGATTTGTATCAGAGATTCCTCTTCTGTTATTTCTTTTGTGGTTTGGTTTTTCCTTTTTGTTTTATTTTGTATGCCTGATGCTTTAACATTACCTGATGGCTGCTTAACAAGAAAGGAAAAATCTTGCCAGTGCAGTCGATTTCCTAGTTGTTGAAGGCCCAGGATTTAAGAACTAAGAAAATATCAACCACAATGTTCATCTTATTCTTTCCTTATTGGAAGTTTGGCCACATGTAAATGGCAACTTCTTTTCTTCTTCATGTATACTAATCTGAGTGTATGCATTTGCTGTATCAGAATTTTTTATTCACATCCAAGGATGAAAACTCACAATTAAAGGCCATCGACTTTGGTTTGTCAGACTTTGTAAAGCCAGGTTTGTCATGACTATGAAACCCAAGTGTACATTATGATTTATACACTTGCCAGCATGGAAGTGTATTTATGATATATAATGCCCTGATGTGCAGATGAAAGATTAAATGACATTGTTGGCAGTGCATATTATGTAGCACCTGAAGTTCTACACAGATCATATGGTACAGAGGCTGATGTCTGGAGCATTGGTGTGATTGCATATATTCTGTTGTGTGGTAGCCGCCCATTTTGGGCGCGAACAGAATCTGGAATCTTTAGAGCAGTTTTAAAAGCTGATCCAAGTTTTGATGAGGCACCTTGGCCTTCTCTTTCACCTGAGGCAAAAGACTTTGTGAAGCGATTATTGAATAAAGACCCAAGAAAAAGACTGACTGCTGCTCAAGCATTGAGTGAGTTGAAGTGCAGTCACGTTTATGCTTTCTTTTTTCTTTTTGTAGAAACATATGAATTGATGGTGAGTATTATTGGTTACAGGTCATCCATGGATAAAAAATTCGAATGATGTTAAAATATCTCTTGATATACTAATATTTAAACTCATGAAGGCTTATATACGTTCATCTTCTCTTCGGAAAGCTGCCTTAAGGGTGAGTTAATATGCCCAACATGCTCTTTGATGCTACATAATTGTGGGGTAAACCAGTCTCTAATGTTCAATGTGAAATATCTGAGAAATTAATGCCCTTTTTTTTCAATATCCTCTAAGTAGAGTTCTGAGTGTGGCACTGTTTATTCAAGAACTTAGAGTGAGCTTGTCATCCTTAATGGAACGTGCATGACCATGTCCATATGCGGAATCCTATTCATTGCACAGAGAAAAAAAAAGAAAAACCCTTGGTATAGTTTGTTTATTACATTATTGTCTCACAGTGGTTTGAGATTTTTCCATGCTTGTTTAGTTCTGGATTCAAAAAGACAACTTAGCTTGCTGCTAGCTATGTTAAAAGTTGTTCCAAGTGTGTGCTGCATGTTGTGGTGGGGAGATGTGTTGTGTTTCGCTTTAGGACTATTGACTAGTCTTCTTTTAGGTTATAGTCAATCCTTGATGACTCATGAACTTAGTTTCATACTGATTTGTTGGAATTGTGGCAGGCCCTTTCTAAAACATTGACAGTGGATGAACTCTTTTATTTGAAGGAGCAGTTTGCACTGTTGGAACCAAATAAACATGGCACTATAAACCTAGAGAATATCAAAACGGTTGGTTTTACGTGAATATTTAATTTTCTTTTGCTCCTTTAAGTTAATTTATACTCAGTTTCTGACTCATGTATGTTCAGGCCTTGATGAAACATGCAACAGATGCTATGAAGGAGTCACGTATCCCAGATTTCCTTGCTTCTGTAGGTGCTTCACTTTGGTGTCTGCTTAACATTTTGAGGTTTTTCAGGTTTAACTAGTTATTTTTCTTCCTGTAACAGCTTAATGCACTTCAGTATAGAAGGATGGATTTTGAGGAATTTTGTGCAGCTGCATTGAGCGTCCATCAGCTAGAGGCTCTTGATCGGTGGGAGCAGCATGCTCGTTGTGCCTATGAACTCTTCGAGAAAGAAGGAAACAGGGCCATCATCATTGACGAATTGGCATCGGTATGAATCACTTTTCAATTAATTTTATGCTTAATTCTTCTTTTCTTTCTGATGTTGGAAATTCTATATCTCGTTTTATAGAATTTCATTCTGCATTTGCATTTTACTGTCATCTTTCAGGCCCATTTTTCATCTGTTTGAAACAATGGATTGAATCATGTGTCTTCGTATGGTGTCAGTCTTAGGCATGCTAATGTTACCACTGTTTTCATTTTTCTTTTGAAGGCAAATCTTGAATCCGCTATGCCATGAAACATTGGTTGACTGATGTTTGTTTTGTTCTCCGCAGGAACTTGGCCTCAGCCCAGCTGTTCCTGTTCATTCTGTTCTCCATGATTGGATTAGGCACACTGATGGCAAGTTAAGCTTTCTAGGGTTTGTGAAATTGTTGCATGGTCCATCAAGTCGGAACTTTGCTAAAGCTCAATAGAAGTTTGAAACTGACTTGGGGAATCTAAGGTCTGGTTGTGTTCATTTATGCTGTTTAACAAGGGAAAAGTTGGGGATAGTCATGGTGAAAGATGTGAGAAGTTATGGTTACCGCTGTAATCACAGTGCCGTAAAGATTCTGTTCTAGAATTCATTTGAACGATTGCCACTTTGTACGTGGCTATAACTAAAGGTATGATCCTTGTGCCATATGGATTGTTGAACTTGAAGCTCAAGCATCTTCAATGTTCCACTGTAAAGCTTAGTTAAATGTTGTTTAGTTGCAGGTGAGAGTAGTTCTCAGAACTGCCTAGCAAATTCTGACATATTGGACTGGTCCAAGGATCATTGGATTGATTGTATCATGTCTGGATTCATATTTTCCAGTCGAAAAGTTGTGCTAAGTTGTTTTTTATTTTATTTTTCCAGTTGGAATCTGACTAGCTTCATTTACAAGATGAATAAAATGTTAGCATTGTAGTAATGAATCTTGTTCCTCCAGTTTCAGCACCATATTAGCATTTTCCTTTATTTCCCGTTCTATTAGTGAGAGCATTAGCTTCTGTTGGGTCCACTTGTTCCAGGTACTTTCAATTGGGACCGTATTAATTAGTTCTTTTAAATTATTTTTTAAAATATATATTAAAATTATATAACATGTTATTAATTTTTACGTTGAATAAAAATTATAATTAATATTGGTCAAATTATGTCACGTATAATAGTTTATCAAATAATTTAAAAATATTATAGTCGAATTGGATTTTATGCTTATCGATGCTAATAAAATAGAAAAAGAAAAAGAAGGATTTTATTACAAACAAAGGTGAAATGGGCCCACCAAAAAATGTGAAAAATGGGAAATATCAAATATAAATAATATGCTTTTCCAATTATTATAAGTTAGTTTTATCGAATCAAACTAATAAATAGTTTACAAGACCTCGCTTCTCAGCAGGTTTCAATTGGGTTTTGTGATGATGAGGACGACGATGATAAATAGATGACAAGAAAATTAGGAAAGGAGGAAGATTAGCTCTTGGAAAATGGCATCGCCCGACGGGAAGCGCAAAGTGGTGACGATTTACGTCTCATCCTCCTCTTCCAGTGAGCAAGATGATGATGATGATGGTGATGTTGTTGTTGATGATGCAGAAGAAGACGGCATTTATAGGTATATCTTTCTTTTATTCTTTTCTTTCGGTTAATTTGGTTGATTTTTATTTTGGTATCATTTCAGCGAAGACGAGGAGTATGCGCATGAAAGGGATGATGATGAGATGGAGGAGTCTCTCTGCCGTAAAGTAATCTGTCTTCTTGAAGGTTGGTTGGATTCTCTGATCTTGTTCTTCAATGCAATCCACCCAATTGATAAGCCTTTGGTTGTAACTTGTGAACTTTATGGGATTTTGCAGAAGGAAATGGTTTAGAAACTTTAAATCTAAAAGAGTGCAAATCATATTTGAGAAAGCATAGCCTTAGGCTTTCTGGAAGCAAAGCAGTATACATTGAGAGAATCAATGAGCATTTTAGGTAATTGCACAATTCTCTGATTTGGAAGCTTATTGAAACCAATCAATGTGGTTTTCTATGACTTCTGTTTGTTGTTGTATATTTACTTCTCAGGATAAGGCATGGAAGTGGAGAAGCGCTTTATCCAAGATCATCCTTTGTTGTCAATTGCAAAGGTACGATGTTTCTTTCCTTTCTCTTCTCATTCAGATGTTTCCCTAATGTATGCATAATCTTTTTGAACTTTACTTAAAACAGGTGATGTCTGCAAGGGGGACGTTGTTCTGTTCACACAGAAAGTCAGGTACACTGTTACCACATCTCATGTTATGTTATGCTCTCATATATTCATGCGTTTTCCACTGGATCTGTAATTATGCTGCCTTTGAGAATTGGGCAACAGAAGCAGACCAGGTAAGATTCTGGGGACGAGAACTGTAGCCGGCAGGGTTGTTAAGGAAAGCTATGGTTCTGCCAAGCAACAACATACATTTACGGTATATATCTTACCAATTGATCTGTTGCCAAATATGTTGGATCGCCTACTCCGAAGTCATAAATGGTTAATGATATCATTCACTGCTCACCAGTACAATGTCCACTTGTTTAACAATCACCCTTCAAGACGTCTTTCATTAAGATTTAGTACCTACAATTAGCTTCACCAAGTGTTAAGTTTAGTCTTCACGTTAAAGCTAAGAATCAAGGTGGAAGGTTGAATCAACTTGGGAATCACTGGTGCATATGATTGGAATCATTAGGATCTTTATTTACAGTATACATCATCAAAAACACGATTTAACAAGTATGCATAAGATACTTTTCTATGTAGGATACATGTGATTCAGCTTTCAAGTATGATCAATTTTTTTCTTTACAAATTATGATCAATTCAATTGATGCTTCTCTCATGCAAGGTTGAAGTACTGTGGAGCAGGGGTATTAAGAAATTGCCCCCACTTTTCCCTTTGCTTGTGAAGGGCCGAAATCTTTATAGATTGAGAACCTTCAGACAGGTAATAGCTGTTATATGAAATAGAGCTTCTAGTACCTCCATGATATAAATTTTGTATTATTAATCTTTTGTCCTCCTCTTAGCGGTGGAGCAATGAAGCAGAAAGAGTAAAAGTTCTTGCCGAGAAGCACCAGCGAGGTACAGCTGCAAGACTTGTGAGAGCATTGAGAAAGTCAAAGCAGACAGAGCATGCAAACAAATGTAAGAATGTAGTTTTCCTGTTATATTGTTCTTCTCAACCCTTAAAGATTGTCTTGCTGTTCCTTTCTAATGCTAACAGGTGCAAAGCGTCAGAAAATTTCCTATCAGACAAAATCATCCCAAACTGGGAAGATGGCTAAACAAGAAAGTAGGAAGCGTCCTGAGGGGCATCAAAAAGAAATATTACTCCGACGTACAAAATGCAATAATGATAGACAACTAAACTTAAGGTCCAAACGCTCTAAAACTTACTGGCGTAGTAAGAAAACTGGGCACCTCAATAATGTTATAGGTCCCATTAATCAGTCATATGCCAATCATTCCCACTATCAGCGGAAAGAATTTCATTCTAGGGGCATGCCATTCTACTCCTCTGAGTAGACCTTGGCCTCCGACTGGCTCAACAGGGCACTGCCTTTGCCAACTCCTTTTGGGTCTTATGTTGATGATGTTGTCACGCCTGGTTTGGAATATGAAGGGTTTAATTCTGGCTATTGCAAGCCCCTTCACCAGTCGGTTCATAGACATATGTTTGAAATGAGAAATCTCTTTAGAGAACAGAACAGTACAGGTGGGAACTTTCAGCAATTTCCTCGTGGGATTGACACAGAAGTATATGCAGGATGAAAGGGCTCTGCAACATTCCATCATTGTTTCAAAGTCATATGACTGATTTGAGCAGGGTGTTAAGAGTTTGTGTGTGTGAAGCTTCTTGCCTACAACTTTGTGCTTGTCTTGGAAGCAAAGAATCTGTCCTCATTACCGACTGATCTTCTATTCTATTTGAAGTTGAATTTTCGTTGTTTTCTGCCCACTGTGATCCGAAGAAACATGACTGCTGAGCTGGAACTCCATTCACCGAATGCTTTTCAATCGATTTTGGATTGGTCCATCCCTTAGCCTTCTTACAAGGTGCATACTGCTCTCTTTTTGTTTGTTTTTCTTTGAGCAAGAAAATTTTAGGAGCAATGTTATTACTTAAAAAGTAAATTTCAACATACAGCTCAAATAATTAACAAATTGGCCAATTAACCTTTTCCTCAGTTTTCTGTCTGAAAAGAATTTTTTTTTCCAGCTTTTTGAGGAAGAAGTGAAAACCCGAAACAATCTCACATATGAAGTAAACAGGTTTAGCTGGTGTCCTAACATCAGTAAATCATGCTAGCCCCAACTTGTCATTACATGAATATAATCACAGAGACCAAAGCATTCTGGTCTATCGTACGACAAACTATTCTCTTTAATAACACCTTGTATAGGTATTGAGTATTCGTTCTGTATGGAAAAAAAAAAACGTAGAAGACTATGAAAACAGTCCTGTTCCTTACCCTTTAGAGAGAGTAGGGGACTTAACGGAGAGACTATTGAAGTGGGTTTCGGAAAGGCAACAAGCTTGGCAACAGGACAATGAACGAAACAGTACTGATGAGGTGCAACATGAGGGCCAAATGACAACTGCTTCTATAATAAACGAGAAATATGGCTAATAATGAGATACGAAGTGGAGAAAGCAGTGGATTGGGAGTAATTTGTAAGTTTTTCGTTCTTAATAATCAAACATTAAAGACAAATTATGCATAACTCATGAATTATATATAAATTATTCGGGCCTATTCAGATTTTGAATATAATAATAACCACATAGATAAAACGAATAAATTACTTATCTTCGGCGGAATTCATCATGATGTAAAGAGAAAGCTTCAACGATCATAAATTGGTTTCTCTCTTAAACCTCTTCTTGTACGATTGTTTCATGGATAGCTCAATATACAAATACGTTCTTTCTGTATTTATTTTTGTTTATACTTAATTAGGATAGAGAGATGACTAGTTTATGTACACTTCTTGTTAACATTAAATCATGTATGTCTATCAAGTACTAAATTAACGGTCAAGATTTAATATACTATCAAATTAAGAAAAAACCCTAAACTAAGTTTAATACGGGCCTACAAAAAATATGAGTCAAAACATCAGGTCATATATTTCTTACATTCTCTCACTTGTTCGAATGTTTCATCATTACGTTTAATAGTATAACATAAGGCTAGCAAAAAATTAAATCCTATAAACTGTTAACGACATAAGTATGTCAACACAATAAATCACATAATGTCGGTTATGGCGATCATACACAATATAGTAGTATACTTCCTTCTATATACCACTACATTAAGAACTTCTTATGTTTAGGTTAATAAGTTGTATATAAACAGCATATAATTCACATATTTGTTATGAAAATACAAAAAAATTCCTTATTCAAACAATCAAGTATACATAAGCATAATGAATAAGAAATATAAAATTCAGAAGTATATTATTATTGAACTCAAAAGTGCTTAAACATCATCATCAAACATTATTATCAATCATCAATACAACCAAGACCTATCATAATCACACATTCTTTGAATATCTTCGGTTGTAAACCCTTAGTTAAAGGATTTGCAATCATGAGATCCGTCCTAATATGTTCTATAAGCACTTTTTGTTTATGAATTTCCTCTTTAACAACAAAATACTTTAATTCTAAGTGTTTTACACCTCTAAAATATTTGTCATTTTTAGAGAAGGAAACTGTTGCATAATTATCACAATAAATTTTCAGTAGCTTGCTTACTGTGTCGATAACTCCAAACCCTGAAATAAAGTTTCGTAGCCATAATGTATGAATTGTAGCCTCATAACAAGCCACAAATTCTGCTTATCATAGTAGATGAAGCAATGACAGACTCTTTGATACTTTTCCAAGAGATTGCTTCTTCAGCTAATAGGAACAAATAGCCAAACGTTACTTTCTACTATCAACACACCTGACAAAATCTTAAATATCTAATTACTTCTAAATGATTAGATCTCTTATAAGTGAGCATGTAATCTTTTAATCCTTGAAGATACCTTAACACTTTCTTTGCAACCTTTCAATGATCAATACTAGGATTACTTTGATATCTACCCAGCATTCCTACTACAAATTGATGTGAGGTCTAGTATATGTTTGTAGATACTTCAAACTACCCACAACAAAAGCATATGGAATTGTTTTTATTTCCTTATGTTCCACATCATTCTTTGGACATGGCATAAGACTAAACTTATCTCCCTTTTGAATAGGGACTATACCTGCCGAACACTTGTTCATGTTAAATTTTTCAAGAATTTTCTCAATTTCCTAATGAACCTTCTAATCTCTTACAGAATGCTGAAATTTCAATCATATAGGATGTCTCTCCTGTATCTTTCATTTCAAAATTCTTATAAAGAATTTCTTTAGTCTTATGCAACAAACCCAAGTCATTAGCAGCAAGAAAATTTTCATCAACATACAATACTACAAATATAAACTTACTACCACTGATCTTTCGGTAAATACACCGATTAACAGTTATTTTCTCAAAATTGAAAGAAGTAATGGTATTATTGAACTTAGTATATCATTTCCTAGAAGCTTATTTAAGTCCCATAAATTAACTTCTTCAATTTACACACCATACTTTCTTTACATGTTGATCCATATGAACTTCCTCCTTAAGATCCCCATTCACAAAGGTTGTTACATATCCATATGATATAGCTTTAAATCAAATTGAGCCACTAATGCTAAAATTATTCTCAATGAATCTTTTTTTGAGATAGGTGAAAAAGTCTCCTTATAATTAATACCATTCTTCTTAGTATAACATTTGATAACAAATCTAACTTTATATCTTTCAACATGGTTATTTTAGTCGCGTTTGGTCTTAAAAATTCATTTACAACTAACTTGTTTAGAATCTTCTTGCAAGTCTACAAGATCCTAGATATTGTTTTGAGCCATTGATTTCAACTTTTCTTTCATAGCATCAATCTATCTTTCAGACTTATCACTACCTATGGCTTATGAAAAAGAAACAAGATCATTATTAATTCCACAATCATAATCCAAATCTTGCAAATAAGCTAAAAATCATCATAAATAGCTGAACTTCTAACCTACCCTTATAGATTTATTTAAAGCTATACCAATTGGTTCATTTACACGAGTTAGTGGTAAGTTAGGTTCTTCACAGAGGGCTTCTTCATTATCCAAATGTTGTTTTTAATTATTTCGATATTCTCAAGCAGGAACAACAATTGTTGTAGTTGTGGATTTAAGAACATAGAAGGGTAATAGAACATAAACCCTTGTTTCATTAATATCCACAACTTGATTTTCAGTCTTCCCACTAACTTCACCATTCTCTAAATATTTGGCGTTGGTTGTTTCAACAATTCTAGAACTATAGTTCGGACAATAAAACATGTCACCAATAAAGTAACTACTAACTATCTGAGAATCCAAATTTCTTTCATGTGGATTATAAATATGTGCTTCTGCTGGATAACCACAAACATGCAAGTGTCTTAAACTAGGTTTCCTTCCAGTCTAAAACTCGAAAAGAGTTTTATGAATTGCCTTACTAGGAACCTTATTTAGCAGATACATAGCAGTTTTAAGTGCATACATCCACAAACTTTTAGGTAATGAGGAATTACTCATCATATTCCTAACCATATCCATTAATGTTTTATTTCACCTTTTTGTCACACCATTTTATTGTTGTATGTATGACATAGTGTACATGCATATATGCCATGACTTTTGAGGAACTTAGTAAATAGACCAGGAAAATATCCAGATTTATCATACTTTCTATAATACTCACCACCTCTATCATATCTTATAATTTTTATTTTTCTATCTAATTGCCTCTTAACCTCCTTTATATACACCTCAACGGTATTTACAATTTGAGATTTTTCATGCAGCAGATAGATATATCAATACTGTAAAGAATCTTCTATAAAGGTTATGAAGTATTTTTCTTTGTTAAATGACAGTGTCAAAAGGTTTGCAAATGACGATGTGTATTATTTCAAGAAGTTGACTGTTTCTTATGGCTCCTTTATTACTATTTTTGGTTTGCTTGCCTTTTATGCATTCCACATATAAGGCAAGATTAGTAAAATCTAGATTTAGTAGAATCTCATTGTTTACTAATCTTTCTAACCTTTCTTTTGATATATGTCCCAAACATTTATCTCACTATTAAGCAGAATATTCATTCGCCAAATTATGTTTCATTCCAACATTATGATTAACAATAAATAGGGATTAAGAAAAAACATCATCAAGTTTCAATTTATATAAATCATTCATAAGCATTCTATAACCAATAAAGGAATTATTCTTATACAAATTAAAACAACCATTTCCACCATTAAAGTTATATCCACTAGCATCAAGTCTAAAAATAACAAATTAAATTTCTAGAAATTGAAGATACAAAGAGAGTGTTCATTAGATCCAAGTAAAACCCATAATCTAAAGTGAGCTTGTAAGTCCCTACACCTTCAATTGGGGCCTTCATTCGGTTCTCCATAAATAGAAAGTTGCTACTTGCGCTTATGGTTTGAATTGAAAAGAAGTCCTGGGTAATATTGGAAACATGATTAAACTGCCAAGAAGGAACTTGAGATAAGTTTGACTTGAAGCATACAAAAACATAATATATACCTTTCTTTTTGAATTAAACCTTACGTTTTAGGCGATCTTTCTAATAATGTCCTTCTTTCTTGCAGAAGTGACATTTATCTGACTTTTGTTCCTTCCTTTTACGATCAACAAATTATGAAACTTTAGCTAGTTCTTTCTTCTTAAAATTCTTAGTCTTTGGTTTGAGTTTCTTTCCAGCTCCTTGACTTACTGGGTTAATAGAATAAACTCCTTGTTTCTTTAATCTCACTTCCTCCCGAATAAGTTTTCTAGATAATTCATCAATATTTCACTTATCATTTAATGTGCTATAATTGATGCGGAACGGTCCATATTCAGTAAGAGGTGAGTTCATGATAAATTGCACTAAAAAGAAGTTTTCCATACCTAGTGTCTGAAGTCTTCCTGTGATTTTAGTCATATCAAAAATATTTTGTTGCATACTCTTTGACCCATCAAATTTTATGGTGGTGAGTTTAACCATAAGTTTCCCTACAAGTGCTTTCGGTAGAAAGAAACTTATCTTCCACAAGCTTAAGAAAATCTTTGGCATTTTGATTTTCAATGTTAGGAAGAGTAGACTTATTGTTGTGGACAATTGTCATTAGCATAAACTTCAAACGTAACCTGTTAGGCCTTGCCCACACCTTATAGTGTGCCTTTTCAGCATCTGCACTGATATCATTAAAATCATAAGCTTGTCCTCTAATAGCGTCAAGTCAAGACCCAAAGCACCTAAGTAAAAAATGAAGTGTTCGCTACATTAAGAGAAATTCGCACCATTGAACAAGGTAACAGAAGAAGCTTGAGAATGAAGGCTAATAACTGCAAACATATAAAAGCTCACTAAGTAACATATTCAGATAAGAAGCACATACAAATATATTGTAGGTTTCATTGAGGTAAATACAACAATACATATCATCATCATCATTCGAATGCTATTTAAACTGTATAAGAAAATTAAATAAACTTTATCAAATATATCTAGCATCTTTGGATAACTATACATATGTGACAAGAATATATTAATTTTTTTCCTTTATATTTATTAGTTATATAATATTGATTTATCTTTGAATAAAGCCCTTAATTTCTATCAATTAATAATTTTTATAATAGTATTTCATAAATTACATCAATTATATTAAAATTAATTTGTTAGTCATCAAAGAGGCTAAATTAATTATAAATATGTGGTTAATTTTAATCATACTGTCATATATATACATATACATATAGGGGCCACGTTGCTTTGTTTTCATTTTTTGGAAGTCTGTTTGTTTGTTGCCGCTGACCATTTTCTTGATGTATTTTCTCTGTTTCTCACTTAGGGTTTTGCTTCGAAAAAAAGAAAACAAAGCAACGTGGTAGGGCTCATGAAGATTAATAGCTACTGCAACATTTTTCTTTATTGCAGATTAACAGAACTAACAAAATGGTATGACTCATGAAGGATATGACCGTTCGACGACAAAAATCGTGTTGTCCCACCATTCTTTTGTTTTCACAGTAATAATCTATCTCAATTGAATATTCTAACGATTGACTTCCTTGAATTGAATAAGCTATCAATCTATATTGCTTTGTGTCGTAAGCGATGCAGCACTTTTACTAATTCAATAATCGGCGTTTTATTAGGTAACAGATCAAAAGCAAGTCTTGAGGGGGTTACCGCAAAGCCAGTCATTAAAACTAAGAGACGAAGCTTCAATTTCCTTAATTTTTTTCTAGAAATTATTCTTTATACAAAATCCTAAAATCATAAGTTTTAAAACATTCTAATTAAAAAAACCATCGAATCAATAATTTAAGAATTATTATCTATTCAAAGTGTATGACTCTAATATCACATGTTAATTTGTATTTCTTAATAATCAAACATTAAAGACATAAATTATTCCTGCTCATTCAAAACTTGAATATAATAATAACTATATAGATGAAGCGAATAAATTACTTGCTTAGAGCAGAATTCGTCATGATATAAAGAAAAAGCTTTAAATGATCATGAATTTATTTTTCTCTCTTAACTTCCTTTTTATACGATAATTTGATGGATAATTTAATATACAAATATATTTTTTCTGTATTTATTTTTATCCGTACTTAATTAGGATACAAAGAAGACTAATTTATATGTACTTTTCTATTAATATTAAATCTTGTAAATTCATCAAATACTAAGTTAACGGTCAAAATATAATGTTATGTCAAAATGAGAAAAACCCCAAACTAAATCTAATTTAAGCTTACAAAAATATGAGTCATCATGTCATAATTAACACAGTATTATTGGGAGTTGGGTTGAAGTAAGGAGGAACAAATGTCGAGGTCCTGGGTCCAAGTCGTCCGATTCTGAACATGCAAGTGCCGATATGTTTGAGCCAGCTAGCTAGTCTGGGTCCATTAGCCGACCACCTGCGCTTATAGACTCCTATTATTGTTAATGCACAGTTGAAGTCCTCCGCGAGGTCGATGGTCCCCTACAATTTTCCTTTTTCTTCTTATCAATTGCTCATCATTCGTCATTTGTCACTCCTTTCTCCCATTCAGACAACTCGAAGATGAGTTCTTCATCAATGCTTCCAAGGATGACCTATCTCTCTTTAATTTACGCATCATGGTAGTAATTCTAGTACATCTCTCGTCATTATCTATTTCCTTTGAGAAAAACCAAAAAAAAAAAAAAAAGGCATGACAATGGAATTGAACTAACCTTGGTGGTCCATTTACACCTTCGATGATTACATGTGCTACATGCACACCAAGAGGTTGGCACCCTGGCCAGGAATTGAGAATAGAGCTCTTAAAGCAAAATTTCCACAACCTATGTTTTTCACTTTATTTTTTGGTGTGGGATCTTTAATTCAATTTTATGGTGTGCAACATATTTAATGCCCAAAACAACTTTGTTTTGGCTATTAGATAAGATTAGACAATCTCTAAACTCATGCCCAATGGTCAAAACCTATGTTCTGAAACCTAAACCGGTCATCGAACCGGTGGCCTTACTGGTTACCGGTTTGACCGGTTCAACCACCGGTTGAACCGGTGTGACGTAATAATTATGCAATAATTATATTTAATTATAAAAAATTAAAATTTTTTTTTAAAAAAAAAATTGTCGAACCGGACCGGTCCGACCTGTCAAAAACCGGTCAATTGACCGATTTTGATCGGGTCAATTAAATACCAGTTTTGTGGCATAAACCGGACCGGACCACCGACCGGTCACCGGTAAGACCGGTCAGACCGGCCGGTCCGGTCCAGTTTTTAAAACAGAGGTCAAAACAATGTACTTTTGAGTTTGAATAGGGTTAGACATTAAAAATTGGACAAAAGATTTGACGTCTTATTTTTCACGTAAGATGTTGAGATTCGGACAAATAAACCTAGAAAAACATGAAAAAAGCCTAAATAACTTGGGAATTCTTAAAAGTGGAATCATCAAAAGATTCATGTATTTATAAAAAAAGATTCATATATTAATTAAGTGATTACAAAGTTCAAATTGATAAAATAAACACACATAAGAGGAGTATGAATTGTGTGTGACTTAAAAAAATTGCAAACTATTTTCAATTTATATAAAGACAAGGGCCTATTAAAATTTAAAAACAATAGGAGTCTACCAGATGATAGAACTCTATTAAACAACAGAAATCTATTAGATAATCAAAGCCTACTAAACGATAAATCATGTTAAAATAATTTAAAACAGAAAACGTCTGTTTAAACTGAAAAGAACTTCTTGTAAGTTGAAAACAAAAGTAATCTATTATTCAAGTAAAGGAGCCTCTTACAAAAATGAAAACATAAACAACATACTACGAAAATTTAAAAGTTAAAAAGAGAGAGAGGAATGACACAATTAATTTATATTTGCCAGTATGACTTATAACCTAAGTATACGTCCAATCTCTAAGTGTCTAACTTAAATGTTTCACTAAAATCTCAAGTAGTAATTTGACGAGCTTTTTCAAGCTCATAGGTACATATTATTCAAGATTCTTTAACCTTGCAAACTAGTAATATTTAATTAGCATCTACAAGCTCTCAATAGATGAAAATATAATTTGCTTTATATGAGCTTCAATGATCTCTCTCAAAAAGAATTTTCACTTTCTAAAGTACAAGAGATTTAACAATGATCTCACTTTCAAGAGAAATGATGCTATAGATGTATTTTAAGAATCTGATCTGTTTTCACAAAAGCTGTGGTTCTTCCATAAGTAAGTATTTCTTTCAATTAGTTGTTGCTTCGCTTGTATCTTTAGTTAATCGAAAGAATTAAAATCTGAATAACTTCGATGTCATCTTTATCAAAATTCTTTTAGTAATCATGGGCTTAATATATGGCTTTCATAATTAGTATGATCCTTTCAGATAAACCATTTATAATAAGATAAGATCATAAAAAGATTCCTGAAAAAACGTATTTTTTAATGATTTTATTTCTTTTTGATAATTAATAAAAAGAAATAACTCTAATGATAATAAGATTCTTTCGGATATTGTGAAATAAAAAAGGTAAATTCATTAGGAAGATTCCTTTAAGAAAGGAAATATTTATTTTATGATTTTATTTCTTTTTAAAAATTAGACGCTTAATTATATAAAGAAATATATCTAATTTAAAATTTAAAATATTACAAGAATATTAGAAAACCCAACTAAAGAAGTTGCGCCTAGGGAGCAAGACTGTGCCTTTCCTTCTTTCCACCATCCCTGGAGCAATCTGGTAACATAAAAATACCAAACTTTATATACAAAAGCTATGCATGACACCAAGGATGAAGACCACTGGGCCCCCCAAGATTTTAAAAACTTGAATAATTTTTTTTTATTTTTAATATATATATTAATCATAAGGAAACGATAGATAGAAGAAGTGGAACGTGAAAGCCAAATTGGATTTCCAAGAGATTACTTCTTAAATAATTTTTTTATTTTTAATATATATATATCAATACCCTATCAAAAAACCATATCTTTGATAAGGTTGCTCTTCTGGAAGATCTTAATGGAAGTGGTTGTCGTCAGTTCCCATCTGCTCTTCGGTAGATTATAGACAATCAGCTCTTGGACGGTTCATGGGGTGACGATTGAAAAAGGTAAAACAAATACAAAAGTGATAATTCGAACAACGGATTGATTAGTTTTTAATAGAAAAAATGCATTTTGTTGTTAAATAGAAAAGTGATTATGCGGAAATACCGTCTATCAGCATTGGCATTTTTTAATAATAACTTACACAAGCTTGAGAATGAAGATCCTGCGCACATGCCAATCGACTTTGAAGTTGCTTTTCCTTTGGTTCTAACTAATTTTTTTATTTTACAGTTATGAAAAAATACTTTAAAAAATTAAAATCGACTCTTCAGTCATCATCGTGAGATTTAAATCAAAATGTTAATAAAGCACCTCCAGCATCGAAGGAGGTTATTATTGAAGAACCTGGGATTGACTTGGAAAATCTTCCTTCCGATCCAAGATTGAGACCTAATATAATGGCGTATCATTCTGAAAAACGAGATCAGGTGCGTAGAGCTTATTTATTAAAAGGTCCTTGTCAACCTCAAAATCATAACTTTCCTGGAAATCAAGAGCTTAACAATCGATTTGATGAAGTCAATACAAGTTTGCTTTTATGTATGGCATGTTTTGATCCTAAAGACTCCTTTTCCGCATTTGACATGGACAAATTAATTGAACTTGCAAAATTCTATCCATCAGAGTTTCCTCCTATTGCTTTAATTGAACTTGAATATCAGCTTGGGAATTTTATCATTGATGTACATATGGATAAGAATTTCTCTGAATTGAGTGGAATTGGAGGCCTTGCTAAGAGAATGGTGGCTACAAGAAAGCATTATGTATTCTCTTTGGTTTATTTGTTAGTCAAATTGTCACTACTTTTACCAGTTGCTACAGCCACAGTGGAAAGAGCTTTTTCTGCAATGAAAATTATCAAGAATTCATTTCGTAATAAAATGGGAGATGACCTATTAAATGATTGTTTAGTGTGTTACATTGAAAGAGATGTATTTGCAAATATTGACAATGATCTTGTTATGAAAAGATTTCAATATATGAAAAGGAGGCGAGAATCATAGTAATTTTAGCTATTTTGTATTCTTAATAAAACTTTTTTTTATTTAGTTTTGATATGAAAATTTTTGTGAAATTTATATTTTATTTGGACCCCCTATCTTAAATTTTTAGCTCCGTCACTGCATGACACCAAGCTTAACACAACTCTCTAATTCTTTTCCTTTCAAAAGATCTTGACATATGGACTAAAAAAACCCTTCATTCAGTGACTGGCCAAGAATAAAACTTATATCGATGGTCGAATTAGATCATTAACTATATCAGCATTGTTAGGATATATGTTTTGGCATTATTTATTAATTAGACATATAAGATATTAATTGAGTTATTTGACTTGGATTCAAATTGATGTAGTTGCTACAATTATGGTTGTTAAAGAATTTTACATAAAATAAGAGTCTATTATGATTACGTTGGTGAGAGTTCAAACATAGGTGGGATCTTTTAAAGATAAGTTTTTAAATAAACATAGCTCCTCTGGAGATTAGATCTTGGCACTTACATTCTTGGATTCTATCAGAGGGATTCTGGTTTTCATCATCGTTCCATGGGTGTGTATTGTGCATTTTTTATCTATAGCTGAAGAAGAGCTTGTGTTGGCACGACTTAGCTGATTGTTGAAATGCGTGTGTTGCATCAACTAAAGTGATTCTCCATAGGTGTGTCTTCATCTATAGGAGAAGTGAATCTCATGGGTTAGTGAAAGACCGACGTTGAAGCGTGCTTGAGTATGGTGTGCGTTAATCTTCTCCAAGTCTTTTACTTTAATTGAGGAATTCAACTCCTACTAAGAATCAACGATAAAAGGATATCTTATGTCAAGGTGGGATAATAAATGTCAGTGTGCAATTGGCGTGTGTGCACGACAATCAAGGTGTTGAGTTGTTGGTGATTTCATAATTGTATATCCTAGTTGACATTGAGCTTGTCTCTATCACAGTGAAAATCATAATTTCGTAAGTTACAAATCTATCATGACAATTTTGTTAAGCCATTATGGAGCATTAAATGGCTAAGCCTGAGAAGGTGACTGTTGGAATTTTAGAGATAGTTGAATTGATTTGTCACATACGGCTAGGTTGATTTTGGAGTATTGAATTTGTCTCATACGGCTGGGTTGATTTTGGAGTATTGAATGTGTCTTGAGCAGTGTGTTGATTGGTGGTGCAACTGATTTGTTTTTCTCTTTGGTCTATAGTTTTTTATCTACTACTGTAAACGTTTGCGTTAGCGAGCTGTGACTTCGTGTTGGTGTTTATGTGAGTTAGCTTATTGGTGTTGCGACGACTTCCAGATCTATTTCAATGGAGCTTAACCTTTCGAGAAGTTGTCTTCTTTTTCTCAAGTGTATTATTATTTTGGTCTTAGTTGATTGATCACTTAAGTTGTTTATTTCTTATCTTTATTATCAAATATTGTTGAGAAAATCCTCTGCTGAGGTTAGTACGAGGCGGTTGTACTATTGGGTTGATTGAGAAAATCTTCTGTTAAGATTAGTACGAGGCGGTCGTACTATTGGGTGTGAAATTCTTTCATGGGAAGTGAGGTTGAGAGATAGTGTCATGGGTTGAGTGGTGTCAGCTCAGTAAAGCCTTGAGTAAATCTATTGTACTTTGGTGAAAGTTATTAAGCTGGGTGAGGGCCTTGCAGAGGTAGGCAAGGTGTGTCGAACTGCATTACCAAATTTTTGGTATTTTTATTATTTCGGTTTTGATTGTTTTTATTTTGTTGGTGCCAAATAAATTTGTGGAAAGTTTGCGAAATAATTAACCCCCTTCGATTTTTCGATTGGTATCAAACAGGTCACCGATTCAAAACTTGTTAGCAAGTTGGTGCAGATCCTAGTTTCACGAACATGGCTACAAGAGAGGCACTACGGGTGAAAATTGAAAAAAGTGTGAATGATGTAGAAGATGAAAACGAAGACTTGGTACTACTCACACGAAAATTTGGTAAATGACTGAAAAGAATAAAGAAGGACAGATCCGACTTTAGACAATTTAACGAAAATTCATTAAGTAATAATTCAAGACAACAAGTCAAAACACAAAAGGTTGAACGGAAGGTAAAGAGAATCCAATGTCATGAATGTCAAGGTTTTAGACACATTGAATCCGAAAGTGCTAATATTTTGAAGAAGAGAAAAGGAAAGTCTTTCACAAGCACCTGGATTGAGAATGATTCCAAGAGTGAATATGGTAGCGAAGAAGTAATAACAAATAGTTCTGCGTTGGTTGCCTTACATAGCAAAAGTCCAGTTACTTGCTTAACAGTAACTAAAAAGGAAGTAACTTAAGTCGGAAAAGAGGAAAAATCGAAAAATTTTAAAAACAACTCATCTCAAGATCTATTATCAGATTATGACAGCGATGGAACTGGCCTAGATGATAAAAAAAGGGAATAGTTACAAGGATTACAAGGTTATATATGAAAAGTGGGTGAAAATGTGTAGAAAGAATGAAAGATTGAAGGAAGAGAATCTTTTCAAGAAGAACACCATATAAGAGTTAGAAAAGAAGTTGATGTTGACGTCGTATGAGCTTGGTGAAGCTAAAATGAAGTTCTTAAGTACTGAAAATGAATTGAGAATGTTGAATAGAGGCACAAAAAAACTAGATAAGTTGATAGAAACTAGTAAGGTTAAAGGGAATCTTCAAGGCATTGGTTATAAGAGTGAGTGCTCTAAAGTAAATGAAGACAAAACTAATATGTCCAGGTCTGTCCAAGAAGAAGAAACATCGAGAAAGAATCGAAGATTATACGTATATGTCATTTTTGTTGAATCATTGGATATATAAGGCTAAGATGTTATCAATTACTACAAATGACATTTCAAAGGGGTTAAAACCGAAAATCTAGAAGCTCTCCATTAAATTTCCAACAGCATCCCATGGTATCGAAGCAAGCTTAGATTAGAAAGGGTCAAATACAAGCACAAAATCGTAGTAAAGGAAAAACAAGAAAATGCCCAGATTTGCAGTTAGTTACTACTGGGGAAGTAATTGCAGAAACTGATTTGCAATTAGTTATTGCTGAGGAAGTAACCACACGAACTGAAGAACTTTCAGTTACTTCAGATAATGAACCAATCAAAACAATGAAAGTTGATTTGTACCGAGGTTCTTCATCTCGAATCCGAAGAAATCATCTAGTAGAAAATGTTATTGGATATGTGAGCGAAAAAAGAAAAACAAGAGAAAGAAAAAAAGGTTGATTATTGAGAACTTGCAGGCTACTTGTGTTACACATTTTCATTCGAGCCAAAGAAAAAGACCAGGTTTGAATTTCTTTGAGGGGCACATGGAGAGTGTGCTTTACATTTTAAAAGATTTTTTGTTGTTAAAAAAATGAAAAAAAGAGAAAAAAAACGAAACGAAACGAAACAAAAAAGAAAAGAAAAGAATTTTTTTTAGTTCTCTATTTTTATGTTGCTATTGTCGTCTCATCTTTTTAGTAGTTTGCATTATGAGATCTATTTGACTCCACTAAAGACTCCTCAACTCTCTCATCAGTGTGAGTCTCTCTCTCAAGTATCTGTCTCTCTCACTATACTGACAACATTTATAGTTTATTGCATTGGGTTTATAAATTTGATCAGTCTAATAAAGATGGAATTGAAGTAAGTACTGATATGTTGGTATTTGTTTTGAATGGTGGTAAATTGTCTTATTGGCGTGCTTATGATTCTTCCGCTGCATCTATTGGTGATTATTATGATTATATTCTTATTCCCAAGAGGAAGATATCAGATTGTTTATGGTGAATGTTCCATTCAGAGGGAGATTTAAGATATATGCGTGACAATTCGTTGTGCTTTTTGGCATCTTTTTATCCCAAGGGGGAGAAATTTGAATGATTGGATACCTTTCAGAACTTGATGTTTGATTAAAGGGGAGTATTAGTTGTATAGATTGTTCATTTGATACTTATATGTTCGATTATGTTATTTAGGGGGAGCTTCAAATTTGTGACAAAAATGTCAAAAAGGGAGAGATTGTTAGGATATATGTTTTGGCATTATTTATTAATTAGACATATAAGATATTAATTGGGTGGTTTGACTTAGATTCAAATTGATATGGTTGCTACACTTATAGTTGTGAAAGAATTCTGCATAAAATAAAAGTCTATTATGATTACGTTGATGAGAGTTCAAATGTAGCATCCCGCTCCCGTAAGACCCGAACCTGATATCGTAGGTGATATCCGAGCCCATGTCTCACGAGGGTGGTATGCTAGAGCAGTTAAAACAGTTTAAAAACTCGGTAATACATTTGTCTTTTTGAAAACCATCGAGTGC
>JANZLD010000237.1:9935673-9951048 GCA_026413575.1 Erythroxylum carthagenense | reverse complement strand
AGGGCGGGGGGGGGGGGGGGGGGTAGATTTTTAGATTTAAAATTTTTTTATTTGCAAATAGGTCCCTAGGAATTTTATATTTCATAAAACTACCCGAAATTTTCCAGTATCTGTAGTACCGGCCGGTACTGACTGAAAGCGGCTGATACCGGCTAAAATTTTTGCCCAGTACTTTTGTACCCGTATCGTTATCGGTTTTCGACCGATACGGTACAAAATTCGTATCGTTGATTCTAAGTCTCCTTATAAAATTTCTGACAAGAGTCCACTTCTATTTTAAAATTTTCGATAATCGTAGATAATTTTATGCTTGTGAGAATGATATACAAGTAAAGATAAGATGAAAAAAATTTCTTTTTGGGAGATACGTGACTGTTTAGAGTATTACATGTCCATGTCTTGACTTACAGTACCATATAGATCAACCATGTAATTTTCTGTAAACTAATAAAAAAAATATAAAGAGGTGAAGACATACACAATATTGTACATGTCCGTGTCCACCACCATGTGAAGATACATAATTGTGTATGGAGACTGTGTAATTCTCTATAATCATGTATGTTTTCAATTGAGCCGGTGATGATGGCATAAGTAGCCTTCTAAGTGGTAGAAAAATTTATTTCATAATATAAAGAAAGAAAAAAAAGTAGATTTTTGTAGTGAATGGCTGCAATCACATCTAAAATTGAGGAAAAAAACATAAAGAGGGGAATGAATATTATATTATCATCTTTATTTGATTGTTTTGAATACTGGTTTGAGTAATTGTTGATTGTAATATCAACTTTGATTTTAACCATAAAATTTTACGAGAAATTTATATTAACTTTTTCTATAAAATTTTATTGAATTTAGTGAATTTATTTGTCGATTTTTCTCATAATTTTTTCCTTTGCATTGGAATTTTTTTTAACGTAAATCTTAGTATTTATTTTATCTTTTGAAAATTTTTATTCTCGTATTGTTTTGATGGTGCAACTTAACTTACTTCAAAAGTTATTTTTTGTTGTAGATATTTAATTGATCTATTTGAAGGTTGTATTATCGAGTATCTAGTTAAGCCCGTGGTTATCAAGACAAGGAAAAAGGCAAGGCAGTCTTAGATTTAGTTTAGGGAATCAAATGTTGAAGTTCGGAGAATGATTTGATACAAAGTTTGAATTCTACCATTAAATCTCGTACGTAACCTCTTATGTGAAACACTGCATTCACTACTACTGTTGTTGTGCCCAAAAGTGGCACCGGCGGTGATAACGATTCTTATCATTGCATTAGCCTATTATCGTTTGTGGTGGTGGTTGCCTGAACGTTTATAACAATAATAATAATATAGTAAAAATTTTGTTTATATACAAAATTAGCGGTTTAATATTACAAAACTTTCAATTAATAGGAAAATTATTTTTGATAAATTCCTTCGAAGAAAGAATATGTATATAATATCTATTTGTGTTCGTACCCATATTTATATAAAAAAATAAAATAAAATAATAATAATAATAAAGGGTAACAATAATAACAAAATAAAATAAATAAATATGAATAAATAAAAATAAGAAAAATAAGTTATTAAATACATAATACAATAAAATAAAACAAGGTAAAGAGAAAAATAAAAGATAAAATAATTGTTAAAATCATGGCTAATATTGAAAATACGATAAAATTTAAATAAACTTACGAATTAAAGAGTCAATAACACAAACAAATTCATGCTTTGGGCCAATTAGAGAGTCCATGTATACAAGACAGCAAAAATGTTTTAAGGCCCAGCCTCATTTCTCTCTCTCCCCTCACACTTCGCTCGATTGTCTACGGACTCGTCACATTTTCTATCTCATTGCCTCTCTATCGCTTTTACCTTTTCTCTCAAATCAAATCGCAGAACGTCATTTCCTTCTTCTAACTCTCATGAGCTTCCACTTCTGATGCTCTCAAACAGGTAACTACAACTCATTACCCTCCAATTCATAGCTAGATCTGAGCCTTCCCTCTCTCTTCTCTGTTCTCTCTTTTTGAATCTTCGACATAACCGCCCCGAAGTCTACCTGTGCAGTAGGTGAATCCGAACATGGAGTGGACTACAGTTCAGCATCTGGATCTTAGCCACGTTGATCGAAGCATCAAGAGACCGTTGCAGCCCCATGCTACTGCCTTCCATCCGACTCAAGCTCTCATCGCCGTCGCGATCGGGACTTACATTATTGGTTTGTGATTTTCGGGTTTTGATTTATTTTTCACTTTGGTTGTTTTTAATGGATCCAATTTTTTTATTTATCTGCAGAGTTTGATGCTTTGACGGGATGCAAGCTCGCTTCAATCAATATTGGCGCTCCTGTGGTTCGCATGTCTTACAATCCTACTAGTGGCCATTCGATCATTGCTATTCTAGCGGTTCGTTTCGTTTTTTTTTGTTTGTTTGTTTGGGCATAAATTTCACATTTTTGAACGTTGAAGTGCTCTTTAGTTTGTGGATTGTAATGATGAGTGGGCTCGTTCTATCTCATAGTTTTGCGCATAAGTGAAGCTGTTATAGTTTTTCATTGACATATGCCTCTGATTTTCTAGGATTGTACAGTTCGGTCCTGTGATTTTGACTCCGAGCAGACTTTTGTTCTGCATTCGCCTGATAAGAAATCAGAACACATATCTACGGACACAGAAGTTCATCTTGCTCTGACACCTTTGCAACCGGTTGTATTTTTCGGTTTCCCAAAGAAGCTGACTGTAACTGGTTTGTTAGTTTACTTTCTATTTTGTCAGTAATTTTAGCTCTATGGATTACCAACTAAAATCTGTGACAATTGGATTTGCTTCACATTTACAATTGCTTGTTTATGTTTCTAATGGCATAATGTTTTGTTGCAGTTGTTGGAACTGTTGAAGGGGGGAGGCCGCCAACAAAAATAAAAACAGACATAAAAAAGCTAATTGTACATCTTGCTTGTCATCCACGCCTTCCGGTCTTGGTAATGCTTGTTTCTAATGTGTTTTTATGTTTGTTTTCGTGTATCACTTCTTTGAGTTTTATGGAATCAACTATGTTTTTATCCAGTTCAGTCTAATTTATGGTTCTCAAGTCTGATATTTTATGAGGGTGTAAACTTCTGGTTTCTTACTGACAAAGATAATCACTAATCAGCAATTTGATGATTGTCCTTATGCTTAGGACATTCTTGGTTAGCCATGCAGCTGGGAGTGTTTATTACATTTGGAAGAGAAATATGTCCTTTTAAGATATCAATGAGGAACAAACTTTTATTAAACTCATAGTTAGATGGGAATTCTTTTGTTACTTGTAGGGAATATTAAGAGAGACTATTAATAAAAAGGGAATGATGGGATCAAATTATTACTCTAGTACGCGCACTTGTGCAAGGTGGTTAATGATAATGTTTGTAGTAGATTATGAAATAAATTGTATGAATACAAAATAGACTGCACCTGAATTGAACCACAATAAATATGTAAATCCTTCTCCCAATTCCACCTAATTGCTCATGGTACTAGGCTCTTTTCAAGTAGCCTTGAAAGATGGGTTCTTTGTTACACCACCCTCACTGTCTAATTTTTGGATTATTCCAATTTTTGCTTCTTCCTCCCCTACTGAATGAAATGTTCTCTTGCCATTACATTTCAATTCTTATTCTATGATATAATTCTATTGCAGTACTTTAACTTCTCCCAATGAATTCTTGTTATTTAAAATATAACAATAAAGTGTTCAGTGTGACTAACTTTGTCATCAGAGTTTTAGTGACAGGAATTCATTGGAAAAATCATTAACTAAGAGAAAAGAAATAAAGAAATACGAACAAGTAATAGGTTTGACAAGCTATTTTTTGTTGAATTCCTAATGGAGTTTGACAGAATGAATTATTTGATTTTATCTCAACTGTCGAAGTTAAAAATAAAAGTTAAAAGTAAGAGGACTGAACAAAGAATTGTTTATCCGTGCAAGGTGGTTATGCAACTCACTTATGACTGCCATTGATTAGTAGTTATGTTTTTGAATTTGAGGCAGATTGATTAATAAAACCTTTCTCCCAAATTTTGAATTGTCAGCTCTAGTTGATTCAAACTTCACTCAGATGTGGCATTTGATAGATCTGGCATTTTACTTGAACCAATTGATTGATAGTGCTTTACTGACACCATCTGTTCGCCAAATACTGCACCAAGAATCTTGAGTTTATTCTTTAAAGTTTTCAGTGCTATCTGGCCTAAATATAAGTACTTTCTTGCAGTATGTCGCTTATGCGGATGGCTCAATTCGAGCTTACAACATTCATAATTACTCTTTTCATTATTCCCTGCAACGTAAGATGCTGAGCATAATCCATTGATATTTTAAAGGGTTATTCTTACCTTACAAATGAGAATATAAGATTCTTGTTTGTTTTGTACTTTAGTTGATAATACCATTAAGCTCCTTGGTGCTGGCGCACTTGCTTTTCACCCTACATTGGAATGGATTTTTGTTGGTGATAGACGTGGTGCACTTTTGGCATGGGATGTCTCAACAGAGAGGCCTACTATGATCGGAATGTGAGAATTTATTGTCAATGTATTTACTATTGGTTTAGAAAATGTTATCTAAGTAGATTTCTTTGACACTTTAATCTTTTCTTATGTCTATCAAATGTGCCTGATAGTTATTATGAGTGACCCAGAGGTGATTATTTTGGTCAATACGAAATTGATATCAATTTGTTGGGTTGTTAAGGTATTGTGCTGGAACATTTGGGGTTCAGTTGGAATGAGTATTATGGCCTAATATTTATGGAAATGGCTAATAAATAAGTTGAATGCATGCCTTCCTTTTTTCTTTTCACATTATAGCGAATAACGCGAGGATTTGTGACAAACTGATTTCCAAAAGGGTAGTTTTGATAAGAAAAGCCGTATAAGTCAATACTAATGCTTTTGTTAAGTAAATTAGATCAAATGCATAAGACTAGTTATCTGTGTTCTTCAATGATGTATAAGTGTGTATTTAGTGATGCATACTTCTAGAGGTAATTGGTGTTATTTGGCACTTAACTTTATTGAAATGCTTTAAATGGAAACAATCTTGTAGTTTTTTGACACCCTGATGAGCATATTATTATGATATCATGATCAATAGCTATATATTTTTTATGTCCTATAATTTTCTGTTGATGAGTAAAAGTAATTTTTGACAGCAGTTACTTGATCTAGACTAGTCATAGCACTAAAAAGAATTTGATACGTAGGTGGTTGATTAGTTAGCCATGTTCCTGAGACACACCGAAAATATTGCTTAATTCTGCAGTTTCTTTTAGTAAATCCTTGTTTCTGTGTTCTTTTGTTATGTTGTTTGGACTCTACCTCACATAGTCCCTTTCAATTACACTTACAGTACACAGGCAGGCTCTCAGCCAATCACATCAATTGCCTGGCTGTCAGTGTTGCGGCTACTTGTGACAGTTTCCAAGGATGGAGCTTTTCAAGTTTGGAAAACTAGAGTGATGCTTAATCCTAATAGACCTCCAATGCAAGCAAATTTTTTTGAGCTTGCTGGTTAGTCCTAATCATCATAGTTATTGTTGTTGTTGTTTCATATTATTATTAATACTATTCTTATTATTTTATTGGGTCATTTATGTCCTAACCGATGTTCTTTTATTGCAGGAATTGAAACAATTGATGTACCTCGCATTTTATCTCAGCAGGGTGGAGAAACAGTTTATCCTCTACCACGAATTAAAGCTTTGGAAGTTCACCCAAAATTGAATCTAGCGGCTCTGGTTTTTGCAGTTAAGAGCGACTATGTTTATTGTGCTAATTCCATTTGCTAGTCTGTCAGAAGATTGATGGCTGCTTCATTTTTTTCATTGTCATTTTCTTGTTTTATAAAGAACATGACAGGAGGTGACAATTTGAAAAATAGGGCTGCTTACACCAGGGAAGGAAGGAAGCAACTCTTTGCAGTTCTGCAGAGTGCAAGGGGTTCTTCAGGTGAATGATTATTTATGTATGCTTTTCCAGAATCCTCTTTGTAATGCTTGTTGAAGTTGTGACAATCTCTGAAATGGAATATTAGTCTTTACAATTCTTCTGTTTATGCTCTCATGGACTCATCATTTCTTTTGGACTCATAATTTCTTTTGATTTTCTCTTTTACAACATTTTAATGTAGGATAAATTTGTAAATATAGGAATATGTGTTTGATTTGAGGGAACAAAGATAAAGATTTTAGAGTTTGGGGAGTGAATATTCATTTTATGAGATGCACAATGGCTGCTGCCTGGCAGCAAAAGTTCTGAAGGCCAAACTTTATTATGCCATGGAAGATCTTTTACTTGCTGAAGAGTTAAGAATCTAAAATATTCAGATTTTTTGTTAAATAGGACAAATCATTGGATAAGACGACTGATAGTTTTTTGATCGCCTTTTGTTCACACGTGCTATGACGGCAAACTCTTATGCAATATACTGTATTTGGATCTAGTGTTATAGTTTTCTGTGTTTTCAGCTGTCTGGCTTCATGTCATGCAAGAAATGTTATTGCTCATTTTCATTCCTGGATAAGCTCACAATAGGGCTCCATTTGCAGCATCTGTATTGAAGGAAAAGCTCTCATCCTTGGGTGCATCGGGAATTTTGGCTGACCATCAACTTCAAGCCCAATTGCAAGAGCACCATTTGAAGGGGTGAGTTTCAAATAGTGACAAAGATTCTTTGGTTTTTGTCAGGAAAGAGTAGGTTGGTTTATTGAAAGTCTTATAGTAGTACTGTTTTCCTTTTCTATCCTGGGTTGAGGGTGAGGGGACAACTGGGTGTTGTGGTTAGGGTTGTATTGTGTTGTCAATCTTTAACTTGTAGCTGGGATCTAGAAACTGTTTATTAATTTGAACTATTTTCAGTTTATTTTTTCAGTTCTCACTGAAAATATTTGTTAATTCACAGTCAAAGTCAACTTACAATTGCTGATATTGCGAGGAAGGCATTCCTTTACAGTGTATGTTACTTTCAAATCACGCTATTCTTCTCCTCCCATAAGCTCCTTTTTTGTTGCTTCTAGATAGTTTCTCAGTTCACTAAAAGATCTGTCATAGCTGGACCTATATTTTTAACTTGTTCTTTTTATGACTGTTAAGAGTGCGGACTTGGATGGGGGAATGATTGGCAAAGGATTTTAACTTCATACTAGTATTTTGCAGCAATGTGTTGTGTTTATGATATACAATCTATACAAAAGATACAGAAGGGCTCATCACTTCTCAGGCTTGAATAATGTCTAATGTAATCCTGACCAAGTTCTCCTAAAAATATTCTCAACTTATGCTGATACTGATGACCTATAACAGATTTCTGTTGATCCATTTATGTACTTATGTTCGTCTTAGATTTTGGAGACTTCAACTCTCTGGTTTTCTCGTGCACTTTTAATCAACTTTGAGAATCCAAGTGTATTCTTGTGCACTTCAACTCTCTGGTTTTCTCGTGCACTTTTGTTCTGTCTAGATTTTGTTGCCTTACTGTCTTGTTCTTCATTGCCTTTTTTGTTATATTCAACAGTTTCAAGTAAACTAGCCTTAAGTGGGAACCATCATATTTAATATATAAATCTGCTGCTTATTGCTTTGAATTGCTGATTTTGCTGGATGAAAATAATGAGTTAATCCTGGTTTCTTCTTTACAATTGATCCATGTCCCGTTCTTAGGTTTCTCCTTGTATCTGAGTCGTAATTTAGACTTCTTTCTATTGAATTTTGTAATTTGACAGAGAACTATTTTTATTCATTTCAGCACTTTATAGTTTCTACTTTAACTTGGATGTGGGTTTGCACTTGTTTCTAGTTTTTCTTTTCCATTTGAAATGACGTTGTGCTAGTGCTTATAGGAAAGTACATAATGAAATTGAAGTTGTTGAGTTGGCAGCTAGTCCAGATTTCTAGAACTACTTTCATGAAATAGCACTGCCAATTGGGAAGTGGGAATATGTCTTGTCTCTACATTGCTTTAACATACTGCAATAGTTTGAAGTTGAATCATAATTTGGATGTTTTGTTGCGCCCTTTAATCTATGTGCTAAAGGGTTTCGTTATCCTTGACATGACTTCAGAATCCTCCTATTTTTGTGTTACTAGGATAGCATATTGTACCCAATTTGACATAATTCTGACAGAGTGAAGTGCTGATCATTTTCATAGCATTTCATGGAAGGCCATTCGAAAAGTGCTCCAATATCTCGATTGCCACTGATCACTATGTTGGACACCAGACATCATTTGAAGGACATGCCTGTTTGCCAGGTTCGAAGAAAGATTTGTTTGTGTTGATTTTGATTTTACATTTAAAGTTTTGATCTGACACTTTTGGTTTTTCTGGCAGCCCTTTCATTTGGATCTAAATTTCTTTAACAAAGAGAACAGAGTGCTTCACTATCCTGTAAGGGCTTTCTATGTTGATGGCTTAAATCTCATGGCATACAGTCTGTGCTCTGGGGTGGATAACACTTACAAAAAATTGTATACCTCGGTAATTACGTAACCTTATTGCCTAGAGCAAGGCCACTCTCATAGACGGGCTTCTAAGTTTTGAACTTGTGTTTCAGATTCCTGGAAATGTGGAGTATCATCCAAAGCACATAGTATACAGCAAAAAGCAGCATCTGTTTCTTGTTGTTTATGAATTTAGTGGTTCGACAAATGAAGTAGTCCTTTATTGGGAAAATACGGATTCCCAACAAGCAAACAGTAAAGGGAGCACAATCAAAGGTGATATTTGACCTTTGTTCGTGTATTTGACCTCTTTGATGTGCATGTAAAGTTAAGAATATGGACTGACTACTGTTCCTATATTACATATGGATTTTTTAAGGTCGAGATGCAGCATTTATTGGTCCCAATGACAATCAGTTTGCAATTCTTGATGAAGATAAGACTGGACTGTCTCTGTATATTCTTCCAGGAGGGGATACAAACGAAGCTGGTGAAAAGAATTTATTGGTTGAAGAAAACCATTTTGCAGAAACAAATACTGGTTCTCTTCAGGGTCCTCTTCAATTCATGTTTGAAAGTGAAGTTGACCGCATATTTTCCACTCCATTAGGTGCCTGATCAATGGGATACTTTTATTTAATGTCTCTTCCACTGATAATTTTTGAACTGATTGTGACTTACTGCGGCTGCAGAATCAACTTTGATGTTTGCTTCTGATGGAAAGCAGATTAGCTTTGCAAAGCTGATTCAAGGATACCGCCTTTCAACATCAGATGGCCATTATATATCAACCAAAGCTGAAGGGAGAAAATCAATTAAGTTGAAAATGAATGAAATTGTGCTACAGGTAAGCATAACAACTTTCTAAGCAGGTTTTGAGGAAATTGCAGGTCGAGTTCTGTAACACTCGGTAATAATGGAATTTTCTTGGAGTTGACTTCTTTTGTGCAAACCTCAGTTAGATAGGTTGAAGTTGAAGTTGAAGTTTCTTGTCATTGTCTATGACAAGCACAATATTATCCTTCCTTTTGGATATTGCCCATGTGAAATTTGCCCATGTGGAATTTTCCTGTTTGCTTTTTAATCAATTGCCTTTATTTTTAATATATTAGCTTATTAAGGCCAAAAAACAAAAGGAAAATATCTGTAAGCTGAAAACCTGGTCTTCTGTTTTGATTCTTTAGGTGCACTGGCAAGAGACTCTACGGGGCTATGTGGCTGGAATATTGACCACCAAAAGAGTACTGATGGTTTCTGCAGACCTTGATATATTGGCAAGCAGTTTGACAAAAATTGATAAAGGACTTCCATCAATATCCTGAACTTGTTTCTGTTGTTAATGCCTGAACTTTTGTAATTTATAGTTTTTTTTTAGAATTTTTTGTAATTTGTAATTCTTCTAAAGTTAGTGTGAATGCTTAACATAGCATACTTCAGATCTCTTTTATGGGTTGGGCCTGCTCTTCTCTTCTCGACTGCTACTTCAGTTAGAATGCTGGGCTGGGATGGAGTAGTGAGAACCATTTTGTCCGTTAGCATGCCTAATGCAGGTATTATCCTTTATTTGGTGACTTTTTGCTTCTCATGATTTCTTTGACAGTCTTGCCTTTCTGCTACTGTTATTGGTTTTATTGTCAAATTGACTGCACCAGCATCTACCTGTTTACTGGATTGATTGTTTTTTCAGTGTTGCTTGGTGCTTTGAATGATCGGTTGCTAATTGCTAATCCAACGGATATAAATCCCAGACAAAAAAAGGGAGTTGAAGTCAGGAGCTGTCTTGTTGGCCTCCTGGAACCACTTCTTATTGGATTTGCCACCATGCAACAGACTTTCGAGCAGAAACTTGATCTGGGTGAAGTCTTATACCAAATAACATCTAGGTATCCCCTTTCTGATAATCTTCATATTATCTTTTTTCAAGTTAAATATTTGTTGAATGTGGTGAATGAACTACAATCTGCAAATGTTCAATTAGTAGCCTGTTTAACCTTTTAATTGGGTTCTGATTGGTTAAACTGAAGTTGTTCATGGCAGATAGTGATAGTTGACGTTTCCATCTAAGTGCAGGTTTGACAGCTTGCGTATCACTCCAAGATCTGTTGATATCCTTTCTAGAGGGCCTCCAGTTTGTGGGGATCTTGCAGTATCATTATCCCAAGCTAGTCCTCAGTTCACTCAGGTGATTAACTTCACTGCTTACTTTCTGTATCTGCTTTCATTCTTCTGCTAACATTTTATTAACATGGTTGTTTACAATCAAAGGTATTGCGAGGTGTTTACGCCATCAAAGCTCTCCGTTTTTCTACTGCTTTATCTGTCTTGAAGGATGAATTCTTACGTTCTAGAGATTATCCAAAATGTCCTCCAACCTCTCTTTTATTCCACCGCTTTCGACAGCTGGGTTATGCTTGTATCAAGTAAGTAAAGAATCATGGTAATGGATCTGTGTGTTTCGTTTCTGTTTCTATCAGCTAATTTTGTTACTTGCTTCCAAGTTCTCTATCCTCCCGTGGACAGTAATTCATGTTACATATCCCTAAAGCCCTCCTCACTTTTAGTGTAATAAAATTTCATATGCTGAGTGTGTGGATTATTAATATTATTAATGAGAGGATGACATCACATCATTATTAAGTCATTAACCATCCTAGATATCTGTGCTTTGACTTAAAGGTCTCTGCTGCTTTGGGGCTTTAAATTCCGTCTTTTCCTGTTGAGCATTCTACTGTCAACTATTCTCTTCGTTTTACCATCTTTTGTTGCATCCCTTGTTATTTTCCTCCAGCTTTGCCTTGAATTTTCCATTTGATAAACCTTATAAGAGATCTGAGTCAGTAATGATATTTATCTGCGTGCATGTAAACCAACACAAGTTTGGCAAAGAATAAACTTGTAACAAATGTCTTCATTTTCTCTTGCTTCTTCTTGAAATGATCTTTTAAGATTGAAGCTTTCAAGCAAAAGCTAAGAGTAGCTTAAGCTCATATGAATATAATATTTTTATTGCAATTGCTCTGTCTTTACAGGATTAGGTTGGAACCTATTAATGGTCAAATATAAAAGTATAGGACATGATTAAAGGATTAAATAATGTAAACATATCTAATTTTCTATCTTGTATGTCTAATGTTTGGAGCTCTCCTCTCTGGCTTAAAAGAAATAATACTTCCCATCATAAAGCTCAGTAGTGACTTAGCTTCTATCTTTCAAATTACAGGTATGGTCAGTTTGATAGTGCAAAAGAAACTTTTGAAGTCATTGCAGACTATGAAAGCATGTTAGATCTCTTTATATGCCACCTTAACCCTAGTGCCATGAGGCGTCTTGCTCAGAAACTAGAAGAAGAAGGAGCTGATTCAGAGCTGAGGCGATATTGTGAAAGGATCTTAAGAGTTCGCTCTACAGGGTGGACACAAGGTATCTTTGCCAACTTTGCTGCTGAGAGTATGGTTCCCAAGGGACCTGAATGGGGTGGTGGAAACTGGGAGATCAAGACACCCACTGGTTTGAAAAGTGTACCACAGTGGGAACTGGCTGCTGAAGTGATGCCATATATGAAGACTGATGATGGCACTATCCCAGCTATTATTACGGATCATATTGGGGTTTACTTGGGCTCAATCAAAGGAAGAGGCACTGTTGTTGAAGTACGGGAAGATAGTTTGGTCAAGGCTTTCATTCCCAATGCTGACAATAAGCCTAATGGTCAGGATAATTCGTTGGTTAAAACCACATCCAGTAAGTCTAAGACACAACCTGATGGTAAATCAAATGGTGATTCCTTGATGGGATTGGATATGCTTATTAAACAAAGTCCTGGTTCAACTGCTGCTGATGAACAGGCAAAAGCAGAAGAAGAGTTCAAGAAAACAATGTATGGTGCTGCCACTGATGGCAGCAGCAGTGATGAGGAAGGAGCATCAAAAACTAAAAAGCTGCAAATCAGGATACGCGACAAGCCGTCTTCTACGGTGGATGTCAATAAAATCAAAGAAGCCACCAAGCAGTTTAAACTTGGTGAAGGATTAGGTCCACCGATGAGGACGAAGTCATTAACCAACTCCCAGGACCTTGGTCAAATTTTGACTAACCCACCTGCTGCTACCAATGCAACCGTAGCCACAACACCCTCAGTTTCTGCCCCTTCTGACTTGTTTGGTATCGACTCACTGAGACAACCTGGTCCAGTATCACAACCAGCTCCTGTAGTTACAAGTGTAGGAGTTACATCTAGACCTATACCGGAGAACTTTTTCCAAGATACAATACCATCCCTTCAAGTTGCAGCATCACTACCCCCTCCAGGAACTTATCTTGCAAAATTTCATCAACCTTCTCAAGGGGTTTCAGACAAGTCAGCAGCTAATCTAGTTAGTACTTCTGGAGTTGATGTTGGTCTTCCTGATGGTGGTGTTCCTCCACAAGCCACTCAGCAAGCTATCCCACTTGATGCTATTGGACTTCCTGATGGTGGTGTTCCACCTAAGGGCCCCAGTCAGGTTCCTATATCTACCCAAGGCCCCTTTCAGGCTGGTGTTCCTCAACCTCAGGTTCAGGCACCTCAGACCCCATTATTCTCGCAACCTCTTGATCTTACTGTTCTTGGAGCTCCAAATTCTGCAGATTCAGGAAAACCTCCTGGAGCTGCCTCCCCTCTATCCGCCGTGCGACCAGGCTTGGTACAAATTTACTTCTTTCCTTTGTCATTTTTTTTTGCACCCTTCCTTTTCCTTTCGTTTAAAGCCAACTTCATACCCAAAAGAAGAGCATTCGACCTCAAAGTCTTTGTTTTAGTAACAGGCTAGTTTTCCTTGGCGTAGTGCTTTGGTTCTTTGTTCTTTTCCTTTTAGAAAAGGAAATTCATTAAAAATTAGTTCTCATTAGTATTTGTGAAGTATAGAAGAGATTACCACAATAAAATTTAAGTATTGAGAATTAAAAGTTTTGGACACTATCAACCTTTTTTGGAGATTATATTTTGCAGTCATTAGAATTTTGCATGCACCAACTGCAGCTTGTACCTGCAGTATATTGTCTACCAAATATCATATGCTATACTGTTCTGGCAGACATGTTGAGCCTCTGGGCTTACTTATTCCTGATATCACTGTTGTCGTGTGGCATTTAATAGGTTCCACGAGGGGCAGCTGCTTCAGTATGTTTCAAGACTGGGCTTGCTCACCTTGAGCAGAACCAACTGCCAGATGCACTATCCTGTTTCGATGAAGGTTTCTTGGCATTAGCCAAGGATTTCTCTCGTGGAGCTGATATCAAAGCGCAGGCAACCATTTGTGCTCAGTACAAGATTGCAGTTACCCTTCTTCTGGTATTAGTCTTTATCCAGTTTTTCCCATTAACCAACTTGACATTCTACTGTCACCTCATGACAGATATTGGTTATTGCTACTAGGTTGGGCTTTGCTATCCAATATTAAAGGTACTGAACATAGAACTGACCATAACTAACGATTTAACAACCTTGTACAGGAAATTGCTCGGTTGCAGAAAGTTCAAGGTCCAAGTGCACTCAGTGCAAAAGATGAGATGGCAAGGCTGACACGACATTTGAGTTCTTTACCTCTTCAAGCAAAGCACCGAATAAATTGTATTCGAACTGCCATTAAACGAAACATGGAAGTACAGAATTATGCTTATAGCAAGCAGATGCTTGAGCTCCTTCTCTCCAAGGCTCCACCAAATAAGCAGGATGAGTTAAGAAGCCTGATTGACATGTGTGTTCAGAGAGGTGCAACGAACAAGTCCATTGATCCCCTGGAAGATCCTTCCCAATTCTGTGCTGCCACACTCAGTCGCTTATCAACCATTGGATACGATGTCTGTGATCTTTGCGGGGCCAAATTTTCAGCCCTTGCGGCACCTGGATGCATTATATGTGGCATGGGAAGTATCAAAAGATCTGATGCACCTACTGGCCCTCTGACTTCACCATTCGGCTGAGATATGATTAAGCACAATCTTGCTGTACGGTAAGAAACCTGAAAAATCCCGTCACCGATATTTTGCGGGTACTGCATTCAGACCAAGACTTCAGTAGGAAACATTGTTTTGGATGAAACCGAGGCGAGTCACCGAAGAGAAGACAACTAGCGTTTGCCAATTAGCTGTGTACATCTATTATAATCAATTAGCTTTATTTGGATTCTCTTTTTTTTTCCCCCACTTTTCCTTTGTTATATAATAATTAATTTTCGTTTTGTATACTATTTCAATATTGTACATTATCATGTATGATAGGCGTAGTTTGTCTTGATTGACATTGGAGGCGTTTGGGAAGTGAAATGTTAGTCAGTTTTTTTCACCGATCCACCTTATACTACAGTAGGAATGTAGTATCTCCTGGTACTTGGAAGTCTTAAACTGGTTGATTTGGTTTCTAAGGACTATCGTTGTATAAGTGTGAATATTCCTTTTTGTTAGATAATAGTGCTGAACTATCCAAATCAGAAAAGAAGGGCATTTGATTTAGGTAAAAACAATATCGAATAACAGCCTCATAAAAGGTGTCAGAACTTGTTCAGTCTGAGATTGAAAGTGTCAATGGTATCAAATTTACTAAAGACGTAAAATTTTGATTGAACTTTTTAGCGACTCGAGAAAACGGAAGGAGCCTGATTAGAAAAACCCATACTCACCCATTTTGTGTAGATGAGAAGCTATAATATCCCCCTTTATATGTACAATGGCCATGTACAGTTCCAACAATCCAATCTTGGTAACAATGAATGTCCTGTTATAAAATCGAAACTACAATGTAAGAATATTTGGGAGAGGAGAATTCTTCTTATGCAAAAATGGTGTCTCTTACATCAAGTGAACCCTTCTATTTATAGTACATTTTAACCACCTAACACACATGTGACCACCTACTCCATATAT
>JANZLD010000237.1:9916368-9926473 GCA_026413575.1 Erythroxylum carthagenense | reverse complement strand
CATCTGTCTTTAAAGAAGTTCTTCCTTACTCTTCCAAGTTAATGACTGATGTTTTTGGTAACTATGTCATTCAGAAGGTGTGCATTCAAAATAGTCGTATTTGTAGTCTATTCACAACTTCATATGTTGACTGTGGTAAAGTCACATATTTGGTATCGTTTGTTTATAGTTCTTTGAGTATGGAAGCCTGGAGCAGAGAAAGGAGCTTGGCAATCAGCTTACTGGACAGATTCTGCCTCTGAGCCTGCAGATGTATGGCTGTCGTGTAATTCAAAAGGTATAAGTGATGGAATATGATTGTCTCATAATTTTTATTGTTTTCCATGTCCTGAAAATAGAAAAAGAGTACAAGAAAATGAAACCTGGATCAAATCAAGCTAATTTCTCCATATGTATACGTTAAGAAACATATAATGTAATTTGCTAATTTTTCCAATTTTCTTCAATAAGATGACCAACTTTAAGTCATAGGTTGAGACCTGAATTTACTAAGATATTTACATGGATCTGTTCGTTTATATGCCTGGTGGAATAAACCCGTCTTGGCTTGCCACTTGCTGATTGAGATGGAACTGGTTTAATCACCTTTCTAGGATTGCAAGGTGAACATATGAATGGATGAGAGGGGGTGAAATATAATGCTTCTTGTACCAAAATGCAGATCAGTGAAGTTGTCAAAATCTACTTTGATAATCTTAAGGGTTTTATTCTTTATCTATCTTCTTACTGTTCCGGGATTTTTGTTCAATGACTCTTTCCTATTCAATCTATGCCACTTTTTTTTTTTTTAATGTTTTAGAAATGGTATTTATATTAAGCTGACATGGTTCTAGGCCCTTGAAGCAATTGAGCTTGAACAAAAAGCACAGCTCATTCGTGAGCTAGATGGACATGTTATGAGATGTGTGCATGATCAGAATGGCAATCATGTGATCCAAAAGTGTATTGAGAGTGTTCCAGCAAATAAAATTGAATTTATTATCTCTGCTTTTTGTGGTCAAGTGGCAGCACTTTCTACACATCCTTATGGTTGTCGTGTGATACAGGTATATTTTACTTGCATGATGTGGTGAAAAGTGTTGCTCTGCTTTTTCTTCCCTTCTTTTCTTGTCTGGAACAATCCTTGCAAACTTTGTTGGTTTGATCCACGCAGAGAGTTCTGGAACACTGTGCAGACGAGCTGCATTGTCAGTTTATTGTTGATGAGATCTTAGAGTCTGTTTATGATCTTGCCCAGGATCAGTATGGCAATTATGTGACTCAGGTAGGTCTTGCTTCTTATTACCTGAAACCTTTATCTGCTCATTTTCTTTAAAAAAAAAAAAGAGCTGTGTTTTGTGAAATTATCAACATTTTTAAGAGGCAACTCAATTCTTATCGCTAAAAATCTATTGATAATGTGCTATCCATTCAGTGACAACATGTTTTAGATGGTCTATAGACCTGAACTGGACTTCTTTTTTTTTCCATTCCCAACTCCTAGTTGGAAGTGGTTGTTGACACCTTTAACATATCGTCTCAGATAAAATAGAGCAATTTGGTAGTTTGCATCTTTTATATTCAATTATTTGTATATCTAATATGGATGTCCCTCCTTGCAAATTTGAATCTTTTGGAACAAACTTTTGTGACTTAACACCTTAATCCGACAAGAAGTCCATCTTTAAATTGTGGGAACACTTGTTACTGAATGTTAATTCTTTTCTGACAGCATGTTCTGGAAAGAGGAAAGCCTCATGAAAGATGTGAAATCGTTAGCAAGTTGTTGGGTCATGTTATCCAACTGAGCCAGCATAAGTTTGCTTCCAATGTCATCGAGAAGTGCCTGGAGTATAGCAGTGCGGCTGAACGGGAACAAATAATTCAAGAGATACTTGGACATAAGGAGGGGAATGATAACTTACTAGTAAGTCCAAAAGTTTTTTTTTAATGAAGTCAAAACTATAATTTGCTACCAGTTAATATGATTGACTTGTTTCCTGGTGTGGTTCGTATTAGCAGACAATGGTGAAAGACCAGTATGCGAACTATGTGGTCCAGAAGATTCTCGATACATGTAATGATGCTCAGAGAGCAATGCTACTTAACCGTATAAGAATGCATGTTCATGCTTTGAAGAAGTACACATACGGGAAGCATATCGTTGCTCGGCTTGAACAGCAATTTGGGGAAGGTACGTGCTTACATAATTTGACTACCTTTGATTTGTATATTTTGCAACTTCTCTTGATAATCTGCTCAACATTTTTGTGCTAACTGTTTAATTATATATATTTTTTCTTTTCCTTGTGTATTGTAGTCCGATTATTTCTGTGGCATCTGCATCCCCCATTTCCACAGTTTTCATCCTTCTGCTATGTATCTACACCTTTTCATTATTTCTTGGTTGTTGAGTATGACGGTGATTAAACCGGGAAGTTCAGCACTCGCACACATAGCATAATTTTCGTAAATTTTTTTTATTGATGAATATGGATGTCTGCTTCTATTTTCCTGTGCGTGGTACCGATAAAAATAGACCGTGCTTGTGTTATGGTATTCTCCCGATATACTTTTTCCTGCACTGACAGTGAAGTACTACGACGATTTTGATGCAGATGCACCCTAATCGGAAAGTGCAATTGTGGGAATGAAAACCTTGGGGCTTAATATTCTTTGAACGTTTGAAAGGGGCAGCAAGATCCTTTGACTAGATAGTGTTGCAAGTGTTTAATCTTGGGAACCTTCCACAGTAATATCAGCTTGGTATTGTAAAGTAAGTACATATGTATTCCTTTTATCAGTTTGTATGTATTTATGTATGTTACTTAGTTCATGTTATGTAGGGTGAAAGAAGAAAAGAATAAAAAGAAAGAGCAAACTGTAGGACTAATAGGATTACACTGATTCAAAGGTGTTTACTGGAAGGAAAATCTTCCATGGTGGCTGATACTGTAAACCTTTTTCTTCTTATTCTTCATTTGCTTTGTTGTTGGAAATTATATGTTTCATTTATGACGGTGACGAGGACGACCGTAAGTTGGCATCTCTGCACGATCGTGATCACTGGCCACGAGAGCGAAACTGAAACCAAAACCAAAATGACGTCCTTGTAGTCTTCTGAGTAGAATCATTAAGTAATTTATAAATGCCAATTCCTTAAATATATTTTTATGTAAAAAGATATAGTATTGGAATTTTTGAGTTTAATATGACGCCGACTTAGAATTATAGATAGATGAAAATTTAACATAATATGCTAGAACTTGTGTGCTTCAGCTAAATGATAATTTTGAAATATAAAAATGATCAGATCATCGTAAAGGGTAGTAATTAATTCTAATTATTTCAAGAAAGTTGCATAAAAGTTATCATATTTCCACACTGTAATCTGCAACTTAGGCTCCTTCATGCAAGCGTGATGGATTAGCTAGGGCCACTCTTCATAAATCAACCTTAGCTTGGTGTTGGAGGAGATTCATTACTCATTGTAGTAATAATAGAAGGGCAAGCCTCGGATATTGTATCCCATGAAAGGTTTTCATCCAATCTCCGTCGTCTCTCCAAGAAAGTAGGCCTCAATGGTGAGCTAGCCGGCGTGACCTTGCACGTTAACATGGCAACTATCTGAGACATGGGAGGTCTAAGGTCTGCATGAGGTTGAAGACACAAAAATGCAACATGGATCACAAGCATTATGTCTCTGTCAGTTGTCCCATTCCCATGTTGGAGTCTTGGATCGACAATTTCCTTCACTCTTGATCTCTCGTGCAGCCTCCATGCCTGAGAAAAGAAGAAAAGAAAAGAACATTGAACATGTATTTGATTGATCACCATTGTTTAAGAAAATAACACCCTTTAGTTAATTAATCACGTACGTATTCTGGGAGATACTGCATTTCTGTTGGCAGATTGAGGTCAGTGTTCTTCCTGCAGCTAATAATTTCGAGCACTAGCACTCCAAAGCTGTAGATGTCTGCCTTTTCAGACAATTCTCCTCTGATGGCATACTCAGGAGCAGTGTAACCTCTGATAAAGAAGATAAGAGAGGAAGTGAGTCCTAAGAGATGTTAATCTGTTGTGTTGAATTCTAACAAGAACAAGAGAAGCTACAAAGACTCACAAAGTTCCGGCAAATGTAGTGCTGAGATAAGCTTGGTCTTCAGGGAAGAACCTGGCAAGTCCAAAATCCCCAATCCTGGGCTGAAACTTATCATCTAGAAGAATGTTACTCGCTTTTATGTCTCTATGAACAATTCTTAGCTGCGAGTCCTCATGGAGATATTGCAAACCTCTAGCAATGCCTAGAATTATTTGGAACCTTGTGTTCCAATCCAGGCACTGGTTGCTTTTACCTGCATCAGGTACACAGACAATAAAGCAGCATCTGGAACAAAAGATCAATATCATAGCATAACAAATTAAGATGAGATTGTAGTGTAATTCAATCAAGTGTTCTTGTCCAGTTCGATGGAACATGTGTTTCTCTTCTGCCCAAATTGGCATTCATTTCTCAGGAAAATAAGGTTTACCGTTTACAATGAGGTCCAAGCTCCTGTTCTTCATATATTCATAGACAAGTAACCTCTGAGGACCATCAACGCAGCATCCAAGAAGTTGAACCAAGTTCTTGTGCTGAATGCTTGTAATCATCCTCACTTCTGACACAAATTCTGATTCGCCTTGCAACGATTTGCCTAGAGACAGTTTCTTAATAGCAACCAGCCTACCATCAGGTAACTTTCCCTATTAAATGAGCAAAATCCATTTCAATATCGTGGAGAGAGTGTCCAAAACTAGACTTTGTAATTCATTGGCTTATGATGATTAAATGCTTTTCCTATCACCAAGTTCAAATCCTGCCCAATCCTTTGAACTACAGAACCGGAACTGAGCAGAAAGTCATTGCTTTAACTATGTTAAGTGCTCAAAGTGAAACCTTATTCAGCTTCTATACATATAAATAGAGAAGGAGAATACCCTGTAAACAGGTCCAAATCCACCTCTGCCAAGAAAATAAGCAGAATTAAAGTTCCTGGTTGCCTTCTTCAATGTCTGAAAATCGAAATAGTTTACTGTACGGAGGTTCCCACTCCACAATTCTTGGCTCGCTACAAAACATGCGAAGACTTGAGAGCATTAGAGGTTTAATATAAATGATACTATTTATCACACAAGTTCATCTCTAATTTACCTTGCTGTGCCTTGCTCTGTTTTAAATCTTTCATGACGTCTTCTGTTTTGAAAAGTTTCCAGCAGAGTATGATCACGATCATTAACACTATCACCACAGCTACTGCACCTACGAAGATGTAAAAGTTTGGAAATGGTTCTGCTGAATGTGAGCTATGATCCACTGATTCCAGGTCACCTGATGCTGGAGAAATCACTGCAGTTCATACAGTCAATCCACAGGTTAAGTTCTGTGTAAAGTTTGAGAGATGTAACCTACTAAAGAAGCTCCATTACAGTTCTTTAAACTTATTCCATAGGTATGTATGTTTTTATGCATCTCAAAAATTAAGTTTCAGGGACGTACCTTGGACTAATTCGCGAGCCATCTTTAACAGTCAGAGAACAAGCTTGAATATACTGGGTACAACAACATACAAGATGAAACACCAGTGGTCCTTGTTTCCGAGCTAACTTTTTTAGGTAATCATGAAGAGTCCAACAAGACAGAAGAAAGAAGAAAGAGGAGGAATGCGTTTCAATGGTTGCTTGAAAAAGAAGAGAAAACAGGGTAAGTTGCAATCATAGGGAGAATCGAAAGAGAGGAAGGAGAGTTGGGTCAGTGAAGCAACGAGGAGGCGATAGTGCCAAGAGAAAATGATCCAAATGGGCTTATAAAAGAATATTATGAGTCTTAATAAAAAAATAAACTTTAAATATGTTTGTATACTATTATTATTAATAATTTGGGGACATAATTAAAAATTAGTTTAATATAATCTTGTGATAGTGTTCAAATTATATTATATTTGAAACTTTTTAAATTAAAATTAAAATTAATTAGACATAGTAGATTTTTGATTTGATTAATAGTTTAAAGATTGTCACGCCATTCCAATTTTGTTATAGTCTATGATTAAGTTTATTTAATTTATTGGCAAGATTGGTGTAAATTATTTTGTTTGTGATGAATCATAGACAGCTAAAATGGTTGTCGGGAAGTCAGAAAGTGGTTTGGGCGATGGGAAATATGTTGTATGCTTAGTATCCCAAACTCCTTGCTGTTTGAGGAATTCACTGCGTTGCAAGATTAAATTAACGTCACCGTCCGGCCAAAGCCTGACTTAGCAATCTACATACTGTCTTAAAATTGATTGACTCCTTGTAGTTATTATCACTCAGTCTGAAATTTTACAATGAAGCGGAATCTAGAGAAGTATGATAATATGCAGCCTCACCCTTGCGTAACAGAGAGACTATTTTTGATAGACCTACATACAAATGAAACAATATAAAAATAATGCTAATTACGAAGAAAAATTATAACTGATTTACTTCTATCTCGAAAAGTCTCTAATTACAATTTCTTCACATCTTTTTATTAGGAATAACGTTTTTTAATATGTCTAAACTATCTAACTCTTGTCTTCATTAATTTTTTAATAATATTAATCACCTTTAATATGTTCCTTATCATTTTATTCTTGACGTTATATCTTCCAGTAAAGTTACACATCTAATAGAATATTCTCATCTTTATCACTATTAGTCTATGTTCTGAAATCCGGACCGGTCATCGAACCGGTGGCCTTACTGATCACCGGTTCGATCGGTTCAACCACCGGTTGAACCGGTGTGACGTAATAATTATGCAATAATTATATTTAATTATATATAATATTAAAAATATTTAAAAATTCAAATAATAAAAAATAATAAAAAACAATAAAAAAATAATTGTCAGACTGATCGGACCGGACCGGTTAGACCGGTCAATTGATCGATTTTGACCGGTTCAGACTGGGTCAATTTATAGCCGGTTTTGAAGGATAAATCGGTCCAGACCATCGACCGGTCATTGATCGGATCGGTCGGTCTGATCCGGGTTTAAAAACACAGCCCATATGAGTACATCCATCAGAAGGATGTATTACTGTTGGAATTATTAGCAGACGCTATACCAATTTCAACCACTTCTACAGCTGTATAGGTTCACTTGTTGAATTATGTTGTTTTATGCAATATGCTGTATTAAAGCTTGTAGAGGACCTAGCTATGTCAGTTAAGGTGAAGAGGAAAAGAAGGCTGAAGATAAAGTTGAAGGTTCCTAGATATCTAAAGAAACTAGAGTTAAATGATCTTGGGAATAATTAAGAAGTCCATGCATTCAGGAAATGAAATTCGGATGATTTAAGATCAAGGTAAGACGAATGAAGAAAAGGATGAATAAAGTTGCAGTGGAAAGAAAGAGCAAAATTTTGAACTTTTATTTCAAAACATGAAGCAGAATCAAAAGTTTTAATGAAGCTGTGAAGAAACTTTACTAAAGTTGGTGAAATAAAAGAATTAGAACATGATCATCAAAGTATATCTAATCCGCACCACATGTATACACTTGTGGTCTCTGTATTATCAAAACATCATTTTTCTGCAGCTTCCAAAAACCAGTAGTTGTTATTATATGTCAGTTTCTGTTATGTGTGTTTCCTTGTTTTAGTTGATCAAATGAGAGCAAGAAACGTGTCAAAATCTTGTTTCTCAAATCATAGGCACTTTTCATTTCTAACTGTTGATTTAAGATGTTTTAAATTTGTAAGAACTGATATATAAAGCTCTTCTTCTTCTTCTTGTATTCGACAGAGAGATATATACAAAAAGAAGTTCTTGTCTTTATTCTGTGAATGGAAAACTTGATTTCATCTTGTTTTTTCAAAGTTGATGTTTTGGAAGTTGAGTTATTGATTGTGTTACACTCAGTAAAAAAACACAGACATTGGTTCTGAGAAAATATTTGAGTGAGAACTGAAGTTTACAACCAAAAGAGCCAAAATCATTTAATATACACTTAAACACTTGAGAGAAATTAAAGTAGACTTTACAATTTTCAGGGATAACAATTCGAAAACAACAAAATCTGGACGTTGGTTTTTTCAACTCTTCTACTTTCTTGGAACAGAAGCAACCAGTACAGTAGCTGCAGTAAACTTCGACCAACAAAACTTGTGAATTTGTGATTTGAGTGAAGGAGGTGATTGTCAACCTACGAGAGTAGTATCAGAGCCGCAAGGTTCACCCAACCTAGATTAAATCAAAGCCATGGCAAGTACGAGCATTCATGTGATGAACTTGCAAAGTATTCAAGTGATTATACCAGTTTTAATCGGTGAAAACTATAAAGCTTGGGCTCTTAGAGTAGAAGATTGTCTTAAGATCTGTGAATGTTGGGATGTAGTAAATGAAGGAGTAGTTGAAAATGAGGGAACAACTGATTTAACAGAACAATATGTGACAAGATTAAGTCAGGACACAGACAAAAGATTTCAAGGCCCTCATTTTTCTGAGATCTGTGGTTAGTGAAACTATACTGTTGAGACATGCTGGGTGTAAGAGTACAAAGGTGATGTGAGGTACACTAAAGTTAGGGCATGTAGGCTCAGCTCAGTCGCTGAGATTGAAGAAACAAGCAGTAATGAGAAGTTTTGAGAATTTTTCAATGAGGGATGAAGAAAATGTAACTGCAGCAAAATCTAGATTTACGGGTTTAGTACAACAGTTGGAGGGTTTGGTGAAAATACCAATTCTGAGAGATTAGTTGATAAATTTGTGAGCAGATTGCCCCTGAGATTTGAAGCTAGTATAGCACCAGTGGAGTGACAATTTAGTAATGATCCTGATTCAGTGACATTGGAACAGGTTTTCAATGTGCTTGAAATGCATGAGAAGAGGCATGGGATTAGAAGAGAAGGAGAGGAGTATGCGTTGAAGGCAGAACGTTTCAAAATACCAGAAAACCTACCAACTAAAAATCTAAACCAAAACCTCGTTGAAACAAACAATCATAGATGCACCTACACTCACAAAACCAGCCACAGAATAACCAAAATCATTACCAGGTGACATCATATCCTTAAAACCATCCCTATAAAAACCAAATGCAATACCAACTACCCCAAGTTTATCCTCAAACACAATTCCCTCAACAAATGCCTTACCTGAATTATTCACAAAACTTTCATAACACTAACCCATATCCTGAAAACAACACCAACCGAATGCAAAGTGGACCTAGAACAACAAGATGGGGAATGTTTCTAAATTGTAGATTATGTAGAAAGAGTAATCATGCTGCTGAAGAGTGTTACTGGAATGAGAATGTAGACTGTATTCACTGTAGGAAGAGGGGACATTCGAAGAGAGTGTGCTATGAAAGGTGGATGATAGAGCAACAAAATCCACAAAGTCCCATTTTTGGAAAACCACCACTAATACATCCATTGTAAAGACAAAACACTTCATCAAACCAAATGTCAATTCAAACATAACCTTACCAAAATACTCCTGAATCACAAGTTTATCAAACACATTATGTTGCAAATTCTGGAAGCGCACAAATACCTTATCACTACCCATCTTAGCCCTTAATGTCTCAACCTTTTACTTCTCAACCTTAGATAACACAATCTTATATGTCTCAGCCAACCTTCACACATCAGAAACCCATACAAACCCAAGTACCAAACCAACTGCCTTAAACTACATGTCCTATTAACCATGTCTCATCTCAATCACAATCTGAAAATTTTCCAAATCTTTAAAGTAACATACAAAACATCTCAAACACACAACCTGAACCATCACAAACCAATAAACCACCAAAAAAACCAGCCACTGAGGGGAGTGTGTTTGTAGTGGAGACTTGTCACAAAACCATAAAACATGATCCTACTATTTAAATTTGTGCAGTTGAAGTGAAAGATGAAAAAGGGAGTGAGTGGTTAGTTGACAGTGGTTGCTCTAACCACATGACAAAGAGAAAAGAAGCTTTTATTGAGAAGGCTACTAGTATAAATATAGTAGTGAAAATTAGAAATGGAGAAACTGTAGCGCCCCCTTACCGTAGAGTACGCACCGGAATACCCGTAGGTCATTCCAATACATAACCTACGATGAGGGT
>JANZLD010000237.1:9852147-9888677 GCA_026413575.1 Erythroxylum carthagenense | reverse complement strand
TTAATAATAAAAAGAATAATAATAAGTAGAAAATTTATAACAATAATTAATAATAATAATAATAAATACAAAATTTATAATTAATAATAATAATTATTATAATAATAATAATAATTATTATTATTAATGATGATGATGATGATGATGATGATGATGATGATAATAAGTTCAAAATTTTGTATAATAAAATAAAAAATAATAAAAATAAGATAATTAATTTCTTATAATAACATTAATAAAAATAATATTATTAATAATATTAATAATAATAAGTAGAAAATTTATAACAATAATTAATAATAATAATAATAATAATAATAATAATAATAAATTAATAAATTAATCATAATAATAATGATGATGATGATGATGATGATGATAAATAATAATAATAATAAGTTCAAAATTTATAATAATGATAAATAATAATAATAACAATAATTAATAATAATAACAATATTAATGATGATGATGAGTTTAATAATATAATTAAGAATAAAAAATTACTTATGAGGGGGAGGGGTATTTCTGAAAGTTACTTATGTGTTTTGTTTCGGAGACGGAGACAAGAAATTTTCTACCATAGTCTTAGAAGAAACAAAAAATTTTGTCCTTGTGTTCTGGAGTTGGGACAAAAATAGATAGAGACAGCAAGCAAATACTATCAGGCACAGAATTTTTGTGTAGCTATTATCTGTCTCTACCCATAAAAACATGAACCAAATGCTTCGTAAGTGTACAGGAATAGAAGCAATGCTCTAATAAGTCGAACATCCAATAGCCTTATTGAGATAAACCTTAACCTCGAAGAAAAGGGTAATCAACTTACAAAAAGGAGTTCTTAGCAATTATTAAAGTCATTAAACGAGGACATCATTACCTTAGCGGTCAAAAATTCATGGCTCAAACTAATCAGCGAGGTCTCAATTATCTAATGGAGCAGCGTATCACAACACCATTCCATTAAACTTGGTTACCCAAGTTATTCAGATATGACTTTGAACTAATATATAATAGCCGAAAGGAAAATAAGATAGTTGATGCACTATTAAGGATTTCTAGCTCCAAACTATTGACAATGATTGTATCTCGAGTACAAACTTAACTCTTGGAGGAAATTAAGGGGAGTTGGGACAAAGATGTCATCATCGAAGATATTAGCAAAAAGCAAAGAGTCTGGGGAAATGAACTTAAGTGATTATGAGCTAAGAGAGGAGTTATTAAGACAGAAGGGGAGACTGGTGATCAGGTTCAAAAAATAGGCTAAGGAAGAAATTAATTTCTATAAGCCATGATGATTCGAATGGAGGCATTTGAGGGTTACTACCACCACTAAAAGAATTCAGAACTTCTTTTACCAGAAAAAACTTAACCAAAGATTTCAGGAATTATAGAAGGGAATGTTTGACATGTCAGATGAGTAAGCATAAGAACAACTCATATCCAAGAAGTCTCCAATCCTTACCAATTACCAAAGGATATTAGACAGAAAGTAGCATGGAGTTTATAGAGGGAATACCAATATCATAAGGTAAACTTGGAATATTGGTGGTAGTAGATTTGCTCAGTAAGCACTCCTAATTCATACCCGTAAAACACCCACATATAACAGTGGAAGTAGCTATATTATTCACATATCACATTTTCAAGATGCACGGGATGTCAGAAAGAATAGTAAGCTTTATGTTTTAGCACCTTCTGAAAGGAGACATTTAAACTTCAGGGAGTAAGCTTGAACTTCCCGACTGCATATCAACCTTAGTCAAATGGAAAAAAGGAGGCATTTAACAAAATTATGGAGACATACTAACACTACTTCTATGAAGATGCTCCAACTCGATAGGGTGAGTAGGTTTCACTCGCAGAGTGGTGGTATAATACAATGTATCACACGTCGATAAATACAATCCCCTTATATGTCCCTTATTTCATCGAGGATTCCAAGAATTTATTGGTAGACTAAGAAATGAATAATAAAGAGGTTGCCTTATCTATCACCAAATTTCACCTTAAAAAGTTCAACATTGGTTGTTTACAACGTTCAACATCGGATGAAACAAGTCAACAAAGGGAGAATTCAGAATTGACAATGAGTTTGAGGTTAGGCAATGGATGTTTTTGAAGCTCCAATTGTATAAATAAAATTTAGTGCAAAAACAAAGGAATCATAAACTTTTCTCCCTGTTTTATAGAACTTATTAGATAATTGAAAGAGTCAGTAAGATGGCCTACACGACTGTTGAAATCACTCATTCATCCAATTTTTGACGTGTCTAAACTCAAAACGTATGTTTTGGAGAAGTACCCGATCTCCAAAGTCTTGCTCACAAAATCTCGCTACGTCAATTGAATTTTGGAAGCAATGTTGGACAGGAGAATAATGAAGGTTCATAACTATTTCAAGTTGCCTTAGGTTGCTTGGCATGCTAAAGAAAGGGTCAATAGATCAAGTCTTTAGGAGCATCTTTTTCCAGATTTTTTTGTTTTATTTGTTATGGCTCAATATTGTTAGTTATAAGAGTCTATTAAACGTGGCTTTTAATCCGCCAAAAAATCTTGTGTTTCTGTTATGCTTCAGCTTTATATAAGGAGCAAGTTAATGAATAAAAATATATTCTACAACAATACAAAGATTTCTTCTTTATTAATTTTATATTGCTTTACTCTCGTGCCATTTAACAACATATTGGTACCAGAGCCAATTTTTGAAGGATTTGTGAGTTGAGTGAAAACACATCCAAAAATACAATGGAGTCTGAAACAACCTTCTCCCACACCACCAATTTTTAATGGTGACAATTATCAACCATAGGTTGTTAAAATGTCAGTCTATCTTAAAGCTTTAGACCTTTGGGAAGTTGTAAAAGAAGACTATGAGGTTCTTCCACTGCTAGTAAACCCAACATAGCTTAAATCAAGATCCATAAGGAGAAGAAGAGCAGAAAGTCCAAGGCCAAAGCTTGCTTGTTCTCTGTTGTTTCAAGCACAATATTCACAGGGATCATGAACTTGGAGACAACAAAAGACATTTGGGACTACTTTAAAAAGGAGTACCAAGGCAATGAAAGAACAAAAAATGTGCAAACACTCAATTTGATCAGAGAATTCAAGATGCTGAGAATGAAGGAGATAGAAGCCATCAAAGACTACTCAAACAAGTTGCTAGAAATTGTAAACAAGGTCAAGCTACTTAGTAGGGACTTTTCTGATGAACGAATAGTACAAAAAATCTTGTAACGTTACCTGAAAAGTATGAATTAAAGATTTCTTCATTGGAAGAGTCTAAAGATCTGTCAAGTATATTCTTGACAGAGTCGATAAATGCTATACAAGCACAAAAGCAACGGAGAATGATGAGAAAGGAAAAAAGTGGTAGAGGGTGCCCTTCAGGCAAAGACAGAATATTTAGGGAGAGGTATGGACAAGAAGAAAAGTTACAAGAACAAGACTAAGGCAGGAAATCACAGAAAAGTTACAAGAACAAGACCAAGGCAGGAAATCACATTAACAAGGAGGACTCGTATCCACTTTGTCTACACTGTTAAAAAACAAATTACCCATAAAGGAAGTGTTGGTGGAGGCTTGATGTTAAGTGTAGGAAAAGTGGATAGATTGGGCTCATGGAGCAAATTTACAAGTCACAAAAACATAAAGAAGCAAAGATTCCATTGAGGAACATCAAGAGGAATAACTCTTCATTACAACTTGCTTCGCAATAAACGATAACTTAAGTGATTAGTGGCTACTCAAATCATTTGACTAATGATCTAAAGCTCTTCAAAGAGCTTAACAAAACTGTGATTCCAAAGTAAAAATTGGAAATGGAAGCTTTATTTCAATAAGGGTCAAAGGAACAGTGGCTATAGAAAGCTTAAAAGGTTTGAAGTATAATGGTAATGTTTAATATATGCTTGATATTGATCAAAACTTGCTTAGTGTTAGATAGCTCAAAGATGCAAAAGGTAAAGATGTGCTCAAAATTAAGATGAGAGCAAAAAGCTTTGTTCTAAATCTATTGGAGGAGGAACAGAGAATTATTTTAAGTTCAGCAAGCAATGTGGAACTATGACATAGAAGGCTTTATCATTTTCATCATGATGGGCTATTATATATGCAGAAACATAATGTAGCGAAAAGCTTACAATTGCTGGAAGACAAGTTTACTAATTGTGTAGCTTGTCAATATAGAAAGTAAATAAGAAGATTGTTTCTTCAAACAACATGAAAAGTAACAAACAAGTTACAGTTGGTGCACACAAATGTTTGAGGACCGCAGAGAACACTATCCTTAAATGGCAGTAAATACTACATTGTGTTTATTGATGATTATACTAGATTTTGTTGGATATATTTTCTTATGTTCAAGTCTAAGGTTTCTAATACTTTGGAAGTTCAAAACTTGGATGGAAAATCAAATTGGTTGCAGTATACAAAAGATAAGGTCAGATAATGGGAAGGAGTATACAAATTAGTGTTTTGATAGGATTTGTGAAGAAGCTAGTATTGAGCACCAACTAACAACTCTTTACACCCCATAACAAAACAGTGTGAGTGAGAGGAAAAATCGAAGCATTATGAAGATGGCAAGGTGTATGCTTTATGAGAAGGACTTGTCAAAAAATTTGTGGGTTGAAGCTGCAAAAGTTACATTTTTTATGCTAAATAGGTTGTCAACAGAGTTATACAGAAAGAACTCCTTTCGAAGCTTGGTTTGGTTATAAACTTAACTTATCAAATATAAGAACTTTTGGATGCCTTTGTTTCTCTTATGTTCCACAGATAAAGAGGGACAAACTGGATAAGAAGACAAAAGCTAGAATTTTCATTGGTTTCAACAACGTATCAAAGGATTACAGAATTTTCCAACCCTAAAATGGAAAAATACTTGTTAGCCGAGATGTCAACATAGCAGTAGTTGTGAGAAATCCCAAGACATTTGGATAACAATATAGATGATTTGCTAGTTAGAGGTATAAGGCTTTTGTCTGATCTTTATGAAAAAAGCAATGGTGTTATACTTAAACTTGTAGATTTTGATAATGGATTAAGGCAATGGAGTTTAAAATGATTGAAAAGAATGACACCTGGTAGCTAGTGGACAAGCCTCGAAACAAAAAAGTCACCAAAGTCAAGTGGGTTTACAAAACCAAGCTTAATTCAGATGATTTTGTAAACAAATATAAAGCAAGGTTAGTTGTGAAAGGGTATGCTCAAGTTTTTAGTGTGGATTTCTCTAAAATATTTGCTCTAGTAGCGCGCTTAGATGCAGTTAGAATGTTGCTTGCTTTGGCAGCACAAAAGGGATGGAGGATCTATTAGTTGGATGCAAAATATGCATTTTTAAACGGTTATCTTCAGGAGGAGATATATGTATAGCGGCCAAAAGATTTTCAAGTCAAAGGTCTAATTGTTGAAAAAGGCTCTATATAGTTTTAAACAAGCTCCAAGGGTCTGGTATAGTCGGATTGATGAACATCTTCAGAGTCTCTATTTTTTCAAAAGCCCCAGCAAAGCTACATTATATGTCAAAAAAGTAGATATTAATTTAATAATAGTCTCTGTTTATGTCGATGACCTTTTTGTAATAAGAAGCAATGAGCAACTTATAGATGAATTTAAAGCAGTAATGTACAAAGCATTTAAAATGACAGGCTTCGGCTTAATGTCCTATTTTTTGGGCATGGAAGTGAAGTAAGATCATGATGGAATTTTCATAAGCCAAAAGAAGTACACAAAGGAAATTCTGAAGAAGTTTCACATGGAAGAATGCAAGAGCATCAACATACCAATAAATTAAAAGGAAAAATTAAGAAAAGAAGATGGAGTAAAAAAGGTTGACGAAGGCCTTTACAAGAGCATAATCAGGTGTCTGATGTATCTTACAGCCTTTATACCAAATATAATGTTTTCGATAAGCCTATTTTCAAGGTTCATGCATTATGAAAGTGAAGTGCATTTACAAGCTACCAAAAGGATTGTAAGATATATCAAGGGGACAACAAACTATGGAGTCAAGTACTCTTATTGTCAAATTTTCAAATTCATGATTATTTTGATAGTGATTGGGCAAGTTTTACTGATGACATAAAAAATACAGATGACATAAAAAATACAACAGATTTTTGTTTCAGTTTTGGTTCAAGAATTATTTCTTGGTGCTCAAAGAAGCAAGACGTGATAGCTTCTAGCGCAGTAGAAGATGAGTATGTGGCTGTAAATGCTGCAGGCAATAAAGCAATTTGGTTCAGAAAATCAATTGCAGATTTATACATGGATCAAAATGAGCCAACTCAAAATTCATGTGGATAATCAAATTGTAATTGCAATCACAAATGATCCAATTTTTCATGTTAAGATAAAGCATTTTAAGATCAAACTGTATCACTTAAGGGAAGCTTAAAAGGAAGGTGATGTCAAATTACTTTAATGCAAAATGGAGGATTAAGTTACAGATGTGTTAACCAAGCCTTTACCAAAAGCCAGATTTAAACCTCTACGAGACTAGCTAGGTTTCTGCAACTACTAAGGGAAGGAGGAGAAATGTTGCAAGTTGCCTTAGGTTGCTTGGCATGCTAGAGAAACGGTTAACAAACCAAGTTTTTAGGAGTATCTTTTCCAGATTTTTGGTTCTATATGTTATGGCTTGATATTATTAGTTATAAGGGTATGTTAAGCATGTCTTTTAATTAACCAAAAAATCTTGTGTTTCTGTTATGCTTTAGCTTAATATAACGAGCAAGTTAATGAATAAAATTATATTCTCTAGTAATATAAGGATTTCTTCTTTATTACTTCTATATTGCTCTGCTCTCGTGCCATTTAACAACAACAACAAACCAGTAACATAAATGTTAGTGCAATGGTTTAATAGACCGACCTTAGAGGTAAATTGGAAGTCCTTGTTTAAGTTATAAAAGTGTTTTCTAGAAGTAAATCTTGTGGACAAGGTTTTCAATGAGGGGCCATTGTTGCAGAAGAATGAAGAAGGATAAAAATATTCTCTTACAATAAAATATGAGAAATAATAATCATCATTTGATAAAAAATAAATTAAATTAGTAATTGTAAAAATTATAATTTTGATAAGTAATTAATCTAAGATAAATAAATGAATAACAATTATAAATTAAATTATTTATAACAATTAGGTCACATTGAATTTTTCTCTAGATTTTTTTATGACTCAAATTCAACCTTTAAATTTGTTGAATTAAATTTTAAACTCTATCCAATCAATGAGCTAATTCTTGAAACTCAAGCCCTTTAATTTTTGAGTTTAATACACCAAACTCAATTATTCAAGTCAATTTATACAAGTCCATTCATTATTCATAAATCAGCTTCATATTTATTTAATTTGACTTTGATTTTGCAAATATATTGTATATTGTATATTGTATCTTAATTTTATAAATGAATTTATTCAGAATTGTGAATGATATCTTGATTTTATAAATGTATTTTTTTAACAATTAATATCTTGTCCTAGTTTTTTTATATAAAGCATGAGTATTTCTACCAAGATGTGTTAACACAATCCTGTGACAAAAGTGAGGTTGAAGTGTTAAGTCAACTAATTAGGGATCTTTATACCAGGGAACTCCACGATGCAACAAGCTCTCTTTTCCCATGGAAGTGTCATAGTAGTTGTGAATTGTGCTCAGGCTATCTTAGTTCAGTAGACTTGAGTAAGGAAGGTCGAATTAGATGGAAAAACAACAACCAAATAAATCATGCATGGCTTTGCTAAAAGGCAGAAACAATAGGGCATCTTGGCATAATTAGTATGGCACAGGTATGCTTCTCTAGGAGTTGCAAAAGAAATTCATCAGATTATTTGGAACATGCGTATTCTATAGCCAAGAGGAGCAAACAACCAATCATTTGTTTTTTGAGTATCCATACACATCAAAAGTATGGGAACTAGTAAAAAACCTAAATGTGGTAGACTTCCCTAACTATGAATGGCTTGATTGTTAACTTATGAATATTTTGATATCCTATATTGGAAAATTGTAAAGATGGAAGAGTCTCCTAAAGTTTTAAAAAGAGGGTTTCTTCATATTTTTAATTATCTCAGCTTCTTTCCATTTGTAAAAACTGAATCTCGTTAAATTCTAGTGTTCTTTATTTTGTCTATTTAATAGCTATTGTCAGGTATAATTATAGTAATTTATTGTGTTGTTAAATTACACGTCCAGGAAAATTCTATTTAAGAGGTTGGATTTTAAGTGGAACCATTTGTGACCCCTCCAATTTTTTCTAGGAATTTACCTGGTGTGATTTTTCAGTACAATCGTTCATACTCTATTCATTTAGGCAATAGTACTAAAGGTGAATTTGTTGTTATTGATGAAAATTATCCCAAGTTTTTGTAACAATTGATATCAAAGTCAAGATTTCTTAGTATGCTTTGTGGTTACAACATGGACTAATCTTCCACATTAGAAAAGATTTTTTCTTGGGCTATTACCATTCCGCATTGATAGGTATTGAATAGTAATTGTAGCAGAGATGACAAAAATCAGAGATACGACTGCACCAACCACATTGACAACTTCTACCTTGTCTATTCTAGCAAGGACTACTGTGACAAATGCAAGATTTACGGTGGAGAATTTTTATGGTACGGGTCATTTCGACATGTCGCAAAGTGAGGTTCAAGATGCTCTTTTTTAGCAAGGTTTTGACATTTTCATTGAAGAAAAGAAACCAAATTATGTTGAGGAGAAAGATTGGACGACTATAAATCATTTGGCATTATATATGTACAATTCGATCGTGTCTTTCCAGAAAGCAAAAGTATGCTTTCTCGAAAGAAACTTCTGCATCTAAATTGTGGAACACATTGGTAGAGAAATTCCTGAAGAAAAGCAGTCAGAATAAGCTTCATATGAAGAAGGGACTGCTTTTTCTCTTATGTTCTGGGTACCGCTATAAATGATCACTTCACTAGTTTTAATCAGTTAGTTATTGATTTAATGAATTTGGATGTGACATTTGAAGATGAAGATATGAATTTGATGTTCCCTTCTTGAGGAGTTTGAGTTTCTTGAAACTACAATACTTTATGGGAATGTTGTTGTGTCGCTTAGTGAAGTTATAACTGCTTTGAACAATCATGAATTGAGAAGGAAGACAAAGGAAGAACGTATAAGTGGAGCAACAGAAGCTTTGGTAGTTAGAGGTCCTTCGCAGAGCTAGACTAAAGAAAAGAAAGGGAGATCAAAGGCGAGGCTCAAATTGTGCAAAGATAAATGTGCCGTTTTTTCGGGAAAAAAGATTGTCCAAAGCTGAAGAATAAAAATAAACCTGATAAGGAAAAGACTGTTGCAAATTCAAATGTTGCTAAATGTGAAGATGCAGACTCAAATCTTTCATTGGTTGTTACATCCTCAATAAGCCCTTATAGTCTATAGCTACTCGATTTATGTGTAGCCATCATGTATGTCCCAGTCGAGATTGATTATCTGATTTTGTAGAGCTAGAAGGTGGAGTTGTCTACACAGCAAATGACAATTCCAACACCACAAATGAGATTGGTTCAATATGCTTGAGGAATTACGATGGAACAACCAGGATTTTGACATATGTCAGATACATGCCAAGTTTGACGAATGATCACATTTATGTAGGAGTCCTAGAATCAAAGGGCTACACTGTAAATGCAACAAATGGAGTAATGGAAGTCATCTTTGGTACATTTGTGGTAATGAAAGGAATTCGAAGAAACAATAACTTGTATCATTACCAAGGTAATGCAGTTATTGGAAACACAACAGTAGCTTCAAATGATAAGAGCTAGAAGCAGTCAGGTTGTGACATATGTGCTTGAGACATGCAGGTGAAAAATTCTTAAAGATGTTAGTAAATTAAGAATTGTTGAAAGGAGTTCAGGCCTACAAATTAGACTTCTGTGAGCATTATGTCAAGGGGAAGTAGATAAAAGTGAAATTCAGCACTGTAATCTATGATACGAAGGGTATTTTAGATTATGTTCACCCTGATGTGTGTGGACCCTCCCAAACAACTTTTTTGGTAGGAAAACACTATTATGTGACCTTTATTGATGATTTTTCCTGAAGAGTATAGGTGTATACTATGAAGATTAAGGGTAAAGTGCTGGGAGTTTTCCTCAAATGGAATAAGATGGTGGAAACTCAAACAGGCAGAAGGATCAAGCGTCTCCATATAGATAATGGTGGGGAGTACAAGAGTGATCCATTTTCAAATCTGTGAAGATGAAGGTATTATCAGACAATTCATAGTCAGGGATACACCACAATAAAATAAGGTAACAGAACATATGAACTGGACATTGCTGGAAAAAAATTCGGTGTATTTTGTCTAATGCTGGGTTCGGTAGAGAATTTTGGGCTGAGGCTATTACATATGCTTAGCATCTTATCAATCGCCTTCCATCAACTGCTATTGGTGGTAAAACACCTTTAAGAAAATGGTTTGAAAAACCTGCTACAGATTATGATTCCGTACATGTGTTTAGTTCCACTACATACTATCATGCTAAAGAGTCAAAGTTAGATCCACGTGCAAAGAAAGCAATTTCATGGGGATCATCTCTAGTATGAAAGAATATTGTCTTTGGTACCTAAAGTCAAAGAAAATAATCTTCAACAGGAATGTTACCTTTAACGAATCTACCATGTTAAGAATAGTGAAAATTGAAAATATTGAGCAGACAGATGATATTCTAAACGAAGTGGAGTTTGAAGGAAGAATTGTTACCCCAACAAATGATGAAACAAATGCAAAAACTTATGGGGTAAGAGAGGAGCTAGATGAAGAAGAGGTTTCAATCCAAGAACCTCCACAACAACAGTTACCAATTACATTGAGAAAGCCAAAAAGGAATATTTAGGTACCTGTTCATTATGCTAATATAGTGGCCTATGCATCTCCAATTAAAATTGATGACATTCCTACGATTTATAAAGAAGTAGGTCAAAGTTCAGAAGAAGATAAGTGGAGGATAGCCATGAATGAAGAAATACATTCCTTTTATAAAAATCAGACGTGGAAGCTAACTGGTCTCCTAAAGGGAAAGAAGGCAATTAAATGCAAATGGGTATATACAAAGAAAGATGGATTTCCTGTCGAAAATAATGTTCATTACAAAGCAAGGTTGGTGGTATAACTTTATACTCAGATAGAGGGAATTGATTATAGTGAAGTTTTTTCTCCAGTTGTAAAACATTTCTTTATTCTAATTTTGTTGGCTTTGGTAGCACAGTTTAATATAGAACTAGTTCAATTGGATGCAAAAATTCTGTATTTACATGGAGACTTAGAGAAGGAAATCTATATGACTCAGCCCAAAGGTTTTTAAGTTACTGAAAAAGAGAATATGGTGTGCAAGCTTGAACAATTGTTGTACGGATTGAAGTAATCCCCGAGGCAGTGGTACAAGAGATTTGACAAGTTTATAATGGGGCAAAAGTACACAAAACACAAATTCGATCAGTGTGTATATTTTTGTAAGCTACAAAATGGATCCTACATCTATCTTCTCCTTTATATTGATGATATGCTGATAGCTTCAAAGAATCAAAGAGAAATTAAGAGATTGAAGATTCAGTTGAATCATGAGTTTGGAATGAAGGATTCGGGTGAAGTCAAGAAAATTTTCGACATGAAGATAAGCAAAAATAAGGAATTTGGGAGGCTTTGTTTGACTTAGAAACAATATTTGAGAAAGGTATTAAAACATTTTGGCTTGAATGAAAAGTCAAAGCCTGTCAGTACTTCGCTCGTTCCTCATTTTAAGCTCAGTGTATCTTTGTCTCCAAAGAATGATGCAGAACGAGAATACATGTCAAAAGTACTCTATGCAAATGTTGTTGGTAGCTTAATGTATGCTATGATATGTATAAGGCTCGACATTTCACATACAATTAGGATTGTGAGTAGGTATATGCATGATCCTAGAAAGGAACATTAGCAAGCTGTGAAATAGATTCTGCGGTACATTCTGAATCCTATAGATATTGGATTAATGTTTGAGTGGGATAAGAAAGGTGATCATTGTTTAATTGGATATTGTGATTCCGACTATGTAGGTGATCTAGATAAGCGTCGATCAACTACTGGTCATATGTTTATTCTTGCAAAAGCGCCAGTTAATTGGAGGTTTACCTTATAGTTAACAGTTGCTTTGTCGACTACGAAGGTAGAGTATATGACAGCTACAGAGGTTGTGAAGGAGGCAATTTGGCTTCAAGGATTGCTTGATGAATTGGAAATTGGACAAAAGCATGCCAAAGTACATTATGATAGTCGGAGTACTATTAATTTAACAAAGAACCAAGTTTATTATGCAAGGACAAAACACTTCGATGTTCGCTTTCATTTTGTACGAGAGATTTTGGAAGGCAGTGGAATAATACTCTAGAAAATCCTAACCTCTGAAAATCTTGTAGACATGATGACAAAAGTAGTGACTGTAGTTAACTTCAAACTATGTATGAACTTGATTAACATTTTGAGAATCTGATAGCAATTGGAGACACTACTGAAGATTGCTTCATTTGCAAGGGGATTTTGAGAGAAAAGATTGGGAAATATGTCAAAGTGGATAATTGTTGACTTATGAAATATTTTGATATCCCATATTGGAAAATTGTGAAGATAGGAGAGTCTCCTTAAGTTTTAAAAGGAGGGTTTTTCATCTTGATAATTATCCTAGTTTCTTTCCATTTGTAATCTTTTGCTTAAAAATTAGTAAAATATCAATTTAGTAGTGCTTGAAGAAATAAGCATAATTGGCTGAACCTTATTAAATTCTAGTATTCTTTATTTGTTTATTTAATTGTTATTGTCGGGTATAGTTGTAATAAATTATTGTACTACTAAATTATATGTCTAAGAAAATTCTATCTAGAATATAGGACTTTAAGTACCCATTTGTGACCTTTCCAGTCTTTCCCAGGAATTTACCTTTTGTAATATTTCAGTATAATTGTTCACACTTTATTTTTCAAGGCAATAATACTAAAGGTGAATTTGTTGTTATTAGTGGAAATTAACCTGAGTTTCCATAACATTGATCTCATACAATGATGTAGCAGAAAAAAGACAAAAAAAAGGGAGCTGAACGGTGTTAGCAGCAAAATTTATAACATACGGGGGAAAGGAATAGAAGATTCTTCACAAAGGAATCCTATGCAGCAGATAGATGAACTGATATGACAATCAATTATATAAGGAAACGGCTATTCATCAGAGAAAAGTGCTGTAATGGAGAATTCCGCAGATCCCATAACATGCAACTTCAGCAATTAAATAGATGAATTTCATAGAAGAGGATGGAACAAAATTTGTGCATGCAATTCAAATTGGGCCAAATATACAAGCAATAGTAGCTGACCAGTATCGTGTATCAACCGCCAGGAGCAAGAAGAGAGGATGATGAAGCCGCCATATATCAATTGATTTGAGTACTCCGGAAGCGAGATAGTACCAAGGATGGAGGGGTTTCGCATATTTAACAGAAGGTAGCCTCCACACCTGCTTCAGGAGGGAACGAGGTTATTGCTTTCTGTGAGGGTATTCACTGTGCAGGGGTTCTAATTATACCATAGTTTCTGCTGTAAGTTACATTTTGTTTAGTTGAAACTTTTCATTTTCAAAAAATCATAATCCTGTGACAAATAAATAACGCTTTTTCACTTTAACATAGATATATAGATTTAGACTATAATCATTTCAATACGGGGAAGCTAAAACAGGAACGAGGAATCGATATGCACGTAAACAAAATGGGCAAGTTATATTTAGACAGTCCTCTCTATCATGTAATGTTCCATGAGATTTTGGTGGATGAGACTTTTTTCTTCGGTTAGACACCAATATATTATCGGAATCCCAATCACCTAATAATTATTTATAGGAAACAAATTTGATCCCATCAATCCGCTGTCTCTGCAAAGGCTTTTTAACATGCCATCCAATCCATAGGTAAAAAGCGCATGTTTCTTTGTTTTTGCCTTCTGCAGCATTCTGTTTTCCAGAATACAAACCATTTACCAAGATACTGTTGTACTAGAATAGAAACGGCAGAATGCTCTTGAATCTTGATACCAAACAGTTTTAGGAGTTATTATCATCTTTTGTTCTTATATTAGTTACCAAGGTGATCCATGTCAAAAGAGCAAAGCGATGAGTAGAACCTCAAGAACACCAGGTGATTGTTTAATAAAATTAACATTAACCCTCTGGTTGAAAGCAGCTGACATACTTTGGCTTAGATTTTGCTACAAGAGCTTGTGGATCGTTTACAAAGAAGCTATTGGAATTGTTTGCTGTTACGGATTTCATTGTTGGCACATCTTTCAGATTGTCTGTTAAATGGAGGCCAGAAAGATGGTGACCCCAGATATCGTATGTATATTTGTCCCCTCCTTTCATTTCCAAATTATCAGTTCCTTGACTGTAAGCTTTAGGTCCTGGAGCTCGAGCGCGAGGAGCAATTGTGGAACAAGCACCTAGTGTTGAAGGAAGCATACTGGAAGCAGACCTACCAGCACTAGGAAATGTTGCAGAAGGTAACAGAACATGTTTGTTTAAACTTTTCCTTGGCACCAAAGTTTGCTCCATGGCAGAAGAAAAGCAGCTGTTATTGCAGTACTTGAAAGAGACATCCCCAGAAGCAGGTTCAGAAACTTGAACCTTCCTGCAATGCTGGTTAACCACTTGACTGAAAGGACTTGTGGCCTCAATTGCGTCCGAACTAGGAGATGCTAACAATGTAGCATTAGGGGCCAGAGAAATTGCAGGTGACAAGGGCGATGAAGGTGTAGAATTTCCACTTTGACTGCTTGAGACTTCCACGAGTCCTGTTAAAACTGCATTAACACCCTTCCTCTTCCGTCGCCTTCTGCCTCTCTCTCTTCCTGTCCTAACAGTAAGTTCACAGGATTGAGAAGCTTCAACTGAGCCTGAATTATCACTCATAGATTTTGATGGCAGTGCCAGTATTGCCTCATCCTTGTCATTGCACATCAAATTGTCAATTTTTTTATGATTTCCTAGTTCTGGTGTTTGAATGATCATTCCCTGCTCTGCCAGTCCATCTTGATCTCTAAGATACATAGCCGCCTGTTTCAAGGATATATCTTCACCACCTGACCTTGAGAAGTTGTCCACCTCAGTAGAAAGAGGGGGTTTGTTTTTTGGGTTTCGTTGCATACGAGAAGACTTTCCTGCACTTCTTATGGTATTACCAGAACATTTGCTATTCTTATAGGAGTAGCTCTCTGAGCCAAGTGCAACCAATTGAAAAAGTATGCAGTAGCATATCAGAAAGATAAACGAAGCAGGAAGGACAAATGCTGCACATAATTTCTTCAGCCATATCCAGAACACTGACTTCCTACAAAGATTAAATATGTGAAAGGGAATACTTGCCTTCATCCGTATTATGAGAATTCCTCTGCTCAAGAACAATACAAGATCTCTTTGTACCGTGGATGCAGAAAAATCAGCATTGTATGAAATAAGAAGCTTTCTTGACTCTCCTGGCTCAAGAGAGAACCCTTTGCAAGGATGAATACAGAAGCCATCCGAGCTACATTGGGTTCCCGAAATCTCAATTCTTTTCACCACAACCGGTAAATCTCCTATATTCTTGACATGCAGCTCTTTTGACAATGGCTGAGAACAAGCATAAGAGACCTCTTTCATGAGAAATACCACACCCAGAGGAGAGAAAGTATCTAGAATTGTGAAATTTAGACTAAATCCTATTTCTTGAACAGGCACAGATCCCTCAAGCAAGAGTAGAGAAACAGACCCCCCAAATCCCTCGAGCGGTAGCCATTCCACACCAGACAGATTGTTTCTTATCAAAGCTGAGCTTCTCCATCCACACCGACTTGAAGGGTGAAAGAATATAGGCCCCAATGCTGCTTTACCATAAGGATGGACTATAGCTTCTGTAAGTGAACTTTCTTCCATCAAGAATCCATACCTAGTCGATGCATTAAGCTCGGTATGAAGCAAACTATTTGAAAAAGAGGGACGCAAAATTTCATCTGTCCTACAATCCTCTATAATTTCTCCAGAATGAAGAATGAGTTCCATTACAACTGGCCTTTGACTAGGATTTTTCACGATGATCCACTTAGGGGCACGACTTCCAATTTCAACCATTGAGAACAACAACTCCTGATCATCGAGTACAGACATGCCATATGTAGTACATTGAGATTTCCAATTTCCCAATACATACTCGTCCACTTTTTCCATCTCCAATGCCTTCAACATTAATTCAGGAAGGAACCTTAGCACAATGCACAATGAATATCAAATGGAACATGTAAATATGGGCATTCTATACTGAGAGACCTTAGTTGCAAATAATTAGGAAGGACACCTTCAGAGCCATTTGGGACGTACTAGCTTCTTTACATGCTAGAGTACATAGTCACATAGGCTAACAAACACAGATTCAGATGCCATTGTGCAATGTGTGTGCATATAGTACAAAGATATAAAAACCAAAGAATGATAATCTTTTATCCTTTCCACAACTCAACCCACTCCCACTCGCAAGCCCAAAACCTCCCACAGGTGCAATGTTCTAGGACTTGGTAAGAAGGTAGGGAAAAGAATTTGGAAGGATGGCGTTTTCCAACAGAAGATTACAAAACCAAACCAAATCTTTACAACAGCCGTAGACAACTCAAGATTCTAACAGGACACAGTAGCAGACTGGTGAATCAGTTCAAAAACTCTACTAAACACATGATCCTGAAGATTTTTCCTTCCTCTATTGACTCGAGTCTAACTAATAATATATTGATACCCCCCAGCTAAAGATGTTAGTGATCATGTAAACCTGATTCAAGAGCTGTTGAACTCTAGAAGGAAAAAAATAAAGTACTTTTTCTCCGTATAGTAACAAGCAGTTCCCCTCGACTTTGTAACTTTGTCTTTAAGCTAATTGGAATAAAGTCACACCATATATTGCTTGCTACCCTCCCAGAAAGCAAGCATTTAAATTATAAACCAAGGTTGTCCGACATTCTTCTGATGTATTTTTACAGAATTAGAAATATTACCATCCATATGATGAGAAAGAATATATAACTCTGGAAAATCTCTATGATAAAAATTTAAATCCTCACAAATATGCATCAAGAATATCAAAAACAAGAAATGTCTATCAGAATCAATTTACCTTGTTTTGTGATGAGATTTGCATGCTACTATCCAAGGATCCTGGATCCCTATTGCAAATTGCATAACTTTCAGGACTATGATTGCATCCAACAGTGGAATCCTTTTGAGCTCCCAGACAAACATCCAATACATCCCGACAAGTGATTTCAATCTGAGAACTGCTAGAGTCATTTGTCAGAACAACCAATTTGCACTTTTTGCTAAGACTTGACAATTTGGTTGGGGAATCACGTAACTTTGCAAGCACTTGACTGCATGTCAATGTGGCAACTTTTGTTACACTGGCAGGGAAAAGAAGCAAGCCTTTAACATACTTTATCTGGAAAACCTTCTTTGCCGCAACTTCACTAATTTGCATTACCTTCAATACATGAGGTCCCTGGTTTCTCAAAGAGATGACCACAAAAGCTGTCCGGTTGGCATTGCATGGTACTAACACCTCAAGAGAACTTGAAAGAGATCCTGTTGTTCCATCAGAAACAACTTTTCTGTCAAGATCAACCTCCAGAGGAATCATTAACTTATCAGACTTTTCTTGAGAAGACCTCAGCAATTGCATACAAAAAGCACCTGCAATTCTTCCTTCAGTGACAAATGAGAACTCAATCTCTAAAATAGTTTTACTGGTTTTAGGTCCAATCTCCCAATTCTCAAGAGGCCTGATACCCATTAGCGGCGAATCAACGTGGCCATTCTTCACAACTAACCAATCATTAGCAGTCAATACAGTAAGCTGATTTGAATTCTCGATAGTTTCTCTTCTACAGATTGCTTCAATGTGGTGGGAAACATTCCCTACAGAAAAAGATATCCACGCACTCACTTCCTTCACATAAAGGGTTTCATAAAAGGGATTAAACAAGGACAAATTCCTACTTGACTGTCTATCTGCAGGAACACCAGAGGTCATTATGGGGCTAATTTTGTAAGGGGACTCGATACCATAACCCTTAATCTGCACCAGAAAGCCACCAGCACTTGTCTGCAAGATCAAGTGAGCTGCGGACAAACCCATCCATCTTGGTAAGTATACCAAACAAATTGAAGCTAATTCACCAGGTCCTAGCAAAATTTCACTAAAATTACAGGGATAAAACTGTAAATTGGTAAGAAACGGTTCATAGATATGTAAAATGCTGTCATTACATGTATTTCTCACAGTTAAAAGGGCTACAGAGGGTAAGTATAAATCCTTCTCTCCCCAGTCAAGCACAGGGGGTTCTATTTCCACATGGGGTGAAGGAGAAGTACCAAAAGAACTAGACTGCATCATCTCAGAGTTTCCATTCAACCTAACATTCCCCCTCTGGCTTCGTAAAGGGTGTCTACAAGAAGAAGGATCATATTGATCCACAGGGTCAGTTTGCACGGATGATAATTTATCAGTACCTCCTCTGACATTCAGAAAACAAGAAACAGTATTGCCATTCAGCAGCTCAAAAATACCAGAATCTGATGACCAGCTCTTGTTACTGTTCTTTTCATTATCAGCATTTGATCTTACTGAAATTTGACTATCATATTGATGCCTACCAAGTTCTAGACCTCCAACTTCAAGCTTGTGCTCTCTGTATGAAAAACCAGGCAACGTCGAAGGAAAGCAGAATGAATCAGAATCAGCACAAATAGTCTCAATGTTAACATGGGATTTTGGACTTCCAACAGCATTGCTAAAGTTTGCATCAGAAAAGACAAAATCTTGAAAACCAATTCCTTGATCACCGTCATAGATCCCACATGCACCAAATTCTGCTGATTTCTGCATTCCTTTTGTTGTGCCAAGTCCATATGTAGCAAGGGAAAATAATGTACATAAGAGAAATAGATTACAACTGAATGCTTTGGCCTTGTGGAACCATCCCCTGAATAAACATAACACAGAACGATAAATTTTAAATTTTCCTAAAATTTCACAAGCTAGCAAATAAATCTTCAATGCTATACATCAACACATCCAACTCCAGAAAGTGTAAGCACAGAAAATATAAGGTAGAAGAAGCAGGAAGTCAAGGAAAAAAATATTGCAAGGCCAAAACGTAAAACCAATAACCAACTTAAGTCCCCATTTACCAATTACCACCATTCAATGAACAGTAAAGAAAGCCACGATCATTTAATTAGGGAAATCATTAATAAATGAATTCCTTAATTGTTAGACAGAAAAAAGAAACAGAATCCAAGAAAGCCATCATAGTACAGTACAATCTAAGAACAGTAAAAGAAACATGACATCGGTGAAGGAAACTTAAGAGAACGAGGAAAATCTCCTAGGAAAAAAAGATACAGTTTTATACATGTATCACTATTTTTTCCCACATCATTTGTTTGTTGCACCAACTCAATTTCAGAACTTAACGCCAACCTAAATAAAGAACGAAGTATCTAAAACAGCGATGCTCAACACACCCAGAATTAATAGAAATCATTTCCATCGTCCACTGAAGTAGTAGTCATATTTCAGTTCCCATATATATGGAAGCCATTATCATCGTTATAATCATATACAGAGCTAAAATCCCAGAACGCAAACCAACTACAGTCAACAGTTCCCGGTACTTCTACAAAAGAAGAAATAAAGAAGAGCTTACAAATCCATTTCGATTCCGTCGTCTCTTTCAAGTGTAAGATATTGAAACAAAATCACAAAGCAGCTCTACAACTTAAAAAATAGAAAACCAATGCTCGAAAACATCGCCGAACATCTAATACGGTCAAGAAATTTCATTTCCAATCGATAGTCAACAAAGAAGCACACGAAAGCATCGACTAGAAGTTTTGAACAAGCAACCAAACTTCTCAAAATCAACAGGAAGGAGTAGAAGAAAGAAGAAGCATGTTAAAGATAGAACAGAGTAGGCACAACAAGGTCCGAGCAAAACCAAACAGAAACAGAAACTGAGTTGAACGGGAAGAAAAAAAAGAAATCTCTTTTTTTTTTCTCAAAAAGCAAGAGTATTGAAACACAAAGAACAAGGGTGGTTACATGGAGAGCTGCCGGAGAGGTAAAGGAGTGATGGTCAAAGCACCGGAGCCCATGTCGGAGAAGAGGAATATACCATCGGAGGTCGTTCAGGTTTAAAGAAGCAACAGTCGAAACAGTTGTTTTGGTTTTGTTGGCCGAGAGTAAAAGGACCTCACAGAAAGCTAATGAATGGCCAAAGAGCCCGGGGGGACTAGAGCTAGAGAGAGAGAAAGGAGAAGCGCAAAAAAGGAGGGTGTGGATCAGTCGAAGTTACCAAAACGCCCTCCACTCACTGTTGACAAATAGTTCACGCCGTCGTTTTGTGAAGTATAAACGGATGCTTCTTCTTACACGGAGAGGGTTTGTGTCGTTTGAAGGTAGGGTTGTAGTATTAATGGGTACTTTCCGTGGGGGAGCCAGCTGGAGTTTCTAGTTATTGTTTCTGCTGTGGATGGTTAGAAATTAAATAGAACATTCTTTCATTTCTAAGATCAAGTTTTACCTGTTATTTTATTTCTTTTAATTAAATGACTTTTTTTTATAATGCCGTTATTGCATGATAACTTAATTCTACTTTGATTATTTGATACCGAATGCGATATCTCACTTTAATTTATCTATTCTTCGTTCAATTTTATGCATAATTTATAATTGTAAAGCTTTGTTTTTTCATGTATATACTATGAATATATGTAATTATTTAAATATTGAGGGATAATAATAATATGGGGTGTCATTTACATTTAATTTCTAAAATCATATTATATAAAAACAAGTTATATACAAAACTTCTTATTTTATGATAGTACGAGAAAAAAAGAAGCAACCTTTACCTGTTTCTTTAAGACTTTCTTTTAAAAAAAATTATATTATATGATATGAAATACAAGAATATATGTGTTAAGGTTATTTACAATATATAATGTTCGGAAATGTGCATGGTAGGTTGATGTCTAACGGCAGGTTCCAACATTACATATTTGTTAAGAGTATATAATTCGATTAAAATGACAAAATGGTTTGAGAAAAATAAGACCTCGTAATTGATGGAAGAAGAAATTAATAATAGTGGGGTAAGTGTAAGTTGTAACGGGAAAACAGTCGTTGTGGCCTCGGGCATCGCAGACGTGGGCCAGGCGAACACGGTGGCGCATTGTGGTCCGAGCCTGACCGCACCGCCAACGCTGGCTCGGCTTGCGAGGACCGCCCAAGGGTTGTCCTTTGGCTGTGCATCTCCGAAGGGGTAGTTCCGGAAAATACCGATAAGTAAAAAAGGTCGAAAACAAAGCCGAATATATGGTAAGTAGCAGACCAGACCCTCTTGCTCTTCAATTTTTAATGCAAATGTGAGATTCTCTCCTCGCTAAAATACAAGACTATATATACTAGCAACCTAATGGGTCCCAGTTCTCTTTTATTTCCACAGTAATTGATAATAAAAACTTTAATACACAATAATAGAAGTTCAAAATGGGATATCTATTAAATATAATTGATAGAAGAACTTCTAATCTAATGCATGCTTTTTGTCCGTACACGAAACTTTAGACTAACTCGATTACATTCGGCGTAAAGAGACTTTTAATAACTCGTCTCTATTGCTTGAACCTCCCATATTAAGGCTGCAAACAACGGTCTTTTGAGTGTAATCATTTTGGGATTTACCATGGTTATGGCAGAAGTGAGTTGGCACTTGCGCTGCGTCACACATGGAACGAGGACTTAGAAAAAAGAAATATCATATTTTTCTGCTTTTTTATGTTCATGACATGAACTTCAACGCACCTCCAAGAAAAAATGGTTAGATTATACTCCAGAACCCTCAATGTTGCCGCCCATGCAGTTTTTTTTAAAAACTTGCTTACGACATAGTTACCAAGTGTGGAGGTAAGAGTTGAATTTGAGACATGTATAATGGGATTTCAGTTAAGTTTTACTGCAGTAATTGGACCGTTGTTCTCTAATAAATGAGAATTTAAAAAGCTTTAACTATCTTTTTTTTTTTTGCTCAGAATTGTCTTTCAAATAAGCCTAACTCTTTGTATGTTGGTAATCAAAATTGATAATTAATTCAACCTCAAATATTAAATCTAAATATTCCATTACATGTTTAACCTAATGAATAGAAATAAATTTTAAAAAATTTGAAGTTGGTATTGGTTAATTCAGAATTTTAAAAAATTAGATGAAAATTTTTATTTCCTTGATGCGCGGAGAAAAAAACCTTTCAATTGACTTGAACTCTGAAAATTTTGGGAGTCTTGGAACCAATTCACGATAGAAAAACGAGAATCATATATTTTCTAATATTGTTTTCACTGGACCCTACTCAATTTAGAGCGAAAAGGATGTCACAAAGAAGAATTGCATGTAAAATTAGATCACTACTAAAGAAGGATATTGGGGGACCGCTGCCCCTGAGCATCCGCCAGCCCGAACACGTGCCACCCGCCTGATTGGTGCGTGTGAGTCATTTCCGACCTTTTAAATATAAACTAACAGGTAGTCTTTTTGCAAATATGTACATATAAAAAAGGACATCATATGCTACGGTTTAGACCTAAACAAAAGAATCCGTTTGAATCCACCTAACGGCCAACGGTGGACAGCTTGGCGGCGGTGTCAAAATCTCCTGGATTCCCTCGATCTGCACCGTGTGTTTCTAAAGGTGTCGTGAATGGCCGTTGGATTGACACGGGTGATTCGTCTTCGTAGGGACAGAGCAGGTTGGGCCTACCGTCGTCGGTTGGCTCTACGCCAATTTGCGTTGACATGACCTGACGTGAGGGGTGTGATCATTTGGGAAGACTTGGAGCAAAAAAGTGGACCCCATTCATTTCGGCGTGTAGGTTGGGCCGTTGAATATAAGAGGGACGATCTCTGTGTTTTAAGAGGGTCTTCAATTCAAAAAAGGCCCTACCTTCCTTTCTGCTCGTGCCTTGTGCCTATCCCTAGTGATCTAGTCGATTATGCTGGGTGAAAATTTAAGTGGCTTTAGGTTAAAGTTTGCGTCACACACCTTAGCTGTAGTATAGACATTAACTCGTAGTACTTATTGCATTTAAAATTTTGTTTTTGATAATAAAAAAAATGGTTTGTGGATAAACAATAGAATGATTAATAAATTATCAACATCACGACATACTCCTAGTTGGTAGCATTCCAACCACTAGTACATAAGTAGACAACTAATCCACACTTTACATAATCTACATAGTCAACTAATAATCCAATGATGGTTATTAAATACGAAATGAACCCTCTTCATTATGTTTATATGGCTTAAGAATTAGAACAGAGAACATATTGAAGTGTAAGATTAAAAGAAAGGAGAATTACAAAGTCCCATTTACGTATTGGAGTGTGCAAACTCCTTGGAAATGGACCAGTTGAAAGAGGCATACATTTTAAAAAAGGAAACCTACAATTACTTACAAATACAAACAAGCGTGCATCGGGAGATTCCATCTTCAGTGTCATCGACCAATCCTGGGACGAGATATCCCAAGTTGTTCTTTAATTAATCAATACTACTTGTCATCCAGCACGCAAGTTGTAATTGAAGAGAGTGTTGTGAGTAGCTAATGATCTTCAGACTAGTCGAGGAAGAGTAGCTCACTCGTGTTTATTTGAGCAGTTTAATTTGGTACAATCAACAATGTTGCTAGTTTTTTAATTTGAAATTTGTCTACAAATATGTTCAACACTATGCAAACAAAGAGTAACAGATGGATATTGTTAAACTTTGGAGTTTTTGTATTGTTTTCTAAAAGGGACGACGAACAAAAGCTATAAACCTAGAGTTTATTATGCAATAAAAATTACATTACGTTTTAACTCTCGAACTTGCAATGTATAGCTGATTACGAAATGAGCATGATTGTTGTCACGGGCTCCAAGCTAGGAGTAGTCGGCTCCTAGCCTACTACTTCAGCTGGCCCAAAACATAAGCCCTGGACTTCAATAATATTTTATTGTGCAATTCAATTTGGTATGAATAAAATAGGTGTCTGATGGTTTAAATGAAAAGGAAAAAGGGATTTCTTTCTTTTCTTAGTGTTCGGAACAAATAACATTTGTAATCCTATAAAATGCAAGGTTTACTCAGATCTAATGATGGAGTGGATAACAAGAGACAAGCATCAAGCAAGAAAATCTAATCACATCATCCCCACATAATAAAAAGAAGAAACACAAAAAGAAAAGTTCTTGTCATCAAGTTCATGATTGTTGGTTATTATTCAAATACTGATGGACCTCATTGAAATTAATGTGTTCCACTATAGTCTTCTAGAATGAGGAATTTGTATTTGTTATGAACTTGCCCGAGATTTGATAAGGTTAGGCGAGATTTGTCCTCTTTAATCAAACTGCAATGGTGCAATTTCTACACATCTTAGATTTAGACAGCAGGATTGTGCCATGATGAGCCAGGCAACCCCTCCATAACATTTTGACTTGCGACAAATAGTAGATGAGTTCTTCACACGAGCTGAATGTTAAAAGTTCAAATTGAAAGGTTTAGAAGTCTTAAGTGGCGAACATGACTTTTGATTTTCATCAAATGTTAGAATTTACTATATTTCAATCAAAAGCTCAATGATGTAGTCAGTTGAGTTTATTCTGTTGCAGTTATTTTCGAAGTTAAAATCTGTTGTTTTATTTGTTTTAAGGCTATTTTGTCTTTTCTGGTAATTTTTCTATTTAATAATGTTCTTTATACTTTTATTATTACATAAGAATCTATTAAAATTAGATTTTTAGTCATTTTTATATTTGATAATATTTTTGTACTTGTTATTACTATAAGTAAGAGTATACTAAAGCTGATTCATATGTTTTATTCTTTAAGATATTGTATAAGATTATAAATTATTTATCACTTTATTTATTTGACATTTGACCAACTCTAAAAACACAATTGAGTGTTAGAATTATGTAACACCTATTAACTTTGCTAGATGTATTTGTTTGGTAAATATATCATTCCTTTCTAGAAATATTTTGTTATGCGATATATTTTATAATCATGTAATAGGAGTGAGGTATGCCCTTTTTAGTCATGATTATAAAAGAATGTTTCAGAACCATTAGCTAACATGATTCGAGAGACAAATTTACAAAAGGGCTTCAATGATTTTCCATTTAATGGGAGATTCCGAAATAGTTGGTGAAGAGGAAATTGTAAACAAATTTAGCACCTATAGGAAGCTCTCTTTAACAAAATGTACAAGTTCAAAACCAATATGTTTTCAAAACCTTCAACTAGTTAAGAATTTTTAAATATGGCCTCCACAATAATCTCTCTTTAGCACATTTTAAGATGACAAATCAATCACTCTATTAATTGAGCTTACTAGAAAGCTCAATCTTACTCATGGGAACCGCCTTTGTTAATATATCGGTACCATTTTTATCTACATGAATCTTTAAAAAATCCTTCTCCTTTTATATTGTCATGAGCTAAAAGTCTTTGTCTTTAAGTGGTTGTACTTATTTGAAATTCTCTGGCTCCCTCTCAGTAGTGATTATGAGATATTTAGATCTAGGGTATTTAGTCAAAGGCTTTTTCACTCTAGTTAAACTTAAAGTAGGACATCTTCCAACACTTGAGCAGGTCGCTCTCCCTGCTCATTATGCCTATGGACCTTATCTATATCATCTAAGAATGTGGCTTATACAACTCATCTCCATCAGATTGCTCCTGATCATTACCATTATGTGTTAGCTATTATCCTTTGCCTTTTTTACAAGTAGGCTGATCAACAAAAGTAGGAACAAGGGTAATATCTACATTACTAAAAGATAAACTGTTGGGAGTAGACTTGTTTTTTTATGCGATTTGCTCCATCTTATGCTAGTAGAAGATTGCATCCTTACTTCTAACAACCTTTTGCTTTGTAAGGTTATAGAGCTTATAGTCAAACTTTTCGTCACCATATCTAACAAATATATAAGTAGTAGTTTCTGAATCTATTTTCAATCTTTGCTCCTTTAGTCGCTTTGCAACCAAACACCCTTAAATGTGTACAAATCAAATCATTCCCTTTCTATGCTCTCTTGGGAACATTAAGACCCAAAGGGACTAAAGGAGTTTCTTTGATCACATTTACTATGGTTCAGATTGCCTTACCCTAAAAGGACTTCCGCAGATTGGATATCCGAAGCATACACTGAACCTTCTCCATAATGATTCTATTAATTCTCTAGGTAACATCGTTTTGTTGTAGGGTACCAAGTTTTGCCTTCTCATGTCATATGTCATGTCTCGTATAATATTCCTTAAACTTGTTAGAGGTGTACTTGCATTTATTACTAGTTTAGAGACATTTTAACTTTTTCTATGTCTCTTTTCACTTTGACATAAAATTTTATAAGGATTTGGATCACTTGACTTTTGGTATTTAATATAAAGACTCAATTATTATGAATAACATCATTGATAAAAGTGACAAAGTACTTGTCACCACCCAAATACTCTATCTTGATAGGATAATACACGTTGGAGTGCACCAACTCTAACTTAGCCTTCTTTTTAGTAGAACTTTTATGAAATGAAATTCAATGTTGCTTTTTGGTTACATAATGATCATAGGGTTTAAGAGAAACATTGGTTTTCGCAGAGATAAATGATTTGTCAACTAGCAATTTTATCTCTTTCTCACTAATGTGTCCCAATCTCTAGTGTCACAAATCTAGATAAGTATTCTCCTTAACGACATATAGTTCTCCATTACACGCCTTTAAGTGTCTCTTGTATTGGGAGCATCATAATCTACCATGAGCAATTGTTAATGTTCCTTTAAATAACTTCCTTGCCATCCCTAAACATGTGCCTAGATCTTTCTTTGTTAATCACATTCGTAGACAATAAATTGAGATGTGTTAAATTTGTAATGGGCCTATGGGCTCACATGAGGAGGAAAGTTAGACTACACACAAGCTCAAGTGAGGTTTTATCCTAAAACCAATTGGCAATAAGTAGAGTAGCTTACTAAGCTTATATGTTAGTCTTCTTTCTCCTCTTTCTTCGATGTGAGACAGTCAAATGTGGGTATTCTCAACAATTTTTGTTAAGAGTATCCCACATTGATTAAAAATGAAAATATTAAAGAGTTAATAAATGGTAAGGGCCAACTAACCAAATGACCAGTTCTAGTTATTTTGACAATGATCCCAAGCCTAATTCTTGTTAATGGGCTCAAAACTTTATTTAAATTAAAAATTCTAATATAGTATCAGAGCAGGTCTGGTATGGATTCTTAATTTTTCAATTGTCTGTCTGGATGTTCAGTTCTAATGGTCTGGTCCAATTATTGCTGCGTCTATTTCAAGTGACAACTGAATGTCTAATCTTAGTTACAATTAAAGGGGAGTGTTAAGAGTATTACATTGATTAAAAATGAAAATGTTAAAGGGTTGATAAATGGTAAGGGTCAATGAACTAAATGGCTAGTTCTAATCATTTTGGCAATGATTATATCCAAGCCTAATTTTTGTTAATATGCTTTACACTTTACCCATATGCTTTACACTTTACCCATATTAAAAATTCTAATAAGATGTAAGTTTGAAATATGTCATACTCCTCTCAAGATCAACATGCAACTAATATTGGTTTGAACTCAAATGTCAACTATACTGATGATGTTAGCGAAGCTCTGATTTCCCATCTTGACACTTCAAAAACCTCCATTCCTATTACTTGTAAAGTATTTTTCTTATTGGAATACGGTCATAGGAAGCACTTATATCAACATATCACTCAAAATCCGAGTGACTAATGTGGAGACACTCATTGGTCGCACAAGTCAACGATACCTTATCGTTTGTGCTTGAGGCTATTAAGTTATCAATTTATGCTTATTTTGTATTTAATTATCTTTAATGTGTTGAAATTATTATTCAAAATTAATGGAATTGTCATAATTATTTTCAGATGATTTTTAACAACTTAGAGATGAAATTGAATAAAAAAGATGCAAAAGAAATGAAGAGAATCCGAAATTCCAAGTTTGGCAGCAATTCAGTGACTAAGCGTAGGCACGTGCAAGGATGAAAAAGAAAAATCTGTAGATCTGATTTCAAATTTAAATTTGATTCTTTTGAGATTTTCATAATCTTTTAAGATCAAATTGATGGAGATTCACAATCTAAACATGTGGGAGACGTAATCTGCAAGAGAAGATGGAAAAGAAAGGGATAAGGAGGCATTAAAAGACCAAAAACATGACTGTTCACGTCAGCTGTTGTTTTAAGATAGTTTGACAATTTCTGCAGATTTTTCCTTAGGATAGCTTTACATTTTTGTTTCATTTTGTTGTTATTTTCGTATTCTTTAGTAAAGACCAGGGATGGAGATTAGTTGTTTTGATATTTCTTTGATTTATACTTTCGTTATGAATAGCTAAATCCATTTTCTTGGTTAAGGGGAATTTTGTTATCATCTATTATGTGTGCGATGTTTCAATAAAGTTTGTTTCATCGATGAACATTGAGTATCTTCTGAATTATTTTTCCAATTGAAGTGATTGATTTCTAAGTACGCAACTAAGGATTGATTCGTTCAATAGCTAGATTAATGAAATATGATGTTCAGTTTCATTAATTAAAAGTAGCAATTGGGATTACATTCTTTACGTTAGAGTTGGAAATTCTAAGAAGATATTCATCTTGATTAATTGCATGTATCAGAAATTCTAAGAAGATATTCATGTTGATTAATTGCATGTCGGACATGTATTATCTTGTTTATTAGTTTCTTGGTTCTTAAGGCTATTATTTAATTGAATCTACGATCGTATCTAGGTTGTTGTTTAATAAGAATGCTAGGATACATGTTTCTAGTTATTTACACTTAAGAGAAAACATCCCTTAATGAATGTTTATTAATGACTGAAATTTTATATCGAGGATTCATTTTAGCATGATAACATCGGTAACCTGAAGCTAAGATTTTTCTATTAAATTTTTAGATCCAGTTATTTCTATTGATTATCTATTTTTATCACCTTTTTCCTTAAATTGCAGTGAATTGAAACCCCTCCCCCGCTTTTTACTTTGTTTTAGTTTTAAACTCGCTAACCTTTACCGTTAAAAATTTCTCGTGGAAATGATCTCTACTTTCCACTACTACATTATTTTGTATTGATGGAAGTTGGTTTCTTTTTAAATTTGGTTGCAGGCGACAGCAGTATCAAATTTTGGTGCTGTTGCCAGGAAATTTCTTAACTGTTTTTCTAGTGATGTTTTTGTTTTTGTTTTTGGTTTTGGTTTCGTTGCTCTTGGTTACCTTGTCTTCTGTTTATTTTCGTTTCACAGCATTTTTTGATTTTTATATCTTTTAGTAGCATGGCTCACTATCAGTATGCTTTTGATTCTGATCTTTCATATTATCCTTATTATGATAATGAGTTTTCATTTGTTGCTACTTCCAGATTTGACCATCAAGTGGCAGATTTCACACGCTTAGTCGTGCAAGTACTAAGGGATGACCAACATGCTAAGGTATGCGAAGTTTTTTCATTTTTGAGTTATTCTTTTTGTACATGTTCCTTTTTGCAGGATACATAGTATAAATTCACCTCTCCACCGAGCTACTATCAGGAGCAGTCCTACTTTCAGCCAGAGCCTCCACCTCCACCACCCCCACAAGCTAATAAGATGTCTTTGGAGGAGATCATAATGAGTTTGGCGACAAGCACTTTTCAATTCCAGCAGGTAACGAGGAATAGCTTGAAGACCTTAGAAGATCAATTGAGTCATTTAGCGGAGGGAATGGAAGCCCTAGTGTCTGCAAGAGTTCTTAGCTAACAAGAGAGTGATGCGGAGGAGTTGTGCATTTCCTTCAGAGAGTGGAGATTATTTAGAGAACCTAGAAGCAATAAAGGAAGAGCAAATGGAGTTAGAAGAGGAAGAGGTTATAGTTCGAGAAAAGATGGAGGATATGCAACCTCCTAAGGTAAGTGATGCAGTTCATGTTATCGTTAACTGAATTTCATTTCTTTTTCCTAGTTGTTTACAGGTAAAAGAACAAGAAGAGAAACAAGAAGAAGAAAATTCGCCAAGCATATATGAGTTAAACAAGCTTTGGGCAAGCAAGCTGAAGATCAAAGGTGGCAAGTAGGATGTTGAGCCTCTACACCTGTTGACAATACTCCTATGAAGACCATCCTAGTGTGATAAGGGCAATGCCCAAAAAGACGAGTGGACATTAGAGTATGATGGTGAAACAATGAAGTTCCACTCCTTAGAAGCCTCGAGGCATCATACTGATAAAGAGCCTACTTTAAGGGAAGTTGTTCCAGGCTCCTCACGGGGTTTGAGCATGCTTCCTGTTGGACTCAATCATCCATTCGATAATGGATGATGTACATATGCTAATGGTCAAGCTTCTGACCTTAAATAAGTGCTTAATGGGAGGCACCCCATCTGTATCCCTTTCTTTTATGTGTTTTTTTCTTTTATGCATATCTTTTGAGTGTTTTACTTGTTTTCTTTGGTTTGTTTTGTTTGTAGGCATTTGAGAAGGAAGATGTAATCATTCATTTCAAAGCTGCATATGGCGTCTTCAATCTAGGGGAGTACTTCTGTTCTCATCCCTTTTTTGTGTTTTTTTATTATTTTTGGAGATTAAGGACAATGCTCATTCTAGGTATAGGGGAAGGAATTGGAGTATATGTGTATGCCTCTTTTTAATTTTTGCATGTGGTTATGCATGTTAAGCCATGAAGCTTTATCATATTAGTTTGGAGAAGATTGGGTGTGTGCATGAAATTAAATTGGGCTATGTGAGTTTTAAGTGAAACGTGCAGATTAATTGCAATAATTGATCTTGTAAACTTAGTCAAAATTTTGATGTTTGAGTGATAAGATAATGTGTAGAATTGACGTGAATTCTTAAGTCAAACCTGTCAGCAAATTTGAGCTTTAAATGACATCATCTTTATGTTATTATATTTCTGTGTATTATGTGATGCTTCTCTAGTTATGTTTGCCTTCAGAACTTGCAATGAACTAGATTGAATTTGTTTAATTACATGGTTTATGGAAATGATTAAGGCCTTCTTTGATTTTACACACTTTAGCTTAAAAATGACTTACCTAATTACTTTCCCTTTGCACATATTTTTGAGTCTTTAACCTTGTTTATCAATCAATCACCTTTTATTGAAACCCAAAAACCCCATTAGCCTTACCCTATCACAAGTTGAATAAAGCATTGAGTAATTTGGTACTTTTGTTTTGTATTGTATTCTGAGATTTTTTTAGGTACTTTAACTCATGTGTTTGTTAAATTATGTTGTTATTATTTTCTCTTGTTTTTTATTGTTTTCCTTTGTGTTTAGCATTATTCAAGCCCAAAAAAAGAAAAAAAGAAAAGGAAAAAAGGAAAAGAAAAGAAAAAGAAAGAAAAAAGAAAAATTCAGAAGAAAAAAATCAGAAAAGAAAAGAAAAAGAAAAAGAAACAAAATAAAGCATAGTAGTATTAGTTAGTAATGAGTAGTTGTAGTCCTTTGTATTCATGTGGTTTTTTCATAATTTTAATTTGAGAGTCCCTTTTACTTGATACTTTGTGAATGCTTGTAATTAACCATTGGCTATTTTTATCTCACCTGTGAACCTAGCATTGTTAGAACCCTTGATAAAGTCCTTATGATCTTTTAGCTCCTGTAATCTGAATAAATGAAAACTGGTAAATTTGCAAGCCTATAGTAGGGTAATTTGTTAGAGAGAGATTTGAGTGAAACATTTTGACCTTAAATACTTAAGCGTAAAAGAGAAATCTGTGAGAAGTATTCACTTTAGTTTTATATTTACTTTTGAATAGAGATGTCTTATTTTGACTTTGTTTATTTGTATCAGTGAAAAATGATCATGATATGTGTTGCAACTTAAGTCTTATTGGCCCAAATTAATGGATTGTATGCACTTAATCTTATGAAGGATGAATTGATGGAGTGTAGTGGGTTGGCATATTTGCTCGAGGGCAAGCAAAGGTTTGGTGTGGGGAAATTTGTTAAGTTATCAATTTGTGCTTATTTTATATTTAATTCTCTTTAATGTGTTAAAATTTTTATTCAAAATTAATGGAATTGTCTCATAATTGCTTTTAGATTATTTTCAACACCTTAGAGATGAATTTGAATAAAAAAGATGCAAAAGCAATGAAGAGAATCCGAAATTCCAAGTTTGGCAGCAATTCAGTGACTAAGTGTGGACACGTGTAAAGATGAAAAAAAAATCTGCAGATCTGATTTCAAATTTAAATATGATTCTTTTGAGATTTTCATAATCTTTTAAGATCAGATTGATGGAGATTCACAATCTGAACATGTGGTAGATGTGATCTGCAAGAGAGGATGGAAAAGGAAGGGATCGGGAGGCATTAAAAGACCAAAAATATGATTGTTCATGTCAATTGTAGTTTTAGGATAGTTTGGCAATTTCTGCAGAATTTTCCTTAGGATAGCTTTACGTTTCTGTTTCATTTTGATGTTATTTTTGTTTTCTTGAGTAAAGACCAATGATGGAGAGTTGTTTTGTTATTTCTTTGATTTCTACTTTTGTTATGAATAGCTAAATCCATTTTCTTGGTTGAGGGGAACTTGTTGTCATCTATTATGTGTGATATGTTTCAATAAAGTTTGTTTTATTGATGAACACTGAGTATCTTCTACATTATTTTTCCAGTTGAAGTGATTGATTTCTAGGTATACAACTAGGGATTGATTCATTCAATAGCTAGATTAATGAAATATGACGTTCATTTTTATTAATCACAAGTAGCAATTAGGATTTCCTGCTTTATGTTAAAGTCGGAAATTCTAAGAAGATATTCATCTTGATTAATTGCATGTCGTACATGTATTATCTTGTTCATTGGTTTCTTGGATCTTAAAGCTATTATTCAATTGAATCTACGATCGTATCTAGGTTGTTGATTAATAAGAATGCTAGGATACATGTTTCTAGTTATTTACACTTAAGAGAAAACATCCTCCAATGAATGTTTATTAATGACTGAAATTTTATATCGAGGATCCATTTTAGCGTGATAATATTGGTGACCCGAAACTAAGGTTTTTCTATTAAATTTTCATATCTAATTATTTTTATTGATTTTTGATTTTAATAATCTTTTTTTTAAATTGCCATGAATTGAACCCTTAGCCCCCCTCTCTGTTGGGCCCTGAATTTTTTTATTTTATTAAGCATGATTTAAATTAATTATGAGGTGTTGATGGATTAAATTTTGGAGTTAATTATTATGTTAATGTTGGTAAGATTTATAGATTAATTGAATTGAAGCATTAAAGTTGTAAGAATGTATAAGGGCAAATTGGGCATGACACTTAAGGTTATAAGACATAAGGCATTAGGCAATGGGCAAGATGGACATTTGTATGGTTATTAAGAGTAGAAATTAGAAGAAGAAGAATTGTGAATAAGGGAGAGAAGAAGAGAGTGTCGTGGGAATAGGAGAAAAAGAAGAGGAAAGTTAGGGTTTGGAGATTTTTGAAGATTTTGAGGAAGTTGAAGCATCAAAAAGTAAGTATAAGCATCATTCTTCTTGATTAGATGAATGAAACATGTTTTGATGTTAGTTAAGAGATGAATAGGTGTGGTAAGTTGTTGAGAATGGGTAAATGCATATGTTTAGTTTTAGGGTTAATGATCAAAGATAGATTTTGATGTTTTTGTAAATGATATTGGGTTGAAATGGGGTTGAAAATGAAGGAAAAGAGATGGGTTAGTGTTTAGATGGGTTATATGTGAAATGTGGGAAGTAAAAAGTTGGAAAATGTAGCAAAAATGGTTCCTAGAATGCGTTTCTATAAAAGTTTGCCACAGCGAACATTCTGTTGCCATGACGAACTTTCTAGCATCAAGCATACTTTGGTATTTTGAATATAACTTTTTTTGTAGTGATCCAAATGAAGTGACTTTTGATTTGGTGTAAACTAGAGACATAGGGCTACAAGTTTTATAAAGAAATTAAGTTTAAATTCAGTCTCTAATGATATCAATTTTTTGGATGGAAGTTAAGTATAGAATATTGTCTTAGTATAAGAGCAGTCCTAGCATGTTTGGAGTATAACTTTTGGATTTCTAAACCAAATTGAATAATTTTAATGTCATTGGAAACTTAAGACAATGGGGGACGTTTTTTTAGAAGAAAGGGTTAACAAATTTCTTTATTTACCTGATCATAATGATCATGGAAAAGTTGACCCGAAAGTATGGATTTTGGAGGGGTTATAGTTCAATTTTAGCATTTTCATTATCGAAGCCTTATAAATTTATTTTTTGAATGTTTTTTGAATAAGAACTTGGTTTGTTATAGGAAACCAAGCAAGCCTGATCCAAGAGCAAAAGGAAAGACAACATTGAACTTCGATTGTGAAGCGAATTAGGTGGGTAATATATTTATAGTTGTTGTGTAGTATTGGCAAATTGTCTTGCTTGCTTGTATGTTGTGTGTTATATTGCTTGTTTTGAATTATGGCAATTGTTGAAAATGCATTGTGATTGTGATTATGATTATGTTATGCCTTGAAATATGTCATGACACTTTGTATAAGTGAAAATATGAGAAAGCATAAGAAGCATGAGAATACGAAAATGTATGGAAATGAATTGAGCATAAATTTGATTGTGTTTGGGCAAGAGAGGAACGTTTTGTTAGTCACGTGCACGTCGATATATAGCCTTTTCTCGGCTGCCCGCTTGAGGCTACAAGATCCTGAGAAATTGGACTCGTTTTGTTCACGTTATAAATTTCGGTTTATCTGCTTTGTTCCATGAAACTCTCAAGCCATTTGTTGTGCATTCATCATTGATTTGTCAAGTCTTTGTGTTGACATCTTGGTAAATATGAGTTATGGGTTCCAACTTGTTGAGTATTGAATTGTTACACATATATGTAAGTATGCTTGAATGTGTGGCCCAATGCCAATGGCTATAAATTTATAAGTCACTGAGCTTCGCAGCTCACCCCATTACCTTCCACTCCTCAGATGTAGAACGAGAAGATCGTTAATCTTTGCAAGGCATCAGAAACTCCAAAAAAGTTAGACACTTTTGTACTAAGTTAGTGATTTTGGTTAGCTTTATAAACATATCAACATTGAGCATCCTTATGTATTTTGTTTTAAGTTTTGATATGTATTTGCTCAAACTCCTTGAATTAGTAAGGAAATGATGAATTGAAACTCCATTTGTATATGATTATGTTTGCTTATTGGGTGAATTAGATGGATAGATTTGAATGTATATGATTATTTAAAATGTTGGTGGTTTTTGTTTTTTAAGGGTTTCGCCACAGCAAACCTTTCTGAAGGCATCTTCGCCGCAGCGAATAATGACTTACGCCATGACAAACTTTTCCCGAAGGGTCTATGGAGATAACTCCATGGGTTCGGTGCGGCGAACCCTCCTTTGCTGCCACGCTGAGATTTATTTCTTTTATATATATGTGATACCTTTCACTTTTCTTTCCCCCACCCTCTCATGACTATCCCGAATGGTCTTTTCGAAATTCATCCCAAGACTCGAGTCAAACATTGTTTGGTATCCAAAACAATTATTGGGCTCCGAAAATGAGGTCCAACATCTTGTGGTATCAGAGCTTAAGTTTTTCCTAGGTTTAGAATGGATAATAGTATGAATTGTGTGCTATGTGATTATTTGTTGCATTGCGAAGTAATTGATTGCATTAAGTGACATGCATATCATGCATACATATAGGAAATAAGATTGAAATATAGTTAATCATTAGTGCTTCCATTGAAGGAGTAAGATGCCACCTTGTAAAAGGACACGAAGAATTTTGCAAGGATCAGTTGCACTTGACTCTCCGCTAAGAGAGGAGAGTACTGATGAGTCAGTAACCCTAGGAAATGCTAAGGCTTCAGTGGGGCGAGGTAGTGAGCCCGTTCAATCGCCAACACAAGAGTCACCTGTTTCGCAGGAGCAAATACCTCTGTTGGATCCGAGGATGTTCTATGCCTTTACTCAGGCATTTATCCAGGCTATGGGTCAGATGTGTTGGGACCCGATCCGGAAACCGGAATCCCAACCAAAAAACGGAAAACAAAAACGAAACGAAGGGAAAGTCCAAAGGAAGGAACACAAGGCGGAAGTAAAATCATAAGCAAAACGAATCACAAATAAGATCAAATCGAATTGAAATCAATTTCTGACATCCGTGAACAATTATCAAAGAAAACGTTTGCGTTGGAAACCTAGACTATCCAATCTGAAAAATCCGGTATAAATTTTTCATTTTTTCTTTTCTTTCTTTTCTCATTCCTTTCTCCAAATACATTCACATACAATCGCACTATCCAATGTCCAATACACGTTC
>JANZLD010000237.1:9838224-9850155 GCA_026413575.1 Erythroxylum carthagenense | reverse complement strand
AAGTTTAATAAAATTGTAGTTGAATACTGCTATTTGAACTCTAAAAACTCTTATTTTCTCAAATAATGTTATCTCATACAACTTTGGTCTTTCAAACTTATCTTTTAATCTCAAAAGGATAAGATTTTATACCAGTCAAAGTTGTCCACATAGCTATGTGTGGTAACCATATTTAACTTTTAAGCCTCAAACTTAATGTCATGGAGATACACGATCTTACTGACTTACATGATCAGCAGACATGGGCATGTCTGGATCCAGACGAGAGTGTTTGTCCTCAAACGTCTTCATTCACGTCAGACACAGTTACAAAAGTTTACAAGTTTATCTAGACGATCATGTCTACCATTCTCACAGGCGTGTGTAATCTTAACACAAGTGTGTGCTTCAGAAACAACTTCCAATTATCAGTTTCTGTGTCGCATTTGCTCGATCTTCGTTCTTTTTAATCTATAAGACAACTATCACTTTCACAGCTCAAATTTAGTAGAATTACATGAATAAATATCTCTATAATAGGGTTGGACCAACAACAGATTTATCATATGGATCTAATATCGTTTTGATTTCCAATATTAGTCCGCATGACATGATCATTTTCTGACATATTTAAGTTTACTTATCTTCCTCCAATATAAATCATATCAATTCAATTAATTTTGGACCTATATATTATTGGAAGTCGTACTCAAGTTTATATTTTGCTGGTTTAATTTCTTTTACACTGGGACTCATTTGGCCAATTTGATTAAACATAGGTGCCCTTAGAACGTTTGATAAAAATAATCTTTTTTGAATTATTCAAATTATACAATTCAGTATTGTAAAGGTAATCCTTAAAAATTAAGATTACTGTTTAAAAGAACAAAAGAATTAGAAAATCTCATTCATCACATGCATTAATCCTTCAGGGAAATTTACATTACAATATGAGATTATAGTGTTCTGTAAATTAACTAATAATTAACGACGAGGTCAATAGCAATAGCCCGAAACAAGTCAAAACCAACCCAAAGCTTCGACAATTTTGACTAGAGGGTTCATGACGCCATTTCCAGCATTTACTTAAAATTTTGGAATTTAATCAAGTCAAATAATAACCGTAATTATGCCTTTTCTTATACGGGATTATATTGAACTGACATATAGTGCAGAGAATTGAAAATGTCAATCTGATTTTGCGTTGTCTAAGAATAAAGATTGAATCATAAAAATCAACCTGGACAGGGGAACAATGAAGCTCAAAAGACTGGTGGACATGAAACAACAGGATGCCATGCGGTGCACTTGTTGTCATTGGAACATTGAAACTTGTCCGATGGTGAACGCAGGAAAAAGAAGAAATGCTACATATATGGCATAAGGGGCTTTTGCTTGATGTCCCTTCCTCTGCTTTATTGGAATATTGAATCGGGACACAAATAGATTTGCAAGAATATTAGTGTACGAATACTGATTAAAGAAGTAGCTATTCCTCTACTCAGATCATGATCAAATATTTCCATCAACACACGTTATTCCAAATCTTTACCAATTTCTTCTTGTCTACAATTATATGCGTTTGCAGAATATCCAATTTGCACCTTGCTGTCATCGTAAATTCACTTCACTTCCTCTCTTGTTGCTTCGATCACTAGTACTTTTACAACCATAAATAGGGTTTTTAAATTTTGGGCAGCAATTAATATTGTAGTTAAAATAGTTCGCACTGCTCTTTAATTTATGGTAAATATAAGTATATTACTTATAATTATGGTTATATTTATTTATAATTGTTATAATATTTGGCAATCATAGTGTAACCTGTAATCCAATTTAAAATCTTGATTATAAAGTAACTTGGAATGTCATCAAGCCATCCTAAACTATGATTGCATTTCACTTTTCAACATCTTGTGAATTGCGTTAAACTTTTTGGTACTGGTACCATATTTTTTTGATATATCAGATACGATAAAGCATATAAAATATATTGCCAAAATCTGATGGAAAAGAGACTTTTATCTCGTTTTTTAATTAACTGAATTATAAGTATTTATTGATTGTGAGTTTCCATTTGACTCTCATTGGCTCTAGTTGTTAATTAACAGGAAATTGAACTTGGGAAATTCATTAAATTTTAAGATTCAAATTTTAAGAGGTGCTTGATTTACAGAGGGTAATAAAAATAAGAATAAAAATAAATATAATAAGGAATGAGAATAAAATATAGCCAACAATGAATTATTGAATCTCATTCTTCTTATAATCTAAAAAAAATAAAGTATTACTGAAAATAAAAAATACAAATATTACCTCTGATAATTTCAAACGTAAAATTTCATTCTATATCTATACTTTATTTTTTTTGTATTATCCCCTAAAGAGGCACCCTTAATAAAGTTTGCTACACTTTGGTGTCAAATTTTAAGTGTCCAAAATATGATATTTATCATTTCGTATCTTTAAAATATCGAGATGGATATGCCGGTTCATAAAAAGTTGCAACTTGGTGGCCGCCACCATACTAAAAAAGTGACGACCTTTTGCTGCAACAGCTAACCCGGATCTTGACTAGCTATGCCGTAACGCTCGTGCGTTTCGTTTTTTGGTCATTAGATAGCGGTTAGAATGCCTTACGAGTGAAGAATTTAGGCTACTTTCTGTGGTCAGCCCCTACTCAAAGTTAATATTTAACAGTCCTCTTCATTAGCCACACCGAACATAGATCAATCCTGGTATCGAGCACTAGTCATTAACATTTCGATGTGCTGCTCTTAACAAAGACGCAGGTCATGCAACAATATGGATTAACGCTTAACTTAAAATTAGAATTGAGAGAGACAAATATTGAGGAACAATAATTATATGTACAAGTTCAGATGTGAGCTTGTTCTGCTGATGGAGACCAGCATTATCACATAAGAAGAAGATGGCGATGATGAAGAAGAAGCATTTCAGTTGTTAATGGAGTGACCAACACCAGGACTATGACCTGGTTCTGTTGGACGGAAATCTTCAACGTTATCTGCCTTACTAATTGTCTGCGCTTTGACACTCAAACCAGTACTAGTACTGCTCTTACCATTCTCTGATGTATTCGCATTATTGCTTGAGCATTTCTCGCTGGACTCGAGCTTTAGAAGCCTTCCCTCTACGGACAGGACTTCATGAAACATGATGAAAACAAGAACTAAAGTACAAACACCAAGAAGATTTCTTGCTGCCATAAGTAAAGAATTTTGAACTTAAGGAGAAGGAAAAGAGAGGCAGGATTTATATGTGTGGTTTTGAACTCTTCCCTTCTAATGTCCTGTTGGGTTTATAAGTGGGTCTAAAGCTCTTCTATCACTGTGGTATTTATACCTCACGACTTGCAAATGGTGCAACCATTTTCTGTGCACTTTTAGTATTCAGGGTTTTAAAGACATGATCATGTGGGAGGTCCTGGCTAGTGGGAAGCACACAAAAGAATGGAGAAAGAGCCTTTGGATGGTTTAAAATAAGGGGAAACCCTACCTCTCATGAACCAAAAAGCCCACAACCATCCAAGCACTGACTAGTTGTCTATATTCTGTTTGCCTTGTACATGGCCCATCGCTGTACAAATATACATAATTCCTCCATTGAACTTTTTTCCGAAGACCCAATTACAAGACTCCAGGAGGTCCTCACGAACCCGTTGAGTGTACTTTTACTAGTTTAAGCCAAGACTGAAAGAATCTTGAAATTTTCTTAATATGTTTTACCTTTCAATGGCTCTACGGGTCATTGTAGCCTAATAGCTAGGGGCCTAAAAACGGGCGAACAGTGAGTGCTTTCCCTCCATTCGAATGCACGTCCATTCATTAACTTGCTAAAGCATGACGTCCATTCATTAACTCGCTAAAGTCATTAATTTGATGGTTAACGGGATCTTGGTACTCCTTTGTGTTTAATTTATACATTAACTTTACAGCCATATGGGAACTTTTTCTATCCAAGGAATTAAGAAAAGGAATGACAATAAGGGAAATATCGCAGGATACAAGCTAGAAATGGGTCTCTTCGGTGAGGGGATATATTTCTTGGTAGTTATTATAAAATTTCCTTTTGATCAATGGGTACGAGTAGTAAATCTGTGGTTTTCTATAATATTTTTCCCCAAAACTTATATAAGGGATCTGAAATAATATGTTTGACATTTCTTTTAAAAAATACTGAAACAAAGATTTTTTTTAAGAAACCAATTTTTTTAATTAGAGATGAATCTTAAATGAATATGGAGTTGTTCACCAACTAAGTAGTTTAGTTTATACAAAACTTAATTATTTGTGCCGAGACTTGAAAATATTTTTTAATGCTATTATTATTAAATAAGTTGGTTATACGAATTATTTCTTGTTATACTCTTTTGAAGTCTTGATGAAATTCAAAATTTAGAAATTTTGTTTCCTACTTATAAACTTATTTGTATTGATGTTTAATTTTTTGAAAAGATTAAATCTGTTGATTATGATGAATAGATGCTTGTCAGTGTGATATCTTATCAAAACTAAACAATATTTAATATTTTAATTATAATTTTAATAAAAATATTGAATTAAGTATATTAAAAAATTATAAAAATTTCAAAGAAAAAATATATTTCATAAAATACCAAAAATTGATATTAAATCCCAATAGGATAATTTTGTGAAAATATTTAATTTATTTTCTTATCAAATATTATTTAATATTTTAAATAAAAATATTATATTGGAATAATTCAAAGTATATATATATATTGAAAGTTAAAAGAATTTGGTACGATTTTTATGAAATATTATGAATCGATTTGATTAGCCTAACCTCCAACCAAATTTATACATTGACTAGTGTTGAAGGATGATATCTTGGTGCATATATGATAACATAATATCTTGGTGTATATATGGTTGTGATATTATTGGGATTGATTCCCTTGTCAATTCAATCTCCTACTATTAGGCTAATTGTTTGTATTACTAGATGTAAGCCTAACTTCTTGGAATTTAGTTTCTTAACTATGCTTAACTCCTTTTGTAAGCTAACCTATGTATGTGTATATATTTGTCGATGAGCTAATGAATTATTAGACTTGATTTTCTCCAAAACTCTTTCTTATTATGGTATCAGAGCAGGTCTTGATACCTTCAACCTAAATCTTAGAGTAACCGAAAGATTGTTAGCACAACCGGTCTTTCCAATCCTCTAGAGACCAATTTCTCTTCCCCATACTATCTCAATCCATTTGAACATCCAGGTGCTACTTTGGTCAATTGTCTTCTTAATGGAGAAAACTATGGAATGTGGAGACAGACCATGAAGGTGGCACTTCGAGCCAAAAGCAAGCTTGGTTTCATAAATGGAACCATCGTCAAATCAATCGATGATCCAACTCTTTTGTAAGCTTGGCATAAGTGAAACTTTATAGTGATATCCTATATTTTTAATTCACTTGCTGCTGATCTCCTCTCTAGCGTTGCATTTGTAGATTCTGCCAAGGAAATTTAGGACAATCTCTAGGGGAGATTTGTGATTGGTAACACTCCTCATATTCAAGTGTTAGTTGGCCTTGATGTAATAGTGAGATCTTTCTATAGCTGCCTATTACACTAAGTTGAAAGCTTTGAGGGACGAACTTGCTAACTATTCGAGTATCCCAGAGTGTACGTGTGGTGCGGCTAAGGAATTATTGGCAGAATCTGAAGGTGAGAAACATCATAATTTTCTTATGGGACTAAACAATCACTTTAGTGTCATCAGGTAACTGATATTAAATATGGAACCTCTACCAAGCATAAACAAAGCCTATACGTTGGCTTGTAAAGAAGAAAAACAATTGAATATTGCTATTGCTAGGGCCTCTGAGGCTGCGGCCTTTGCAGCAAAATTTACTCGTCCAGGATAGCAAGTCAAGAACCTTGAATGAGCCAACATGCTTTGCACATACTGTGGCAAAATTGAACATCTCTCTAATGATTGCTTCTAGCATAAAGGTTATCCTAATTGGTGGAAAGGGAACAAAAAGAGGGTTGTAAATAAAAGGATGACACCAAATCAAGGCCATTATGTTAATTAAGGGTCAACAAGCAATGGAGAAGACTAAGAAAAGGGTATGTATGTAAGTTAGGAGCAGTACATCTACTTGATGTCTTTGTATGAGAAATCGACAAGTACAACAAATTTCACTGCTAAGGCAACTATTGATTATTTAAATTGAACAATTGACAGTGAAACATTAGAATATATAATTTTTAATCAAAATTGTCTCTCAAACACTGAAGTTAAAAATGATGCATCACTTGTGCAACTCCTAGATGGAAGTCGTTTGGAGATTGACTCTCAAGGAGAACTTGCTTTATCTTCTATCCTTTAAATCCAATCTTTTATCCGGGAGTAAGTTAACTCATGATTTAAGATGTTCACTAATATTTTTCCTTAATTATTGTATCCTTCAGGACCTCGTGTCGAGGATGATGATTGGCAGGGGTGAATGCCAAGATGAATTTTACTATTTTCTTAATACTAGCGAACATGTTGCTGCTAGTTTGAGATTAAATTATTCTAGTACTATTTGGCATAGACACCTTGGACCTGTTTCTATTAGAAAATTGTCTTCTATTTCTCAACTTTCTAATATGCTTATTGATAGAATAAATAAACATTGTGAGCTTTGCTTTAAAGCTAAGCAAGCAAGAAAACCTTTTCCTAAGAGTTCTAACATTTCAAGTAATCTGTTTGATCTTGTTTACTTGGATATTTGAAGACATATAAGACTACATCAACCATCAGATTATTAAATAAAATTAAATGCAGGAAAATATTAAGAAAACAATATCAGTAAATTTACCAATGAAAAACCAAAATATGTCAGTAAAATGCAATGTACTTACCGACGAATGACAAAAACTTATTGGTAAAATGCAATGAATTTACCGACAAACAACCAAAATTTGTTGGTAAAGTTAGTCTCAAATTTACTAACAAAAATGGAAATTTATAGGTAAGTTTATTGATGGAAACAAATTGTCCATCACTAAGATTCTCGACTGAAAAAAATCTTCCCTCGCTAAATTTACGACAGCACAGAAATTACCGTCACTAAATATAGTGAAAAAATAGAAACTATTGGTGGCTAAATTAGCAACAGAAAATATGTACTCCATTGCTAATTATTACCTACTGACGTTTCTTCGAAGATTGATTCCGTCGGCAAATGTTGTCACTAACTTAGCTTACCAACGGAATACCTTCACATTCCGTCAGTAAATTCTATTGCTAAATCTCATTTTTCTTGTAGTGGATAGGAATTCGCGGCATGGAATTTTTTTTTTGAAAAGTAAAAAATGAAATGTAATTTCGCACTTTCATGGACTTTCTTTTGTAAAAATAGAAAACGAAAAGCAAGCAGTAGTGTTAGGATATATGTTATATATCTAAATAATTAGTTTTGGCATTATTTATTAATTGGAAATATAAGATATTAGATGGATAATGACTTGGATTCAAAAGGTATATGGATAATCCTCTAGTTGAAAAAGAATCCTATGATGGATTGAAGTAAATTATCATTCTACCTATTGAATTGTTTTACTGCATTATCATGTTAGTATATAAATAGTGTATGACTGGATTTTTGGATATAGCAAAAAAGGGAAAGTTGTTTTGTTTGTTAGAGAAGGGATTCTCTAGTGAAAATTGCGTATGACTTTATCTATGGAAGAGATATACCTTGCGTGGGTGTTTTAAGTAATATATAAGGCAGTGGGATTTTTTTTTCTAGATGAGGGATTATGCACATCATAAAACGACGGTAGAAATCTATCTCAGGTGTGTGTGTGCGGCATTAAGTGGCTGGGCGTGTGTGGCATAGTATGGTGTGCATGTTGGGGACGTGAGTGCAGCAACGTTATAAGTGTGCATTAATTGAAGATTAAAAAGGAAACATAGCTGAAGTGGTGTTGCAGGTGCATTAATTGAAGATTTAAAAAAAGGAAACATAGTTGAAGAGGTGTTGTGAGGCATTAATTGAGCATGTTTCTATATATATAGCTGAAGGTGCACTTGTTCTTTTTGGTTGGATATACAAGGTGGTGGTTTAATCATTTTTGAATCAAGACTTATCCTTCTTGATTGTGTGTGAAAGACATATGGGGTTCTATTGATTCTTCTGTGGATGACATAACTTATGTTGTAATTTTCTTTCGAGAATTGTAAGAATCAGTTAGTTATCTTTGTGCTGAAATTTCTGTGGATTACATCACTTAGGCTGAATGGTTTTGTGTTGTGTTTTCTTTGATGTGTTGTTGTGATTGGCCCATTGTTTTTGCGACGATTTCTAGATCTATTTCAGTGGAATTGAACCTATCGGAAAGTTATTCTTCTCTTTTATCTCAAGTGTATTATCGTTTTTGTTTCTAGTTATTTTAATCACTTAAGTTGTTTGTTTAATTATCTTTATTATTGAACAATGTGTATAAATCCTCTGTAGAGGTTAGTACAAGGAGGTAGTACTATTGAGAGTGAAATTCTTTCACAGAAAGTGAGGTTGAGAGACAGTGTCAAGGGTTGAGTGATATCGACTCAATAAAGTCTTGGGTAAATCTGTTGTACTTTGGTAAAAGTAATTAAATTGGGTGAAGGCCCTGCAGACATAGGAAAGGTGTGCCGAGCTGCTTTACTAAATTTTCAATGTTATTTATTACTTTGATTTTACTTGCTTTTATTTTGTTTGTGCCAAAGAAATTTACAGAAAGTTTACGAAACAATTAACATTTTTTGTTTTTCAAGTGGAATTTACTCAAATATAAGGAACAATATTACCAAATAGGGATTCAGACTCTCTATTCTTATTATTCTATTTCAGCCTTATTTTTGTTTCAATATAAGGTCATTTTATGTCTAAATATATATAAAACAATGTCATATTAGGTAAAAATAGGGTAGAATAGACTAATAGCAGAGAACTTCATACAACTAAATAGAGGAGGCCCTCAAGGGGTGTATCTAGATGGTTGAGAGTGGAGCTTGGCTTCGGTCAGGTCCCAGGTTCGATTTCATGTTAGTCCCTCTCGTAAGAGCCTGGAGCAGCTGGGGTTTTAGCCATAGGTGAAGCGCCAGTTAAGCTCTCGATGATGAGATGTGCCCGCTTGGCCCGCCTATGAGGTGGTGTGCTAATTGAACCCTCAAAAAGATGTGTCCACTTGGCCCACCTACAGGATTTTCTCGAATCTAAAAGAAAAAAAACTAAATAGAGGAGATATAGTGGTAAAAAGTCACTTCAAAAAAATCACGAGCGCTTAAGTCACCTCAATACTAATTTTACTAGCTACTACTAATGATGTGAGTGTCAAAAATCGACAATTTTAAAGGAACGCAATTGTCTATTCCTTTTCCACTACGTGTCATTACATGGCATTTACGTATTTAATTAGATACATTTCTTTCTACCATATTATCAGATCTTGTTGCTAAACATGTGGATGTCATGCAATGTGACAGAGTGAGAATAGGGGAAGAGAAACAGGTGATCTCCTCCCATTTTAAGGAATGCTTCTTCAGTTAGTGGCAGTTGTCCAGCAAATCAAGCATGCTCTTGAAGGCTACAATTAGTCGTAGTGGATTTACCGATAAAGAAAATGTGCTTACATTACTAAATTCAGCTAGGCAGTGTGTGAGACATATACTATACTACATCTTATTAAAAAGGAGCTAGTTATATGACCTTACATAATATAAATGTCAAAAATATATAAATACATAAAATAATTACTATATGAAAGCACAAAAGAAGTAAAAAAAATGAAATTTATAAACACATAATTTCAACTTATTTCTCTTATTAAAATGATTTATTTTTCTCAAGGGACTTAATGAAATTTTTTTTACTTGATAAATTGATGACATTAAATTTTATTGAACCTTAGAATTTATAGTGTTAAATTCATTAATTTATATTTGACATATGAAAAGTAGAAATTAAATTTACATAACAATTTTAAAAAATAAAGGAAATATGTTTCTATTTATTTTTACTTTCTTATTAATAGACGATTAATTTCATTGTTTTTTTGAAGAAAAAATATTTATTTATTGAGACAAAACAGCATCACAATTTAGAGTGTCTAACAAAAAACATGTGACATATCCCAAGTAAGCCTATTGGGATATCTTGTAGCTAGTTTAGATAACAAGTGGATAATCATATTTACATGCTTTGGAATCCATTTAAACGTAAAGGATTAAAAAACACATGTTGTTAATTTGCATTCTTCCAGTATCACCCCCAACTCATTGATGTCAATTCTTGATTTATAGAACCTCTGCATCAGCTGAAAATAATCTGTTTCCACCTCAACTGATGTGAAGCCAGATTGTATCAACCAAGATAAGACTTTTTTTAATGCGATAGTTTCAGCAATAATAAAATTATAATTTGATATAAAAAAACCTGATAGAAATTTAGTAAATTGACCTCTCTCTCCTTTTATTACTAAGCCATATGACATAGTCCCCTGATCATACTGAATTACAACATCAAGATTGCACTTCACAGTTCTAACATTTGGACCTAACCAACAGACAGCAGGTCCATCAGCACTTGTTGTTGGCCCAAAATTTGTAGTCTTAAATTAAGTATGTTGCCACTCTTCAAGAAATCTGGTTGAAGAGACAACAATAGTTCTAATTCTAATTTCATTATTTGATGCTTAAGAGGAGAGAAAACTTAAGAGGTTCGTATTCTTTATCAATTTCAAATCTTGCTTGGTAGAACCTATCCACAAATCGACTTACCATAGCAATTAATATACAAACAGAAATATAAAATATTCATAGGTATCCAGAAAAGGTGAAACCAATCTAATTATGGTTAAAGCATGAATAAAGTAGCCTGTCCATCCATATATGCATCCTTAGTAGCAGTAGATTCTATTTGTTTGTCTATATAGTTCATGAGGTCACCTCAGAGCTCGCTGAATATTTTTGAAAAATCAAGTTTAAAAACGCCACGTGACAAGAATTATTTAAGAGGAATGATAACCATCAATATGACCCTTTTGAGTGGAATCTGAGCTTCATATTTTACCAGACAAAAGGTAATACATACCATGTGAAAGATGATCAAGAAGGAAAAACCTTATGGCCGGGCACTAGAGAATACCGCAGCAAATTTTAGAAAGTTGGATCCATTAACATTGGAGTCCCACATAAGTAGCCGTCTTAGCTAGATTCCCTAGCTGTAGTAAGAGAGAGCAATATAATATATTGTAACAACTAAAAGCTGCAAGCAATTTGTCAGTGGCAATCAAGGGTGTCAGATCGAAACCTATGTGGTGCTTCTAACTGCCATGTACGGGCGTGACTGAGAACTCTTTTCCAAAAGGCCAAAGTTATATATTTATGTGTTCTATAGTCTTTATATGGGCTTTTAAATTATCCCAAGGCATATCTTTTAGAGCAACAGGCTGTAGCAGCTAGCAGCCAATGCAAATGGTGAGGTTTAGCGGGATATACCAAACGTTGGAAAGGGCTAACCATCATAATTAAATAAATCTCCAGCATAGTGGCAATGAGTTGGCCAAGAGAATCTCTCCCACCTTCTTGGGTCAGGTTTTGTTCGTTTTCCTATATTGTAAATGTGAAGACTAAGGTATTAACAAAAAAAACTTCAGGTGCAGATATTGTAAGTAGGAACTTCCTTCTTTGATCTTTAAAATAAAAATATATATATTCAAAGCCTAGATGTCGTTACGTACTTGAATCCTTAATAGTCTGGGGAAAGTACCCAAGTAATAGGCGAATCTCATGTCCAATGTCACAGTAAAATTTTACTAAACGTTTGGTTTGAGCACGGGGTTGGGTATGGATATGGGTATAATAGTAGAAGGGAATGAGAATGGGTATGAAAAATAAAAAATGATATTTGGTTTGTAACTTGGGTTTCTGTAT
>JANZLD010000237.1:9788895-9811007 GCA_026413575.1 Erythroxylum carthagenense | reverse complement strand
TTTAAGGCTATTCTCTTCTACATTAACTTAAGCCCATTGATTATTTAGGCCCACTTTGTTCCTCTTTTCCTTTTAGGCCCAAAGCCCACTTGACCATTAATACACTTAACCTAACACATCAATTTCGTTAACTCTTAACACCAAACTCCTTAATGCCATCATATACTAATTAATGTCATGTTAATTATGCTAACTTAACTTACTCAATTAAGCTAATCATGCTTAATTTAAAAAAAAATTTGGGGCTAACATGAAATGTAAATGATGAAAAATTATTTGTATGTAATGTATGTAAAGGGTATGAAGTAGTAAAGATAGGCTCAAGTCTTCTGATATTTGCAAAAGGTTCAAATGATATTGATTTGAGATGGAGTTAAGAATGGGGAGTAAATGAAGGAAAAAAAGGTGATCTTAGTTTGATTTGTGTTAAGGAAAGATTGTGAAACATAGTGGATGGTTGATTTGGAAAATTTTTTGGGAGAATGTTTTAGTCCTCTGGCTACAACTTCTTCTCTAGTTATCCAAACGAGATGATTCTAGTTTTGGATTAAGCTAGAAGCATATGGCTACTTTTTTTATGAAGAAGTCGAATTGATATTCTGTCTTTAAGAATCTCAAAATTTGTCATGAATTTGAGAATTAGGTACAGCATAGTGGATGAATGTAAATTCATGTTCTATATTCGAGGGCAATTCTTGATCGATCTAGGCCATATTAGAGAAAGTTGTATCTTCTATCTTCTTGCTTCTTCTATGATGATGTCATCTCCTTCTGAGTTTCCTTTGTGATGACGTCATCTTCTTCTGTGTTTTTCTTCATTTTAGTTTGCTTCTTCTATGATGATGTTGTCTCCTTCTGAGTTTCCTTTGTGATGACACCATCTTCTTCTATTTTTTGCATCATCTATCTTTTGCGTCTTTTGTGTTATTGTTCATGAACTTCTTCTATGTTACTGTTCATGAACTTCTTCTATGTTACTATTCATGAACTTCTTCTGTGTTTTGTATCTCCTGTGTTTTGTATCGTCTGCCTTTTGTATCTTCTGTTTTTTATATCATCTATGTTTTGTATCTTCTACCTTTTGTATCGTTTGTGTTTGGTATCTTCTGTGTTTTTTATTGTCTACCTTTTGTATCTTATGCCTTTGGTATCATTTTTGTTTTGCATCTTCTATGTTTTGTATCGCCTGCCTTTTGAATCTTTTACCTTTTGTATCTTCTATGTTTTGTATCATCTGTCTTTTGTATCTTCTGCCTTTTGTATCGTCCATGTTTTGTATCTTCTGTGTTTTGTACCATCTGCCTTTTGTATCTTCTGCCTTTTGTATCGTCTGTGTTTTGTATCTTCTGTGTGTTGCTAACGCATCTTCTTCTGTGTTTTGATGATGCGTTTTCTTCTGTGTTTTGCTGACGTGCCTTCTTTCGTCTTTCGCTAACGCGTCTTCTTCTGCCTTTTTGCTCCTTCTTAGTGTTGCTTCTTTTGACTTTTGCTTCTTTTGAGTTTCACTTCTTCTGCATTTTTGTTTCTTCTACGTGTTGCTCCTTCTGTGTTTTGTTATCTTCTACCTTTCTCTTTTTCGATCTTTCGTTTCTTCTGTGTTTTCCTATCTTCTGCCTTTCGCTCCTTCTTTTTTAATTTCTTGTTTGTTACGCTATCTTCTGGGTTACTGTTCATCTTATATCTTCTGTTCCATTTTCGATCCTTCAGAAGTTAGAATTTTTCTTCAAGGTCTTCAAGAAAGTTGTAGATCTTAAAGTCTTCTTTCAAACCATATAAAGAACATATTAATATAATGTCTGTAGGGAAAGTTATAACAATTTTTCCACTTCTATTGTCATTTTCCATTAGTCTGATTTTTCGTTTGGCTTTGTCAAATCCTATCATCTGATTCAATTTGACCCTTCAAATGATAAAATCTGACCTCAAGTTTTTCTTCAAAGTTACAAATTTCAAAGTCCAATGAAGTGATTCTGGAACCCTTAGATTCCTAACATTTCCTATTTGCGTCTCTATTGAAGGTCATAGCTCTTGATGTTGATTTGAAAGGGATGGATTGAACCAAAGTAAGGATATCAGTTGCATATTCTCCTAAACATACTTCAATATTTTGATGATTTCTGGATCAGTGGAGCTCCGAATAAGTTGATTCTTGTTTCAAGCTAAACTAGATACACGGAACTACAAATGGTATTAGGAAGTTGAATTCAAAATATTCAAGGGTGCTTTTGGCAAGACACTTACATGTAAAAGACATAAGACATAAATGGAAGGGCATAATTGGAAGAAGAAGTGTTTTCTTGCCTATAAATGGAAGGAAACATAAGAGAATAAGGAAAAGGAGAAAGAAAGAGAAAAAGGAAATGTCATGAAAAAGAGAGATAAATACAAAGAGAAGAAAAGAATGAGAGAGAGAAGAGAAACCAAGCTAGGGTTTAAATTTCCTTAGCCTATAAGAGAGATTTTGGAGTTGATCAAGAAAGGAAAAAGGTAGATGACGAGAAGAGCTTCCATTTGAGACAGGGATCTCTTCATTTGGTGAAGAGACCTATTTCAGTTAGATCAGCTCACTGAGCACACATTAAAGATACACTAGGAAAGAGTCTTAGAGGCCTCAGGTTATTTGCAAAGAGAATAGACATTCTGAGCAATCCTATAAGAAAGGAAATCAGGTGGGTAATGGATTTATAGTTTTTGTGTGAATGGGTAAATTCTTGCCTATGTGTATATATATATATATATACATATGTTTGACATTGACTCATTGTAAATGCTGGAAATGCATGATGAAATATGTCTGTTATTGCATCTTGATATAAGCTATGATATTCTATAATGTATGAAAAATGAAAGAAAAGGTTTTAAAGATATAAAAGCATTTTGATAAAAATGATTCTGAGCATGATTACATGCTTCTGTTTGGGCAAAAGTGAAACCATTCTGTCGTCACATGCACATTGTTAAATGCCTTCTCTTGGCTGCCCGCTTGTGGCATATGAGTTCCGAAATGTACTCATTTTGTTCATGGGGTAAACTTTGGTTTCCTCATTCTATTTCATGGAACACTCGAGCCGCTTGTTGTGTATTACATTTTGATCGTTGAGTATGAAGCATGTTGACTTATATGTGTTTATAATTTTTGAACAAGTGTAAAAATGCATAAATTGTGTTGTTTGTGATTTTGATTACTAAAGAAAACAAGAATTTTGAGAAACACGTGTTTTATAAACTCAATGAAAGTTTTTCTATGACTAGTAAAATGGTTTCAAAACTTTGCTTATCTTCTTTTATTATAAACTGTTACCCACGAGCTTTCAAGCTCACCCCCTTCCTATCCCCACCTTCAGGTAATGAGGAAGAGATCGAGTGATCAAGCGTATAAGGATGTTACTTCAATTTTTGCATATCTTGGAGTTTAAGTTATCTTTGTAAAATACAAGGGTTAGTCACATTTCAAGAATATATAGTTCATATAACTTTTATAGTTTGAGATTTAGGATTATGTTGTAAAATGGCTTGAAAAGCCATTATAGCTTTGTAAAGCCTTTTGTTTTGAGGGTATTGAAATGTAAATGATGAAAAATTATTTTTATGTAATGTATGTAAAGAGTATGAAGTAGTAAAGATACGCTCAAGTCTTCTGATATTTCCAAGAGGTTGGGTTCTAAAAATGGGTCCCAACAAAAACTGTTTCAAAGGAATGTGAAAAGTGCTTTTTGAATGGTTTTATAGATGAAGAAGTTTATGTCAAACAATGCCCTTGTTTTGAAGAGATTGATAAACCAGACTATGTTTATAAACTTTATAAAGCTTTGTATGGATTAAGACAAGAACCTCGTGCTTGGTACGATTGTCTGAGTTCGTTTTTGATAAAAAATGACTTTATTAGGCGTCAAGCAAATAAGACTTTATTTAGAAAATATGTTAAAAATGATTTTATAGATGTATAAATATATGTAGACGATATCATTTTTGGTGCAACTTCTAAGAAATTATGTTCAAGTTTTGAAAATCTTATGAAAAGTGAATTTGAAATGAGTATAATGGGTGAATTAAAGTTCGTTCTTGGTTTACAAATTAAACAAACCGAAGAAAAGATTTTTATTCATCACTAAAAATATATCGAAGAACTTTTAGTCAAATATAAAATGGAGAATGTCAAACCAATGTCAAGTCCTATGTATCCTTTAATCCTTTTATCTAAGGATGAAGCTGGTAAAAAGATTGATCAAACTCTTTTTAGAGGAATTATTGGTTCTTTGCTTTACCTAACTACAAGCAGACTGATATACTTTTTAGTGTTTGTTTATGTGAAAGATTTCAAGCAAATCCTAGAGAATCTCATCGTATTGTTGTCAAAAGAATATTGAGATACTTGGCAGGTCCTCCTAATCTTCATTTAATGTATGAGAAAGGTAAAGATTTCAGGTTAATTGGCTACTATGATGCTAATTATGCTGGAGATAGAATTGATAGAAAGAGTACAAGTGGAGGTTGTCACTTTCTTAGTCATAATCTAATTTCTTGGAAAAGCAAGAGGCAAAGTTCAATTACTCTATCTACTGCAGAAGCTGAATACATGTCAGTTGTAAGCTGTTGTTCATAGATGTTATGGATTAAGTATCAGTTAGAGGATTATTCTATCCAAGAATATCAGATTCCAATCTTTTGTGACAACAAAAGTGCTATTAATCTCTCAAATAATCCAATACAACACTTAAGGGCAAACCTTAAGTGCCAAAACTCATATATTTTATAAGAGACTATGTAGATCATCAATCTACAATTTGTTGAGATGAATCAACAATAGCTAGATATCTTCACCAAACCTTAAGTGAAGATAGATTCAAGGAAATCAGATGAAACCTGAATATGGTAATGATTAATGACCATTCGTCTGACACTTTATGACCTAGACGATTCGTACAGAAGAAGATGAAAAGTTGTAAGTTTTCAAGTAAAATGGTAACTGTAAGTTATAAACAGTAACTTTTCAAAAGTATGTATAAAAAGGAAATCTTCTCAAGATTCTAAAACACCTTACACTCTAGAATTTTTTTGAAAAACTTCAAAACAACTTATTTAATTATCTCAACAAATACGAATCAACACTCTGTTCTAAACTTCAAGTTCTTCTCGTTTCAAGTCTTTATCTTGTTATACTAACCTTACCTTGTTAAGAGAAATACATTTCGGTGTTTAGTGTTTATTTGTTACAGATCAAAAATGTCAAAATCTCTTATCTATGGGAGACACGTCGATTTCACTTCCTTGAAGAAAAATTAGATGGACATCGAACTAGAAATTGAAGTAGTTGGTTGAAAATTTTCTTCGACATCCTTAAGATGGTATATCTGAATGAAGTATATGAGTTTTGGAAAAATGCAAAGGTGGTGGACAACACCTTGGTATCGGTGGTAGATGGGTTGTCGGTACTAGTCACGCAAGATTCTATCGAGAGGGCTATTGGGTGTCCAAGTATTGGAGAAAAATTATTTAACAATACAAAATGAATCACTCAAGGTCATATAGGCAAAGCTAACATCAATCGACAATTATATGGATTCAGTAATTCAAGAGTCAAGAAATCTTTAACCCTTGTTCCGAAGGTTAGGGTTCTTCATTCACTTCTTCTCTATTGTATTCTACCAAGAATAGGATTAAAAGATATGGTGACAATGAATGATAAGCATTGTTTGTTTCATCTACTTACTCATCAACCCATTAATCTTCCGTTCTTGATTATGAAGAACATGATAAAGGCTAGGGAGAATTATTATGGCTCTTTACCTTACAGTATGCTGTTGAAAAGATTCTTTAGAGAACCTAGAAATCTACTTGATAGAGGTAACATAGTGAAGATGAATGTGAAGAGTGATATTAATGCCTCTACTATTCGCAAGATGAGAATCAAGATTGAAGCTGAAGCGGATATAGATTCTACACCAAAAGCAAAGTCTGAAGGGTAGCTTATAGTAAGATGAAGCAAGAGTGAACATGTCTTATTCGAAATATGAGTCGATTAACAGGAAGAATATCCACAGAGGAAAAGGTTGGACAATCATCTGATGTGCCAATACAAGCTAAGACGATTCTATAGAAAGAGGAAAGCAGGGTTTAACAATCATCATAACAAGTTTCTTTAAAGAGGAAGGTTAAGATGCTCCAATAAGAAAAGTTCAAATAGTCAAGAAGGTTACCAAGATTATTGACCTTACGACAATAAGAATAGAATAAGTAGAAAGTTCTAATTCTTGGTGGAGATTCTAAGAAGAAAGAGAAAGAATAGTAGCCTACCAAATAAATTGTCTCTATTTTGCAAATTCAATTAGCAAAATCATCTGGAGAGACAGAGATAAAAAAGAAAGTTAGTATTTGAGAGGAGGGAGCCTCAATAACAACTCTCTTCCAAACCAACAAAAGAATGAAAGAAAATGAAGCTTAGTCAGAAAAAGGTTTCTTCATCTAATGTTCCATAAAAAGCACAGACAGTTGAACACCAGCTAGTACTTTACAACCCTCCTCAATCAATAAACAAAAAGGATTTGAAAATGAAGGTTATATAAGAATCAATACCTGATCAAAAAAAAGTTCAATTATTATTAGAGAACCTTCTAAGTAGACAGTGAAGGTACAAGTTAAGCCTACACCAATAAACAATCAAACAATACATCTTTTAAGTCATAAAGAACAAAGACTATATGGTATTCTACGAGACGAAAAGTCAAAACCATATCCAATGAAGATCACAAAAGATTGTTATACAATCTATCTGATTACAAGTAGGATGACAATAAATATTGTACCAAATGTATAACCAAGATGTCTAACCCCCGTAACAAACGAAGAAAAAGGGAAGAAGAAGAAGTTTCCTAAAGGGCATGAAGATGATCTCACAATAGAACAGATTCAAGTGGCAGTGAAGTACATAGACGATGCATGTCATACATCATAACCTATAGGTGTCTATGTATCATATCATATATCAAGGCCATCATGAAGTCAACTTGGAGTTTCTACGAAAGACTAAAGTTTCAAGGTAGTTGGCACAGTTTTAGTGTAACAATAGAAGGTATTGATTTCAAGTTAGAAACCTTTGTGCATTTAATCATTCATTTTAGACCCTTGGGTTTCATACCTTCAGTTAAAAATGCTTTACACCTTTTTGGGCAACCAATTTACAAACTACCCAGACCTGATGACCTTGATCTCCATAAAGGAAAAAAACCTTCAAATTATCCTCAATCAAAATCATAGACTTAGACGATTCACCTAGAAAACCATTTGTTTTTTACTACCCTCTTCCACTTAGTGAAATACAACATGATGCTACTGTTAATTTGGAGTTCTTGAAGCATTTCATCAAATGGAGTGAAGCTAGTCACCAACAGATGGAAGTTTAAGAAGCCATAGTCAAAAATACTGAGGAAATTCATGCTAAGGATGATGAACTAGGTGATGTAGTGGGTAATCTTCATGAGGAAATAGCACTTCTATGTGTTTATATTAAACAAGACCTCAAGACGATCCACACTAATATTTAACACATGTATTCTAAAATTCTGAAGCATTTAAAATGAGCTACCTTTTTTTATTAGTAACGGTACTTAAGACTCAAGACGATCAACTTAAGACGATAAACGTCAACTCAAGACGATACTTAAGTAAAAGCTAAATACAACAGTGTGTCTTAGATACACCAAAAAAATTGCAACACTAGATGAAGGTCGACACCAGATGAAGTATAACACTAAACGAAGCATGACACCAGATGATGTATAATCTAGGTGATGCAAATGAAAAACATTCTAAAACATCAATTAGTTAGTCAATTGGAGTTAGATACAAGGCTCAACTAATAACGGTTTCTAAAAGATTCTAGAAGCAGATTTCTCAAGAAGACAGTTGAAGATTTAGACTATAAATACTAGTTATAGTCGTAAACAATAAAAACAATACAAGAGAGAAATTCTTATTGTACAAAACTTACTTAGAGAAACTTTGTACTCAAGTGTGAAAGAAAGAGAGTGAATACATTTATAACATGAAGCTTAAATAATATCTTTCCAAGTGAAAGAAAGGCTAGAGCCTGGAGAGGCTAAGGAAGTAAACAAAGAATATTTTGTGAGAGAGACCTAAAGAGGCTCTGCAAGTGTAGAAATAATACTTGTAACGTTGAAGAGTATAGTGGAATCTTAGACGAACTCTGAGGATTAGACGTAGCTTAAGGTTAATGGTAAACCAGTATAAATTGCAGCGTCATATTCTCTAACCTTTATCTCTTTAGTTTTCTTGTTTTTAGAAGAATAGATAATAATTTTCAATGTTGCATTATTCATCAATTTAAGTTAATTGTTTTATAATCATCTGAATTTGTAAAGAAATTCAAGAAGACTTTAAAGACTAATATCTTGACGATTTAACACAATTCAACCCCCTTCTTGTGTCTTCTACATATTATATGTGATTTCTATATTAACAAGTGATTTACTTCGAGTACAATAGTAAGAATGAAAACAGACAGTAGTGAGAGAAAGTGAACGTGTAGTACAAATTTTTGATATGTATAATGAATCTTGATTTTAAGTTACTCTAAAGTAAGGTGACTTAGAATGGAGTGTATATATAGTGAAAATAAGTTAGAAATGATTTAATTGAAGAGTAAGAATTGATGAAGATGGAAGAAAGAAAGTGAGAAAATCTAGAAAATGAATCAAAGAAGAATGTTGGCTAAAGATGTTGGCATGATCACGACTTTGCAGGTCCACCTGGAGTATCGCGATTGTGCAGATGCCCGATCGCGACTTCCCTGTTTATTTAAAGGAGGTTATTTTTGAACATACTTTGATCTTTTGCTATAACTTTTTAACCCAACCTCCAAATGACATGGGACTTAAACCATTGGACTCATATCATACTAACCTATGTCTCCACAAAAAATCATAGTCATATGAGATCATTTGGGAGAGATTGATAAAAAAATGTGGGATAGATCTGATTTAGTGTGCATAGCTGTCCATTGAAGTCTCACGACCATGATTTAATTTCATTGGTGTGCATGGGCATGAGTTTTTTATTACACGCCCTTACTATTGCACAGCCATGAGTTTTTGTTGCATGGCTATGACTTAATTTATTTAATGGGGTTAATGAAATGTAGGAGAAAAGTGTTGAGGAGTATTGAAATACGATAACTGGTATGGTTTCACAAATCATGCTTTGATATTTTGATTATATCTTGATCTTTAGAATTCCAAATGAGCTGATTTTTAATTTTTAGCAAACAAGAGATATGGAGCTACATATTTTCTAAAGAAATCTGTAACACTTTCAATTTCTGGATGGAATTGGAGTAAAGTGTACTATTTCAGAATGAGAACAGTTTAAAAAATATTTGGATAATAACTTTCAATATACTAAACCAAATTGAATGATTTTGGTGTTATTAGAAACTTAAAACATGGGAGAAAAACTTTCTAGAAGGAAGTGTTATCAATCTACCTAACCTTCCTAATGAGGATAATTGAGCAAAGTGGACCTGAAAGTTGGTTGTAAGATAAATCTAGATTGAGAAATTGAGTATGGTTTCATATGATTGATAATGTGACAAGATTAAGGATAAGAAACCCAAATTTGTCATGAAAATTAATCATATATATTCAGTATACATGAATGTGCATTAATGAATTCTTAATCCTGCACAATAGTGATATGTGTTTGTACTAAATGTTATAAATGAACGCACAGAGTGACCACTTCCAAATGTTACCGGGACTTCGAGGAACTTTTGTAAGTAATTTAGATGGTTAATTTTCTAATTGGTTCAGTATGTAATTCACTAAGTAATTTTTAATAGTTTTACCTTGACTATTTTTTTTGCTATTGAGTTGGATCATTGAATGATTTGCAAAGCTGTAAAAATGTGATATGCTCGAATTCATGGTATGAAACCATTGATTTATGTGTGAATTGAATTTTAGACATTTCTATTTTTGAATCTATTAAGTCCTAGCTATGGTTAAACAGGCATGCCTAAAAGAGTCTACAGCTGCTCCTATAACACTTCGATGCCAAGACTTTTGTCTCTCTTACGACACTTCGGTCTCTCCTATGACACTTTGGTGTCGAGACTTCAGTCTCTCTTGGACACTTCGATGTCGAGACGTCTGTCACTCCTATATAAGTCCTATAACTGGCTTCTTTAAAAGGATTAACAGATATCTGATTTTGTATTCTGATTCATATTCAATTTTGATATAAACAAAGAAACTATGTTCTGATTTTGAAGGGTTTATACCCTTTTTTGAGTATTCAGTTCTGATACCTATTCGTTCGGTTCTGAAATACTTTATGATGAATTATTTGATAAAACAAGCTCTTAATGCATGCTTATGCTATTACATGATTCAGTATGATTAGTTGTCACTTTAGGCATAGTTAGTTATTACTCACTAAGCTATATGCTTAGCACGGTGGATTTGCCCCGTGTAAGTTCAAAGCGCAGATTATAAAGACTGGCATCAGTGAACCACAATGGCCAATGGAGTCTGAGTCTTGCTTTGTTAAAAATGTACATTGAGTTTATTTTGACTTGTATTTAAAGTATATGACTTTGAATTGTTGTAAGTTTTTATAATAACTATGTTCCATGCTGGTTTTGGTTTTTGGGACAAATTTTTATTAATTTTTTGTTATGTAATGTACGTTTGCTTCAATTTTTGAACATATATGTAGTGAATGTTTAGTATGTTTTGAAATGCTTTCACATCAGTTTGTTGTTTGTTTCTATTTGTGAGTAGGATGTGGCACTCTCGTATCCTCCCAGGGGTATCAGGGCGCAACAAATCATGCCGTTTATTTACCTTTTCCTTGTAGAGTATGACATTTTTGTATGCATTATAACGAAACTCTTTAAGTTCGTCTAGTTATAGAAATCATTTTTACCTACTTGCTTCCAATCAAAGTTTAATACTTTTATTGCCCGGTACACCTAATATTCTAGTTCGATCAGCAAATGACAAGCTTTTTCGTATACTACCCTACAGGGAGTTGTTTTGATAGATGTCTTGAAAGCAATCCTATAAGCCTATAAGGCATCATGTAGCTTTATTGCCCAGTCCTTCAAGGAGCTATTCACTATCTTTTAAAAAATTTGATTCAGCTCCTGGTTAACAACTTCCACTTGGCTACTAGTTTACGAATAATGAGGAGTAGCAATGAATTGGTGCACTCCATATCTTTTTAGGAGGGCATCAAAAGATCTATTGCAAAAATGTGTACCTCCATCACTTATTATCATTCATGGCACTCCAAACTAATTCAATAACCATGTGATGGACTTTTACTTAGCCTTTCCATCATTAGCTGGAGATGCCACTGCTTCAGCCCAACGTGAGGCATAATCAACCCCCACTAAAATGTACATGTTCCCTATTGTGGACAGGAAAGGACCCATAAAGTTTATGCCCCATACATCAAAGACTTCCACTTCTAAAATGTTAGATAAAGGCATCTCATCTCTTTTGGAGATGTTACCTATTCTCTGACACCGATCACAATGTGTCATGAAAGTTTCAGCATCCTTAAGCAGTCGTGGCCAATAAAATCCACTCTCGAGTATCTGAGTTGTCATTTTATTAGCTCCATAATGACCAACATATTGACCCTTATGACATTGCAACAAGATATCCAACACTTCTTCCTTAGGAACACATCATCAAATTAACCGGTCAGCGCAAGTTCTATATAAAATTGGCTCATCCCATAGATATCAGGTACACTCATATTGAAATCTCTTTTTCTATTGATAAGATAAATTAAAAGGAAGCTTACCACTGGAAACGTAATTTGTGATATCGGCAAACCATGGTGTAGCCAAACTGTCAAGCAACATCAGGGTTTCATCAAAAAAATTCTCATTAATATCTTCATCTGACATGCGTTCCCCTTTTTCCAATCTTGATAAATGATCTGCAACCACATTTTTTGCTCCCTTTTTATCTCTCACTTCTATATTAAATTCATTCAAGAGTAGCACCTAGCAAATGTGTAAAATCCTGTTACTTATGTTAAGGCGAGAATAATGAATTATGAGAAATTAATGAGAAACTAGTAAATACAAATCATGCTTTGCGCATTTTTGCACATACACGAGAATTTTGATTATTGCATATGAATATGATTGGCAATTGAGTTTAACCACTTAAATCAGAAATTAAACATGAAATAATTAACAATTGAGCAATATGTAATCATAATAGAAATCAACCTAAAGAATTTATTGGTTTATAAGAAAGGGGATTTTACTTATCATTAATGCTAACCTAGTCAGTTATGTGTCAGTGGAGTGTGGTTCTAGAATGTCCTAAGGTTGATTACTCTCTCTCGAGTTATAACTATTAAATCCTAAATTATAAACCTTAATCAGATTATGGAGTTTGCAACCTCTCAATTCATAAATTATTCAAAACCTAATTAAATATGAAGCACTCTAATAAACTATTAGAACACCACACGGATCTCTATTTGCACAATTACCAATATGATTTATTACGATTTTTATTAAATCGTCTAACTCTCATTAATCTGATTTAATCATTTTTTATGCAATAAGGCAATTAAATTACAACATTCATCTAAATAATACAATCAACTAAATTATCATTAAATCAAAATAAAATCCTAAAGGAAAGTTTAGAACGTCATCAATATTCCAAATCCTATCATCATACTATCCATATCAATTTTATACATCAATAAAATTGAAACGAAAAGGTTGGAATAGATGATGTATGGCAGTGAAGGTGGGAAACCTCCTGATCTGGAAAGCACATTGAGTCAACTTTCTCTTCCTATTCTTCCTTTTTCTTCTTCTCTTTCTCTCTCTCAATATTCTCACTCTGGGGTTTTGATGGTGACTGCCCTCAAGCTCGCTTTCCCTACCTCCTTTTGTTCTTTTTGTTCTTCTTTGTATTTTGGGTAATCCTAGGGTTTTTCAGGATCTGAAAGATTTAAAAAATCTCTCAAAATAGAGCATCTGCGCATCTGCCTGATCCAAGCAACGATTGTGGCTTGCATCTAAGCCTTTTTTTCATGTTTATGGCATGTAAACTATGATTATGGGCTACTCCTAGAGCTTTGTCATGATCATGGCATGCAAACTACAATCGTGGACCAAACAGTGTCTGTCATGATTGTGGGCCATTATTTAGGCCTAAATGTCTCTGAACCTCCTTTGTTCTTCGATGTTGACCCTAAAATACTAGAAAACACGTCAAAGTAACTCAAAAATACAGTATTTAAGCTCAAAAGCTTTGGCTAACCCTTAAAACGCTTAAAACATGAATAAATCACAAACTAACAAAATTTTAGCCTAAACACATACTAAATGATTTAATTAATGACTAAACACATATCAAACTATGCCCTAAAATAAAATGCAATTACAACCGACCATGTTAGCATTTAGTAGAGGAATAAGAGTCCAACTATCATCGTAATGGAGAGTAGTGAACTCATCAAGCATAGCCTAACATCAGTGAGAAAATTTATTTTCCTAGGTGAAGGATGTAGAGTCAAGAGAAGATTTGATAAACATGGAGTTGGTGATGTAGTTAGAAAATGATCAGGGAGTACGATTCTAATCACGGATCCATTTGACCATTGGATAGAAAGATTATGTTTGGCAAAGTGATGGAAGGGGTATAGAGGTTAATGGTAGAGATATGGAGGGAGTGGAGTGAAAGGTAAAGGAAGTGAACAAAGTGTGGTGGTTGATGATGTAGACAAAGTGGCTAAAGACTGAGCATAAAGAAAATCATTTTAAAGGAAACAAACATCGTGAGAAGTATAAAAATTAGATATTTGAGAATAAAAGTACTGATAGCTTTTATACTAAGATCAATAGCCTATGAATACATATAGAGTGGATTTGGATGTGAGTTTATCAAGGAAAATGGAACCAGAAAAAGAAAAGCAAGTACATCTAAAAACTCGTAAATTAGAGAGATTTAGTAGGGTAGTGAACAGTAATTGATGAGGGGAGTTGTTATTAAGGATAGAAGTGGGTAAGAGGTTGATAAGGTAGACAATAGTGGAGAAAGCTTTAAGCGAGAAGACTCTGGGATGAGATATATAAAGAAGAAGGGTGAGACCCAGTTTAGTGATATGACGAATTTTGCATTTAGCACGGCCATTTTGTTGAGAGTGTAGGGACGTGAAATGTAGTAAGTGAAGCCATTGGTGGTAAGATATTGGATAAAGGCACCTTTCATAAGTTCAGGGGCTTCATCACATTAAAAATATTTGATATGCATGGAGAATAAATTTTCAATTGTGGTTTTGAAAGTTTGAAAAATATGTAAAGCATGATATTTTTAAACAAGGGGAAAATCCATGTCAAGGACGGATCCAGAAAATTTTTTGAGTGGGGCAAAATTTTATTTTTAATGGATGCAAAATTTTACTAGGGGTAAAATTTTATTTTTTATGAAAAAACGTAAAATAATAATATTTTTATATGAAATTTTTTGGAAGGAGTGGGGGCAAGTGCCCCCACTTGCCCCCAATGTGCATCCGTCCCTGTCCATGTATATCTACTAAAGTCATCGATGAAAAGAATAAAATAATAATAACCAGAAAATGAATAAGATAGAGAGGGTCCCCAAATATCACAATGAATAAGTTGTAAAAGGGTGGTCGAAAGAAAAGAAGAATGTGAAAAACAAAGATGAACAATTTTCCTTTGAAAACAGGAAGCATAAGGAGTTATGAAATTGAGCTAACACTTAAAGACCTAGATACCTACAAAAGTGTAGAATGAAATGGATGATCAAGACATTGTGGCCAAAGATTGATTGAAGCCAAAGTGACTGTGTAAGTAACATAATTTTGGAAGTGCAATGGAATCTTCATTAGATAGAGATTATTATTGATACAACCCTCGAGAAGCAGTATCTTGGTTTGAAGATCCTTCATAACATAACCAAACAGATTAAATTCAATGAGACATGAATTATCAGTAAGCAATTTAGCAACAAGTAACAATTTTGTAGTTAGAAGTGGAACTACTAAAACGTTAAGAAAATGAAGTGGACGAATTTGTGTAGGGAATGTAATAAGTCAAGTAGAGAAAATAGTAAGAGTATTACTATTACTAAGAATGAATTGGTTGGAACCGTCATACGGAGTTATAAATTCCACAAGATGAGGGTTGGGAGTCATGTGGATAGTAGTATTGGTGTTGAGTAACCATTCAATAGTATCATTAGAGTGAAAAGGTTGAGTATCTTTAGGGTCATAAATGTTCGTAGATGATAAGGCATTGTTAAGGGAAGTGAAATAAGAAGAGGGAATGAGTGGGGCAATCCTAGGACTCAAAATATCAAAAATGGCGATAGGGCCATAATATGAACCCATATTTGTTACTGAGGGTCATTTAGTGAAATTGAATATGAACTGGTGTTTTGCTGTGAGTAATAATGTCTAGCAATAGGCCCAGGTGTATTGGGCTGCTGGTTTGGATTTATCAGATGAGGTGGATCAGTTTAGGTTGTTGGATTAAGTGTGGGTGGGATGTTGGATTGATTCTACCTAGTCCATTAAGATTTATAAGGGGAGACGCTAGATTAGGCTGCGATTATAGTGGGAACTTACATTATCAGAGCCCCCACATCCACTAATGGAATGGTGGCCGTAGTTAGACGACATTTGACTCGTGTTGCTACCAAATTGAGAAGTTAGAAGGGCTACTTCAGTAGAGAGGACGCCATAGGAGTGACAAGTAAAGAGACACTGCTCGTGGATGAGGAGTCGAGCTTGGAGATTCAAGAAGCTAAAGAGAGAGTCGCGATGCTCGATTGTAGTAACAAACAACTCATGGGAGGTTATTTAGAGTGAATAGGACGAGGTCATCATCAAAGATGTGGTCACTAATATTTGCGAGTTCCTCGACATTAGTGGAGACTGTGTTTAGAAAGTTAGAGACCGAGGAATTGTTTTTTTTTAGAGTTTGAAATTTCCGACAAAGGAGATCATTGGGACGAGGATTATGTAAGGAATTCAGGGAATATGGATAACAGTAGGTAAAAAGGGAATTGATATTACTGGGAAATAAGTGACAAATTCTAGAAAAACATAGAGGTTGCAACAAAAATACAGAGGGAATGAGAAGAGAAAGCTTATCACATAATAGTGCTCAACGAAGAGAAAAGAAGACTAATCAATACAAGAAAAATTAATGTGCCTCACTTTCCTACCTCAAGGATATTTATAGTTTCCAGTCCCTAATTTTCCTAACAGAATGCATATTAGCTTAACACGTAGTCACCTAGAACCACTAGTCCCCTTTTCACTCACTATGACCTTCGAAGGGATAATGGTTTCTCTATTGAATCAATTTCCTTGGGCTTTGTTGGTGGATCAAAACTCGTTACATTAATCCCTTCTACAAAAATAACCTTGTCCTTAAGGTTCCAGTTAGAGTATTTACGTCGAAACTCGTTAGTTGGCATCCAAGTTGCTATCTCGGTCCCCATGCCTTCCAATTGCACTAATACTTGAGGCACTGTCTTCCCTTCAACCTCCAGCTCTCGGGTATCCAAAATGTGGGATGGCGTGCGCGGTGGCTCTTGGTTGGATTCAATTAGAGGTAGAGGAATACTTTGAGTTTGTGGATTGCCGATGCATTTCTTTAAGATTGAAATATGGAAAACGGGATGGATTTGCGATGATGGAGGCAATTCCAATTTATAGGCCACTGATTCGATTTTCTTGAGTACTTTGAATGGACCAAAATATTACTGCCCCAGTTTCTGATTGTGATGTAATTTCAAGGATAACTGTCGATAGGGCTGCAACATGACAAAGTGCCAATCTCCAACTTCATATGAGATGTCCCTTCGATGCTTGTCGGCCTGGTTTTTCATTCGGTTTTAAGCCTTGAGCAAATTGACCTTAAGTTGTGCCAGGATTTGTTTACGCTTGGACAGTTCTTGATCCACGGCAGTGAGCTTGGCAGTGCTAGGAATGTACCATATCAATGTAGGTGGGTCTTGGCCATAAAGAGCTCGGAATGGAGTCATCCCTACCGAGCCATGTTGGGAAGTATTGTACCAATACTTAGCCCAAGGAAGCAATGTTACCCAACTGTTCGGAGTGTCAGCAACAAAACAACGTAAGGAAATTTCTAATAGCTTGCTCACCGCTTCGATTTGACCATCGGTCTCGAGATGATAGGCCAAACTTAAAGCTCTTGTCGAACCTTGGAGCTTGGTCAATTCCTCCCAAAATTTGCTCAAGAACAATGAATCCCTGTCACTTACAATTTTTGTTGGTATACCATGCAATTTAACAACCCCATTTAAGAATACCGATGCCAACTTGCTACTATCAAAGTTACTAGGTAAGGCAAATAAACGGGCAAACTTTGATAAACGATCAACGACAACAAAAATGACCATTTTTCCAAATGAGGGCGGAAGTCCGTTAATAAAGTCCATACTTACTTCCTCAAAGACTTGATCCGGAAGTGGTAAAGGTTGGAGCAATCTGGCTGGAAATAATTGGGAAGATTTCGTGGTTTGGCATATGAAACACTCCTTCACAAACCGTTGCACATCTTGTCGTAAGGAGGACCAATAAAAATTTGTCGCCACTCGGTGAAAAGTGCGAGTGACCCCAGCATATCCCCCAATTATCGAACAATGGAAGTCCTCAAGTATTGTTGTTCATAATTGAGGATCATTAGGCACCACCAATCATTTTTGAAAGAAAAGTAACCAATCATGGAGCATATACTATCGATAATAGGGTTCATTGGCTTCAACCTTTTACCTGAGATGAAGTAATTCAGAATTGGTGTCATTCAAAGCTTGGAATTCCTTGATCTAGCCATAACTTTGAACCGAGATAGCCATGAAACAGCTCGTTGGAGCTCTTGATAGTGCATCCATAACCATATTCATTATTCCCGGCTGATAAAGGATCTCGAAGTCATACCCCATGAGTTTGTATAACCAATGTTGTTGTTCGGGTGTTTGTATAGTTTGCGCTGTGAGGTTCTTAAGTGCCTTTTGATCTATGACAATCGAGAACCACCATCCCAAAAGGTATTGACTCCATTTCCCAACAACCTGAGTTATTGTATACATCTCTGGGTGATATGCTGGCGAACCTTGCATTCTCGGTGATAACTGTTGGTTGTAAAAGGCCACTGGTCGCCTATGCTGCACTAGGACAACCTCGATACCCGTACTCGAAGCATCCGTTTCAATGGTAAAGGGTGAAGAGAAATCAGGGAGTTCTAATAAAGGGGTATGGCTCAGGGATTCCTTGAGTTGTTGAAAAGCCGACTGTGTTGCATTAGTCCAATGGAAGCCTTCCTTTTTTAACAGGTCCGATAGTGGAGAAGCAATCTGAGCAAATCCTTGAATAAGTCGATGGTAATAACCTACTAAACTAAGGAAGCCGCGAACCCCTTTCACATTAGTCGGAATAGGCCAGTCTTGAATGCCGGATATCTTGCTCGAGTCTATCTCCAATCCATTTGTAGTGACTATGTGCCCCAAGTATTCAATTTTCGATTGGCCAAATTTGCACTTGCTTTCTTTGGCTACCAGGCCATGCTCCCGCAATGTTAGACAAGTGTCAAATGATGAATGTGCTCGGCCAAATTATGATTGTATATAAGTATGTAATCAAAAAAGATTAGCACAAATTGACGGAGGAAAGGCTTAAAGATACCGATCATGGTGGCTTGAAAGGTGGAGGGTGCATTCGTAAGGCTGAAAGGCATTACGAGATATTCGTAGTGCCCCTCGTGAGTCCGAAATGCCATCTTGTGCACGTCCTCGGGTCGAATCAAGATTTGATGAAACCTTGCAAGTAAATCAAATTTGGAAAATAGCTTGGCACCAAAGAGCTCGTCCAACAATTCATCCACAGTAGGTATCGAAAATCTATCTCGAATCGTGATCGCATTGAGAATCTAGTAATCAATGCAAAAGCACCACGTTCCATCTTTCTTTTTGACTAATAATACTGGAGAAGAAAAAGGGCTTGTACTCAGTCTAATAATCCCTTCATTGATCATATCCGAGACTTGCTTTTCGATCTAATGTTTTTGGAAATGGGGGTATCAGTAAGGGCGAATGTTAACGAGTGAAGAAGTAGGGGCAGGAGGAATAGAATGGTCAGTTGATCGAGAGGGTGGTAAACTATTGGGTTTGGCAAAAACTTCCCGGAAGTGATGGATAAGAGTAGCAAAGGCAGAGGGGTGTGATGTCGGCAATGTGGTAGGTTGAAATGAAGGCTATAATAAGCTGCAACAGCGCCTATCTCATAGGTTTGGCGTAAAGAATTTAGTTGAATAGGTTGAGGACTGGGATTGGAAATGTTAGTCCAAGAAATGGTGGATGGGCCAAGGCAAAATTTGAAGGTTGAGGTGGAGTAATCATTGACAACCAGTCTGAAGGTGGCTAGCCATGAAACACCGAGGACAATATCGGAGTCGTGGAGGGGAAGGACATAAAAATCAGCTTGGATAGTAGTGCCTTGGATTTGCTATTTGACATTGCGAACTTTTCCCTCATTGTGAATACTCTTACCATTGCCAACCAAAATAGGGAAAGAAAAGGAGGGATCAATGTCTAACCCCAAATAAAGAGCAAGGCGGCTTTGAATAAAATTATGTGTGCTGCCACCGTCTAATAGCACCTGAACGGAATGGTCCTAGAGTTTGCCTAAGAATCGCAATGTTGATGGTGACAAACAACCAGACATGACGTTGTAAGAGATAATGGTCTGTGGGTTAGAGGGAGAGGGAGTGGCGGTGGCCACCATAGGAGGAGGTGAATCATGGGTCTCAGGCTCAGTGGGGGTTAAAGAACCTGGTGAGGAATCGAGTGGGAGTGGATCGGGGTCATCAGGGTATGCCTCATCTAAAAGGAAAAATTGTGTTTTATTGCACTTATGCCCCCTAGTAAAATTTTCATCACAATAAAAACATAATCCTTGGTCCTGTCGGCATTGTGCTTCAGATTGGCTCAATCGGCGGGTCAGCATTGTTTTGGGGTATGGTGGGGTCGAATCAGGGATAAATTTGAGTGGGTTCAAGGTATTTGGGGGTGGTGTAGGAAGCAGGCCTGGGCTAATGGGTTTCCGATCCAAGTAAGACCTAGGCATCAATTTGAGCAACATCCGATAGGTCTCAGCCAATTTGGCTTCCTGGAGGCGGGCAAGACTGATGGCGTGATTAAGGGAAGTGGGTCGGAAGGAAAGATTTTCATTCTTGATATTTGGGCAGAGCCCAGAGATGAAGCAATCAACGAAGAAGGTGGAAGGCAAGCCAACGGTTTGGTTAGATAAAGCTTCAAATTGGGTTTGGTAATCCTCGATAGAGGAAGTTTGGGAGATTTTAGCCAAAAGCCCTTGAGGTTCTTCAAGAGTGGTAAACTTGAAACGCTCGGCCAATGATTTCTTAAGGTGGTCCTAGCCAGAGAGTTCTTTGTTAGTTTTCATCCAGCGATACCAACATCGGGCCTTGCCCTCAAAGTGAAACGTTGCCATGGTGATGCGTATGCTATCCTCAGTTTCATAAAAATCAAAGAATTCATCAATGTTAAAGAGCCAAGATTCGAGGTCGGAACCGTCAAATTTAGGCAACTCAACTTGAGCGGCTTGGGGTTTAAAGGGAAAATCAAGGTCAATTTTGGTAGCTAGAGAGTAGGTATGGTGGTGGCCTAGTTTGGAAAAGCTAAACGATAGAGTGTCAAACTGTGGGTCAGAATCTGGGTTTCTGACTTTGAACAAGTGGCCAAGTTAAATAAGTTGGTGATTGATGTCTTCCATTTGGGTTTTCATATCGAGCATAGAGGATTGTTGATTTTGGACAGTGGATTGAAGGGAGTTCAAGGTGGACGATTGGGAGGAAAAATCAAGTTGGAGTTTAGAAATGAAAGAATCAAGCTTAGCGAGACGTATGTTATTGGCCATGGAGGAGAGGATCGAAAATGAAAGCACCAAAATGTAAGGAATTCGAGGAATATGGACAAATAACAGTAGCCAAAAAGGGAATTGGTATTACTGGGAAATAGGTGACAAATTCTGGAAAAACATAAAGGTTGCAACAGAAATACTGAGGGATTGAGAAGAGAAAGTTAATCACAGAATAGTGCTCATTGAAGAGAAAAGAAGACCAATCAATACAAACAAAAATAATGTGCCTCGCTATCCTACCTTAAGGATATTTATAGTTTTCAGTAACTAATTCTCCTAACAGAATTCATATTAGCTTAACACGTAGTCACCTAGAACCACTGCTCCCTTTTTCACTCGATGTGACCTTCGAAGGGATAATGATTTCTCTGTAGAATCAATTTCCTTGGGCTTTGTTGGTGGATCAAAGCTCGTCATGGATTACTGGAGAAGTGTTATTTAAGAATGACCCAAAGATCATGAGCAGTGGTGCACTTGAGAGCAAGGCGAGCGATGGAGGTGTAAAGGGATGTCGGGAGGTAACAGTAAACTAGGCGGTCAAATTTCCTCCATTTAACCGAATATGGAGATGTGGTATTGTTATTGGGAGGAAGAACTAGGGAGATGAGTGTGCCATCAACATAGCCAAGAAGTCGGAAGCGGAAAGCGCAAATTGGACTTGATTTGTAGCACCTCCTTACCATAGGATATATACCGGGACGCCCGTAGGTCATCCCGATACATACCCTATGATAAGGTTGCGCTACGAACCATCACTAACACTCCATATGGCATCAAAAATCATAAAGCATTAATATGAAATTCACTTTTTTTTTAAACCATAAATTTCTCATTCCATATCCTCAAAGTAGTAATTTACACAACTGTTATTTTCTGTACATTCCTCCAAAAGAAAATCAAACATAAAACCTAGCTAGGTCATCCCTAAAAAATGCCAACTGACCGACCTGTGTGCCATAACTTCTCTTGGCAACACGATCTACACGGCAAGAAAAGTTCCTCTGGAGCTAGGAGTCTACTCTCTCAGTCCTGAAAAATAATTTTCAATTTTGGGTGAGTTTGCGAACTCAGTGAGGAACCATCATCGATGGTTCACCCAATTCATGCATAGACACAGATAT